>NW_004624731.1:7690439-7845930 GCF_000247695.1 Heterocephalus glaber
GTGTAATAGATAATGTGAAATAGGAAGAAAAGGGGCAAAGGGGAAGGGGAAGTGGGAGGGGTAGGGGAAAAGAAAGACATGAATGGAATTAATATGAGAAAATGGAAAAAATGGAAACAAAGTCTTTGTAAATAGGGAGGAATGGAGGGGTTGAAGGGAGGGCAGAGGAAGGGGAAAAAAATAACCAAGATGGATTTTGTAAAGGTGTAAATTTTCAATGATGAAGGCCATTATATTGTATACCTTAAATGTACCAATAAAATTAATAAGAAAATACGGAATGTTTGGGAGCGACAAAGACATAACAGCAGTGATGACCAGCACCATTTTGCCCAGTGTTGGTATTCTTTTCATGACAATGTCTTGGAGGCTGATTGATGGCCCAATTCCATTTTGTCTGTATCACGTCCGTCTTCGGGTGACACACCAGTCTCCGTGCCTGGTGTACAGCAGGAGAGCAGGCACAGTGATCTTGACATCACTCAAGTCCCAGGGGATTTTCCTTCCCAGGGCCTGGTCCGCCCCCTGCCTAATTCCCAACCAGGGAAACTAGGGGGTCAGGATGAGGGACTTGTAAATCTGCATCTGAACCCCAAAGCCCAGATGGCTTCTTTGTTTCTAGGGTTCATTGAGGACGAGAATGCTGGATCTAGGCCTGGAGGGTGTGGCCCGACTCACCTTCCCACATTTCCCTGAGATGCTTTGGTCTTCTCGTAAGGCCTGAGGCCTCAGGGTCACATAGCTCCCCAGGGCCCTGAGTCACTGCATTTAATTTGATTCATCCGCTACCGACAAATGAGTTAATCCAGTCTCTGTCTCACTCCAGCCCTCTATGCAGTAGTAGATAAGCTTTCACTTGCACTGTTGATTTTTAAGTTAATGCCATCTTGTTTTGACATTTCATTCCAAGTTAGAACAATACCTACATCTGTGCAGACTGGTACTATTATTTTTATAGATTCAGGCCAAACTGTCACAAAAGAGTCAAATACACCTTCAGTGTACCTGTGCCTGAAAAACACATCATCTTACCGGAGATTCTATCACCATTAAATAATCATCGTCCATGCTAATGTCACCATGTGTCTTCTGCATCTTCTTCCTGAGACAGAATCATGGGCAGGGCTCCTCCTTCAGAGCCGAGATGAAAACGTAGCATTATTTTATCCAGGATTTTAAATGCCTAGAGATATTGATCCAGCCTGCTAGCCTGTGCAGAAAGATGCTCCACTTGCTGCTTTGTGCTCAGAGACAATCTAATAAAAGCTTGCTGAATAATAAACAATGGGAGCCCACCAATTCTAAAAATTTAGATTGACAGGAATAATCCCCTCCCTGGAAAAGGCAGACCAGCGGGCACTTCCCATAAACCCATTACTGCCCACTCAGCCCTAAGCCAATAGAAGAGGCTGGATCAACGGAGGCCTAGCTTGCAGAGAAATTGCTTTCCTAAATGTGACCTCCCATACTAAGTACCACATACGGACCATTCGTAATGCAGGGGTCCCAGCCGACAGCCTTGGTGTCTCTCAAGCAGAGGTTACAAGGGTGGCATACATTGGCCCAGGAGGTGGGCTGGGGCTGACTTTTGCCTTCAAGGGTCACTCTGAGTTGTAATGCAAGGGAGGAGGGTCAGGCATTCATCAGGAAGAGACTCAGACGGGAGCAGGTTTCAGAGCCCCTCCAAAAGCAAGCGACCACGGGTAACGGACACAGGACATGGAAAGGCAAACATTTCACATTTACTCATGGCATGGTTCTGACCACGTGATCCATGCCCACATGGACACTTGTCCCCCACCTGAGGACAAAGCATGATTCCTTCAAGGCTGATTCTTTTACAGAAAAACACTTTATAAAAACAATTCTGGAGTTCCGTGAAATCGCCATTTTCCATGGCTTGAGTTTTACTTCATTCCAACAGCAATGACAAACTCTGATCACAGTTCTGGTGTGGCCTCAAAATATTGGATGTTTGCAAGCAGCAAGCAAAAGAGGAGGAGGGCCCACTGTGCATCAACAGCTTCACCTGACACGCAGGGCTCCTCCGAGGGAGGCCACGCCGAGCAGTGGCTGGGCTTTGAGCAGAGCAGGATGGAGGCCACAGACTCAGGAAGCCCCCCATGGATGGGAGCCGTGAATCAGAGCACGGCTCTGGTGTCTGCCTGACTAGTGCTCGGGAAGGCGAGGCTGACCTGCTGATTCGTGAAGGAGAGATCTCATGTGATTGTTCTCTTTTCATCTCCTAGAGGGGTCTCCCCACTCCACTGTCTCAGGCCATGTCTCCTCGGCCAACATCTTTAGCAAAACCACTCTTAATGCATGGTATATGTGGAGATTAAACTCTAAAAAAAGGAAGAAACAATTAATAGTTGTTCCAGTTAGCAATACCTTCATCAGCTTGGTATGAGAAAGAAAAATGACAGAGTAATATTGCCACTAGCAATTCCTAAGTCACGTGATTTTTTTGGGGGGGGGAACAGATCAATGTTGGTTGCCAAGCAACACACACACCAAAAAAAAAAAAGGAAAGAAAGGAAAAGGAAGCATTGTTATGTTTTGATAAATCTCCTTTTTTAAGAAAATTTATGGATTTGCTACTGATATTATCATCACAATTATTTTAAAGCTCTCTGTTACCTTAAAAGGAGGATTAGCCTCGTTAATTGGGAAACATTTCTGAGAAGAGTGGACGAATGCAGTTGGTAAATGAACAGGGAACTTGAGGAATAAGAGCTATGAATTCGTATTTTCCATCTTGAAATAGTTTATTAATGATATGTGCATGTTTATTAATCAGTTTATTGCCTTTGTGTCATGCTTATGACACCGTCAAATATTAATGTTTTCTATATTATAATAATATCTATTGGTATCACTGGAATTTGCTTCCCAGTAGGTGTCAGCATGAATAATACTTCTGAAGTACTAAAATCAATACCAAGAATATTAGGGGGGCATTATAGAATGTCAATGAAATGAATTTCACTTTAAATACTGCATTTGATATGAACCAACTACTAAATACACAAATATGCAGATTATGTATTCAGATCTTACCGTACACAAGGATCCGCTGCCTAAAATAATAGACTATCGCCACCAAGGAAACCAACGGGCAGCCAGTGGCATTTCCGATTGCAGCCAAGAGCCTTTCTGAGGGATTAGCAGGCGCCCGTGACAGCAAGCCAGGCCCGGAGTGGTGTGCCCCGGTGAACCTGCGTCCGCGTTCCCTAGGGTGCGGCACTGTCCCTGCCTCCTGCTCCTCCCTGGTGGCAAGTCCATGCCCTTCGCTCCCCCGGGACGCCAGCTGGGCAGCAGGCTGCTCACAGCTCCAGGTGCCGAGAGGGGCCCTGCCAGGGAGGCAGGAGAAGACTCGGGGCAGACAGGGGACAGCAGAGGCCAAAGAGCCTTGCAGGTGCCCTAGGCGCACACCCGGGGAATTTCGATTCCACAACTGTGGAATTTCTCCCGTGGGCCAGAGAAGGGGCCAGAAGAGGGCGCTGCTCCCTGGTGGTGACTTGTCCCATGCGGGCATTGTCTGCCCACGTAGGTCCTTGTCTCCAGTATCCTGCTGAGGGGCTCTCACCAGGCCAACCCCAGAGCAGTTCCCCGTGGGCCAGGACAGCTCACGGACCAGGCCAGACAGCCCAGGGTCGGGCTGACCCTGCCCTGCCGGAGGAACTGTGGCCTCACCTGAGAACACAGACAGGAAGCGGCCCTGCCCCGCGGTGGGCACCATCCACAGAGTACAGCTCCGTACCCAGCCTCGTCTGTCTGCAGCTTCCAGGGGAGAAACAGCTCGAGGCTCTGCAGCTCGTGAGGTTGAGGCAGAAAGGACCGGGAGCCTTGAGCCGCCGGCTCCCAGGCCGGACCCTGGCCTGCGCCACACAGCTGCCGCCCACAGCAGGGCAGTGAGGGCTCCGTGCGGGGTGTGGGTGCCAGCTCGAGGCACCTGGCTGGGCTCCTGCAGACTTCCCGTGCTGCCACTTCGGCTGTGTCCTCGGAGGGCCACCTCCTGCCCGGTGACTGACCTCACAGCCACAGGACGGCACTCAGCCCTCTACCTAGGCTGACATCAGGCTGGCCCCAGGGCCCACGCCACGGCCGTCTCCGTGGCCAAGCAAGCGCCACCCTTCTGGTGAGCCCCGCACACCCTCCTGAGACCGGGGGTCCCCAGGGCCCGTCACCCCAGCTGGCCGGCCGCACCACTCCCCAGCCATCAGCAGTCTCTACCACCGAGCTGCCTCCCAGCATTTCCATCACTCTATTGTTGAGACAGGGTCTTGCTAAGCTGCCTGGGCTAGGGCACGCGTGCCACCCTCCAGCCTCAACCTCTGGAGCAGCTGGCCTAACAGGAGTGCACCACGCCGTCCTGCACGCCCCACTTTTTGTAAGAAAGATAAGTTTTGGAAGGGGCGGTTTAGAGAGGTGCCAGCGGGGAGACAGAAGCGGTGTCTCCATCCACACAGAGGGTGCTGCCTCCCAAGGACGAGGCCCAGCACAGCTGGCCTCTTGGAGGATCTGGAGGAGTCTTTCCGCATCCACTCTGGCCCTTGCCCTGACGAAGGGGTCCCTGTTCCCCACCCAGACAGGCCAGAAAAAACAAAGAAAAGAAGAAACAAAACAACAAAAGCTATCTTTTTCTTCTTTTTAATTTAATTGGTATGTGTTTGCAATTCATAATACTTACATTCTTTCTGGGAAATTGGTACACATAGAGATCATTTTTATACTTTTCCTCCCCCTCCTTAACCTTCCTCATGTCTAAGAAATCTGCCTCCCTGTATCCTACGTCTCTCCTTTTTTGCTCTTTAATGTATTTATAGTTTGGGTCTCTCATATAAGAGAAGCCATGCAATAATTAATCTTCTGCATCTGGCTTATTTCATTTAACATGGTCTCCAGGTGCATCCACTTTCCTACAAATGACTCAAATTTATCCTTCTTTGTGGCTAAATAATACTCTGCTGCGTAAATATGCCACATTTTCTTTATCACATTCTTGTTCTCAACACATTATCTACCAGGTAAGGCCAGAGAGGGCTCCTGATTTGCCACAGCTTTCAAAATGCTGCTGGAGGACTGTACCTGGAGGCCCCACCTCGGTCTAGCCCTTTCCTCTCCACCCACTGCCTTCCTTCCCTGAAGTATGCTGAATAAGACAGGAAGGGACAGGGATAATACAACTTTGCATATGTACAGACCTAAACTTTGGAAAATTCTGTGAAAGGCTAGACAGTTTTTTATGTGATTCAAAGAATCACAGTGTTTTTAGAAATATATCCCAGGGCTAATGAAGGTATTTATTTATCGGCTTAAAACTGTGTCTTAATTTCTAATCCTAGTTTCTTATCTTGTATAAAAAGTCACTACAATCTTTCTGTGCCTCAGTTTCCTTATCTTTTATCAGTCTAATAAATAAGGTAAAAACAAAGATTGTAAAAAGCTTTCAAAAATTCAAAATACAAACAAGCTCTCATCTTTAACAAACTCATTGTATGAAAATCAAAAGTTTTCAGAAGTAAATATAAGTGATGCATTCCATCACCAAGGATCTATCTGAACACCTTGAAGGAGCCTCAGAAATACCTCAAATATCATTTATTTTACAAAACATATTCTTTCAGAGCAACTGTGCCCAAGATCATGTTTACATGATGGCAAAGTCCAAAGCAAACGTGTTCTTGTGGGCAATTCTTAGCAGAAGCAGCAGCACAGAAGCTGTCTTCCCATAACACCAGACGGCCACCTCACGGGACCCGCACGGATCCAAAAGCAGTGTAAACCGTACCAGCTAAAGCCCTGGGGGACAACTCGCCAGTGCACCTATTTCATTCCAATTAAATTGGCAGGGCCCAAAGTGCTCACCAGGAACAAGTAGGTGCTAGGATATTTGGTGTCAGGCAGATGCAGGGATTAAAGGCACCGGGAGCCACACAGGTCCAGATTTGGGGCATCGATGCTGGCAGAGGAAAACAGTAGCAGGGTGATTTGTGCACCAAATTTAATGTGGCACCAGACCCAGAAGGACATAACCATGGCTTAAGAACTGTGTGGTAAGAAGCAAAGCCAGTGACTAACAAAACAGAGACAAAGGCGGCCCAAAGAGAGGACTTTGTGGTTAGTGCTGCTCTGCAGAGAAGACACAGAGAGACCCTAGAGGGTGCGCGTCCCAGGGGTCTCAGAAGCCTTCCTGGCTGGTGCTCACGGTTCTCCCTCACAGCTCCCTCGTTCTAATCATCTTTCCTCTCCTCCTCCATTTCCCTCCCCACTCATCTATTTGTGATCTGGCTCCTCCAAGGGATCTTGAAATCTGGATGAAATACCAGCTTTTGAGAGGAAAATCAGAAAGACCCTATGTAGGGCAATGCTCTCAGTTTAAAAAAAAAAATAGCTTGCATTTTAAAAATAACAATAAAAATTTTAAAATTCTTTCAATAATGCTACAAATCACAACAATTCTATTCAGGGGGTGTTCTTTCTTTCCTTGTTTTGCTGTTTCTTGACTTCCTCCAAGAAAGGTTTTTAAGGAAATTAAGATTTATTTGGTCAAAACATTTGACATTTACTTCATTAGGCAGTGCACTAAATTCTCTCTAAATGAATCACATACTGATCTGACTTTCCCCATGAAAATCTGTACAGTGAACTCCTAGTTTATTATGCCGACTTCAAAAGGGTAATTTAATAAGGCATCGGTACAAATACTTAATTGTGCAATGGCTATCGACAATGCCTTTAAACAGCTGCATATTTGCCAGATTTAGCTAATGGAAGTAGAATTGCCACTTAATGTCTCAGCTTGCACTGGTGGAAAATAAATTGTATCTGACATTCCTCTGGCTTTTAAAGGACATACTTAGATAATATTTACAGTCAAATTGATCTATTGTTGCATTTATGTTTTCTTGGGTTAAAAAAGGGGATAAAGTGGGTTCCAGAGGATAATATTTCTTTGCATCTGCTCCGTTTGGGATGCTTTTGCACACATGTGCCATTTAGTGGGGATCTAAGCACAGTGTGAATGGAGAGGAACATTTCGATTCAGCCTGCTGTGGCCTCAGTGGCATCTCAGAGAATGTGCAGAAGAGCCGCTGGCCAAGGCAGGACTGTTCCGTTCCCATGGAGGCCTTCAAGGCAGAACTTGCTTCCGTAACCCTCTTGATACCGGAAGTGACTTCCCCGAGGGACTTCTCTTCCTCTGTTGCAGTTAGGAAGAAGAAAGAGGTGGGAGCGGAGAGCGGGTAATCTCGACTCCAGGACCCTTCCAGACTCATGGCCTCATCCACTCCTGGGCAATGCAAATGCTGAGCACAGGGTTCTCATCTTGGTGGTTTTCTTTTGGCTTCCTCATCTATGAAACTGGGAAACAGGCAAGTCTGATCATGAGTGACAGCGGTAGAGGTCATCACTCTGCTTACCGGGAGAGGCATGACCAGAAGCACGTGCCAGGGATGCTGTGTGTACGCTGGGACACTCTGCTTCTGGAGTGGGGTGCTAGTGATGCTGATGTGTTACAGATAAGCACACTGCATTCACAGTGAGGGCTGCCATGACAGGGTGGTGTAAGCAGTAAAAAGTGTTTTCTTGCAGGCCCAGAGGCTGGGAGTCCAAGATCAATGTGTAAAGGTGATTCTGCACCTTTACACCTCGAGTGCAAATCGCCTCTTCCCCATGGGAGAAGGGACAGCAGAGATGCTCCTCTTCTTAGAGGCCACCCACCCGCCGGCTGAGGGTGCCACCCTTGGGACCCCATTTAACCCTGGTGGCCTCCTAAAAGCCCTGTCTCCTAAGGTAATCACGCTTCCTTGGGGCAGGGTGGGATGAATTAGAAGGAACTGAGCAGGAAACGAGACAGAGAAGGTGGCATCTGCCCAGAACTGCCCTTGCCCCTTCTCAGGTGGCACCGGGTCCCACCCCGGCCCAGAAGCAAGCCCAGCTCTGATTATTTTTCTTTGGACCATATGTTCATTTCAACTGTCCAGAACTCTGCATGGATGGACAGACTCTCTTGTGTAAGGGCTATCTCACTCAATGTGCCTGTGGGCCTATCCGTGTGCACATCTCAGCAGTTACTGGGTCGTCCACTGCCAAGCAGGCTCACTGCAGGCACACACACTCTGCTCACCACTGTCACAGTAATGGACATGTGGGCTGTTTCCAGTCGGGCCACAGTAAGTCCCCAACTTAGGAATGCTCGAGTTTGCGAACTCTCACATGTGCAAACGGACCTCACCTTACGAACACTTGGAGATGTGAACAAAGCGCGGAAGTAGCTCCTGTGTCTGCCGGACACTGTCACGGTTGTGCACCTGTGTGCTCACTGTGCATGCGGTAGTGTACAGCAGCACAGTGCCCAGTCAGAGCCCAGGATGGAGGAAGCACGAGGAAGAGCGTGGTGCGTGGAGGGGACTGCTGGGAAGCGCAAAGCGATAACCATGGAATCAAAAGTAAAAACAACTGAGAGATTGGACCAAAGAGAAAGGATGTAGACATTGCCCATTCTTACAACACGTTCTAAAGGACAAGGACAAGACCATGGCACATGTGAAGTATTTTTAAGCTTTACGTGTGCATTTGTGTCAAAGGTGTGTGAGACTCACTTTGACTTGCAAACAAATCTGACTTCCGGATGTTCTCCCAGCACAGAACTCAGTCGCAAGTCGGGACTTACTGTATTATGAGTAAGGTTCCTATGAAAATTCTTACTGTCTATGGAAAGACTTGTAGTCTTTTAGCAGACATATTTTCATTTCTCTTGGGTAAACACCGAGGCATGAAATTGCTGGGCCTTAGATTAAGTGGCACACATGTTATTTGTTGTTCTTTTAAGACAAAAGATGTTAATGTATGAGTTTTTTTATTTCTCAACTAAAACCTCAGTGGTCAGATTTAATGCAGTGCTGGCACTTTGCAATAAATAAGTGGGATTTGGGTTGCAGTCTGGGCGCTCGTCTCTAAGAGGTTCGCTGTCACTGGAATAGGGTACCATTATCCTGATTTCAGCACAGTATATGGCATGGTTTTATATATTTTTGATATATAAAAGGAGGTATAGATATAACAAAGGAGCCAGAGATTACACACAACAGCATAGTTAGGGAAATTATATCTGAACGAACAGCTTTTCTCAAAGTGTTCCTGAGAATCAAAACCAATCAGAAAAGAGACCTCAAGGACATGTTCTGGGGCCAGGGATTATGTCCTCGGCCCTGGTAATAAGTATTTTTGTCAGTAACTTATATGAAAACATATTAGGCATAGTCAACAAATATCCACATTTGACCTACGTAGAGGATGTGTGACCGGGAGTGGTAGCTCATGTCCCTGGAGCATGCCAGGACTCTCCTGGACCCTCAACTCACAGCCCCTTGTGGACAACTAGGAAGGGCCAAGGCGACCATGGGTGCACGGTGGGCCATCACTGAGGCATGACAACCTTTGAAAACTACTTGGTACTCAGAGTTGTAGGAAGAACATCAGAGCCGCTAATGGGACCTCTGGTTGCTCTACTAGGCTTAATTTAGGGTGCCTCACCCTGGGAGAGATGTTGGCAAGTTAGGGTGCATTTGGGGTAGAGAAGACTTCCGGTATGAAGGAAAATGGAGAACTTAACTAAGGAGAGAGTGGGAGACACTGGTGTACTTCCTTCCTTTGTCCCCGCAGCCCCTGTCAGCCCCATGGGAGCAGAACTTGCAGGCTCTTTGCCTCCAGAACCCTAAGTCCTACCTTGCCCTGCTACCATCCTAGGAACAGAGCTCAGATCTCCGGGGCAAACCCAGGAGGAAAGGGGCGTGGGAAGGGTGTCCCATGGGCGGCTGCATGCACACACTCTCAAGGAAGTGCTGTGAGTCGCTAAACCTCTCTTTCCTTGACTTGGAGAAAATAATTTGCATTAAATATCCCTTATATTTCAATATATTGAAGAGGCATACAGAGACAGGGAAGGAACCAGGCACAGTATTTTTAAAACCTTCTTGGGAAGGTTGTAGATATTCATCTACAATGCAGAGAATCTGAAATCTCCTTAGTAAGTCCCTTTATGGGCCCCTGACCCAAAAAGTCTAACCTGCGTCCTCAGACACTGAGAGAGGTCTTGCCATAAGGCTCAAGGCCTCAATTTTTGGTTAACATTGACGAATTAAACTGAATCTAATTTTATTTCCTTCTCACATTTCTCTAAAAGTCCAGCTAGTCTTCACTGAGGCTCACAGAAGAAAGGGAGCCAAAGCTTCCTCCAGGAAAGATGAGCAAGGAACCTGCTCAATCATTCCACCTCCAGCCCCCAGAATAATTAGAGGAAGACATGCTGGGCAAAGTCTGCTCCTTTCGGGGCACTATGAGTACATGTAAGGTGGGTACCTAGAAGCGGACGTGTTATCTCATGCTTTCAAATTCTATATCCACAACTAAACAGCAAAATGTTACATTACATAAAAAAAAAGATGACCTTATAGCTAAAAGGTAGTCTCCATAAAAGGCCTTGGTAAGGCCTTGCAAACTTAATAATATTCTTGAGAAAGCCTGTGGAATTGGTTACCTTGACTATTGCAATGACATAGCAATGAAATAAATGCCTTAAATCACCCACCGCATCTGCCCATAATTTTCAGAATGTTCCGAGGTCCCATGCAACCCCCCAATTCAGATAAGCCAGATATCTAAAGCATGCCAGCAAACACCAAGAAATATCTTGGTGACAAATCAACCCCTAGCACCTGCCTAACTTACCGGAGGAGCCAGAGTGGGGATGGTGAACCTTTCAGTGCTTTCAGTGATACAAACTGCCCACTGCGGCACACGTGCCATAGGTTCCCCAACACTGCTCTAGGGCCTCAGAGTCTCATTGATTTGTATACAGAAATTGGCAGGACAGCCCACAGCCTCGATCCATTTGCCTATCCACTCATTCTGCAAACACTGTGACTACTGACAATGAGCCAGCATCAGCTGTGCAAGGCCTGACTGCATGTCTTATAGTCAAGTAAACCAACCCTTGGAGCAGCTGCCAGATGCCCTTTCATGTTTGTCCAACTTTATTCTGGGGAGGAATTGTAGGTAAGCTCTTTTGTTTTCAACATAATGTGCTCAAATATTTCAGAAAACGGGTGATTCCCGCTAGAGCTGAGAGGGCCTGAAACCGACTTGTGGCTGAGAGCACCTTCCCTCTTCAGCAGCGTGGTCCATGATGCCTTTCCTTCTCTCCGTTGGCCCAGTCTCTCTCCTGCACTTGGCTCCTGTTCTCTCACGACGTTGAGGTGGACAATATCACCCTTGCCGGGGTGAGGAGCTGCCCGCCTCAGCACTCTTCCCTGTGGGCTCAGAGTCAAGAGTTGACCAGGTAAAGAACTTACAGGGTCAGGTTGCAGACTTACATTATGCTCATTTGTAAGTTGTTCAAAATACAGAACTCTCTGTGTTGTTTAGGAATGCATACATTCTTGCCACTTTCCAAAGCCATTCTGGAAGTCTTCTTTCATGTTACAATGATATGGCTGTTTCTCTGCCCTGAACTGATTAAAAATATTTATCTTTCATGGTCGTTTTGACTTTGTGGAAGAACAGGAAATCACACAGTTCCAGAACTGGTGACTACGGTAGATAAAGACACACCAGAATGTTTTCATAAACCAGCTCTTCAGTTGGATAGCACGCAGCAGCAACATTCGCCATGTTTTTTATCACACCTCTTACTGACACTCAAGAAAGAGAACTCCAGAACTGCTTCAGAAAGTGGCAAGAATGATGGGATAAGTGAGTTCAAGTGAGAGAGATGATTTTGAGGGAGATGAATGGCAATGTGTCCTTTATTGTAATAATTTTTTATTTAATGACCACCATATTTTTGATCAGCCCATGTATAATAATCAAGAGACTATGGCACTGGCATAAAAACAGGCACAACAACAAATGTAACAGAACAGAGAGCACAGAAACAGATCCACCCATGCACAACCAAGAACACATCGTGGGAAAAGACAGTCTGTTCACTCAACATTGCTGGGGAAGCTGGGCGTTCATACCCAAAAACTTGAAATTATACCCCCATCTCACACCACATGCAATCAAATCAAAATGGACAAAAAACTTAAACATAAGTCTTGAAACTATCAAATTAGTGGAAGAAAATGTGGGGTAAACCACATGACATTGAACTGAATGTTGACTTCAAGCAACAAGAAAAAATGACCAATGGGTAACATCAATCTTAAAAAAACTTCTACATGGAAGGAAAAAAATCAAGAGTGAAAAGATAAACTCCAGAATGGGAGGATTTTTTTTTTGGTCCTGGGGATCGAACTCAGGACCTTGTGCCTGCAAGGCAGGCAGTGGAACCACTGAGCTAAATAACCAGCCCTCGGATGTATTTTTTTAAAACCAAACATCTATTAAGGAGTCAGTATCCAAAATATATAAGGAACTCAAACAACTCAATATAAGAAAATCTCTCAGTTTAAGAAATTGACAAAGAACCTGAAAAGACATTCCTCCAAAGAAAACAAATACACAAATATTTGAAAAATGCTCAATATAACTATCAGAGAAATGCAAACCAAAGTACAATGAAATATCACCTTATACTATTAAAATGGCTATTAACAAAATGTGTAAGGATAAATGCTAATGAGGATGGAAATAAAAAGAAAACCCTGCACAATCTCAGTGAGGATATAAATTAGTATAGCCATTATGGAAAACAGTATGGAGGCTCCTCAAAAATATAAAAATAGAACCACTACACGATCCAGCTCACACATTTGAGAACACATTCAAAGGAAATGAAATCAATATGTCAGAGGACATCTGCTCTCCTATGTTCGTTGCAGCATTATTCACAATAGTTAAGATGTAGAATCAACCTAACGTCCATCCACAGGTGAATGGACCAAGAAAACATGGTGTATAAATACACAGCAGAACACTTCATGCCCAAACAAGAAGGAAATCCTGTCACTCAACAAGGCATGGATGGATGGAGGGCACTGTGTTAGTGAAATAAGCCAGATACAAATACTGTGGGATCTCACTTAAATATGAGGTGTAGAAAAGTCAAATTTGCAGAAACAGAGTAAAATGGCAATCTCCTGAAGCAGGAAGACAGGTGAAAAACTGGAGCAATGTCGAAGGACACTTTCAGTTAGACACTGGGATTAAGTTCATAAGACCCACTGTACCTCGTGGTGACAACCGTTATTAACACACAGTGTGTATTTGAAAATTTTTTAAAGTAGATTTAAGTCTTCTCACCACAACAGTAACTATATGAGGTAATGTGCATGTTAAACTCCTCAATTTAGCCATTCTACATGTATACAAGTATCAAAACATCATGTTGTCAACCTCAAACATACACAGTTTTAATTAGCCAGTTTAAAAAAAGAAAGCAGATTATAGAATAAAGGAATCAGGCCCAGGAGAGAAGATCCAGGCGCCAAAGGGAAACCACAGCAGGCGGAGCAGAGAGCTTGGTCGCTAACCCACCCGGGTTCCTTTTTCTCCAGGCTGCGGTGTGAGGCTCACGGAGAAGGAAGTAAGAGACTTTGAGCACAAGACCGGAGGGAGGAAAGCAGGACATTCCCTGCCCCTGGATAGCTTTGCTTCAGCAAAGGAAGGAAGCTACAAGTGACTGTGTTGCTCTTTATCCGAGAAATGATTACGACTGAATTTCCCCAAAGAAGTTTTCATTTCTCAGACTCTTGCTCATGCAGTGACTCTGAGTATGTAAGTGTATATTTTTCAGCTGAAAATTTAATATTTTTGTAGAACATATTATTCATCAATAGATGAATGAATCGTGTATCTTAGACCTTAAAGACGGCAGTATCTTTTAGCACAGTGACTCAGATGCACCGTTCACCGGGTGACAGGCAGCACAAAAAGGGTTCAGTTCACTCCTAAGCACTGAGGTCTCATCCCTAAAACAAACATTTAATTTACTATTAATGAATTTTACAAATACCAAGTATCTCCAAAGTATAAAACAGCCCAGGAAACTTGACTTTGGCTAAATTCATTATTTTGCACAATTACATGCAATCGATCATACAGAGTGAAAATCAGATTGTTTACATATCTCAGAAAAGGTTTTCTCAACATTTATTACCTTCATATTATATTATGCTTCTATAAAGGCAGACAGGATAAATTTTATCCTTAGTATGCTAAAGGGCATTTTTAAAATTCAATAATACTCCAGAAGAATCAAAAGTGCCAAGTGTTTACATAATTGAGTTGAACAACTGTTATTAAATCAGTGGCAAAGGTTATCTTTTTCGATAGAAGGTAGTTTGGCTAAATAGTAAAACTATTTGAAATTCCCATGGAGTCTCCACCAATAGTTAAACTTTCACTCCCATAACTAAGAAATGCCTGAGGGGATAATAACAATTTTCTCTTCCTCCTCTTGTTTTTTAAAAACTAATAATAAGAAAAATCACAACAAGTAGTAATGAAAATCTACAGAATGAAGTCCCATGTATACACCCTAGGAAGGTGGGATTCTGAGCCGCTTCCTCCTCCAGTCGGGGCTGTCAAAGCTGTGGATTCTGTTGTAAACCATATCAGATAGAGACGGCTTCAGAGTAACAAACTTTCACCCGAATTCAGAAGACCAGACATAAACTGAACAGAACAGAAGAACCTGATGGGGGCCAAGGAAGGGTAAAAGGGACAAAGGAAGAAAAATCCATGATTTTAGGTCAAGTTTATGGCAACCAGGACAGTGCGTAGTAGACACAAGCAGGGTCACATAAATCAACCATTCCCAACCTGAATTTCTTTTAACCAACTAGCTGCATGAGCTCTCCTGTTCACAAAGTCTGAGTGATCGATTTAGGAGGTCCTGGGGTCCTTATTCCATTCCCATTCCCTCCCCTAGGGCCCAGTCCTCCAGCTGACCATCTTCATACAGTACCCCAGACCTCTTTCTCCAAGGGAAACAGCAGCTACTGGTGTTCTTAAGGCCCCCATGAGTGTCCTGATCACCACACTATGATACGGGGGCAGGGACTCCCGTCCAGCGCTGCTCCCATCCATAGGGCAGGCTGGTGCCTCCCTTTGGTGTGCAGTTTGGCAGCTTCTTAGGAAATTAGACATGCTCTCCCCATAGGATCCAGAAAGCACCCCTGTATTTACCCACAGGAGTTGGAAACGTGCGTCCACACTGAAACCTGCACCCTGACATTTACAGTAGCTTTAGTCATGATTGCCAAACGTAGAAGAAACCAGGGTGTCCCTCAGAAGGTGAGTGGGTAAACCGGGTGCGTCCAGACCAGGAGAGGTTATTCAGCACTGAAAAGAAATGAGTATCGAGCCAGGAGGAGGTTGGAGGAAACTTAAATATGAATTATTAAGTGGGAAGCAAAATGCTAACCTGGAAAGGCTCCCAACTGTGCAACCTTATGGAAAAGGCAAATCCGGGGAGACAGGAATGACCGCAGTTGCCAGGGGCAGGGGTGGAGCTACAGGAACGAGCAGGCCTGTGCTCTGCGTGTGACAGGGATGGACAAGGGTCCCTATACTACTCAGACCCCAGGATGCCCCCGGAGCTGGCCCTGGTGCAAACTGTGGGGTCGGTGGTTCTGGGGTGCTCCTGCAACAGGCATTCTGGCGGGGACACGGGAAATGCTTATCTTCCTTGGACATACAACTGCCCTAAAAGTTACATCTTTTAAAAAGTACGCTTACTCCTTTTTTTAATTTAAGTTGTGCTGAGAAATATTTCCATGTTTTCACACTGTCCGCGTCATCTGAACTTTTGCCGTTCAGGAATATCTGTTTATTGTCAACCTTGAGTGGAGCTCATTCCAGCCATGACAGACAGACAGACAGACAGACAGTGGTACTTGACTGTACTCAGAGAGAAAGAGCAGGGAATGAGGTGGGGGACCCAGCTGGACAGGGGAAGGGCCCTCCGCTGCTTGCTGAAGTGTGGCATTGTCCTCTGGGTGGTTATCACTCCAGCTTCACACAGCAGCTCCCGGGCCCCTGCTAGCAAGGGTGAAGGGGTCGTCTCCTCCCTGCACTCCACTCCCTCCACTCCCGCAGCTCCGCGCTGCCCTAAAACCACACTGCTCAGCTGAGGCCCATTTGTTGTCACCTTGTTCCCGAGCCCTGATTCGCACTGATGTTTACTGTTGGCTCTACATTTGGGTGTATTCAAAATTCACTTCTTTTTTCTTTTATTATTATTTTAAATCATTTGTATGTTTAATTGCCACAGAGAGATTTGGGACATATTTGTGAAGTATACAATCCAGACGTGGTTCACTATTTGCATTGGGACCACTGAAAAGTCCTCTCTACTTGCTATTTTGAACCACTGAACTGTTTTCAACCCTTGCAAGCCTGTTGTGCTACAGAACATTAAATGGTTTTCTTCTTACCCAACAATATTCCTCTACCCAGTAACCATCCTCTCTCCACCCCTCCTGTTCTGTTTCTTCAATCACAAACATTTGTTATTCTCTTACTTATTACAGGCATCCTAATGGGAACCCTATGATAGGAATCATGGCCCTAAGGATTAATAGTGGTGAATGTCTTTGCAGCTGCTTCTGTGGAAAATGTCTGCTCACACTTTTTGCCCATTGCTGCATGAGTTGTTTATCTCTTATTATGGCACTTTTGGGCTGCTTAGTGAGTGCTGGACACAATCCTTTATAAGATGCGTACTTTTCCAATTTGGTCCCAACCAAAAAAGCGGACTCTTTTCCTCTACTTAGTGATGTCTTCAGAAGAGTGTAGGTTTTTAATTTGTGCTCTGTAGTTACTTTCCTCCACAGACTACAACATAAGGCTAGTCAGGAGAGGCAAGATAACTGTAAGGTAATTTTTGTTCCTGCCTATCTAAACAATTAAGAAACATTCCTCAATTAAAAAGCAGAATGCACAGGGTTATACACACAAAAGTGTAAGCATTAGCAAAGGACTGTCTTGTGTCGAATATACAAATGTAAACATTGATCTTGAGCCATCTTTACCGGGCCCAGAGTAGGCATTAACTGAGTGCCCTCTCGTAGAGTCTACGCACAGTGCAGGTGCAGACAGAGGGGCCTCTTTGGTAAAATCTGTGCAAAGTATAAGAACTCGTAGAGCACCTTGCTTAGTACTCTACATGCAACGCATGAGCATTATTAACAAGCACACTCCTAGGCACAATGTGTCCGAAGGGAAGCTTTAACAGAACGCATTCTCCAGTATAATGCGTGCAAACTGTAGGCAAAATAGGAGCACTGGCTTTGGAAAGTCCTATGTGAAGTAGAAGCATTAAGAGAGCAAGATATTCATAAAAATCTATGCAATGGGTAAGCATTGCCAGAGCACCACAAGTTGGACACTAACAGTGCACAGTCTTCTGGAGAATCTATGTAACACTCACACAGTAACCAAACACCACCTCATGGTGGATCTATGTGAAGTGTAATCATTGACAGGGCACTGTCCTCAGGAAATTCGGTCAAATTTTAAGAATAAATAGACCATGGTCTCTCATAAAATATATGCAAACAGAAAGCATTAACAGAGAAAAATATTTGGGAAAATCTATACAAAGCGTGAGTGACACCAGAATACCACCTTCCATAGAATCTATGCAAAGTGTAAACTTTCATACAGATAGATATAGATAGATAGATAGATAGATAGACATATAGAAAGGGTAAGCACTAAAATTAACTGATCGACAACAGCCGTGTTCTAGTTCTGACACTGTCCTCACTTTGTCATTCTGCTGCTCATACTTTTGATAGAAATTTTAATCTCTTGAATTTCTATCTGGAGCCACTTAAGGACTCTAATTCTCATCATTGCTGATCATTAAAGTATTGCATTGTTTTGTTTAGCTCTGCTATCTTTTCATTTGTGTCTGCCATAGACTTACTGATTGTTTTGGGGTTTTGGCCCATTATTTGTTAACTTATATCTTCTTTGAGTTTGCCGAATATCCTATTGATCTGTTTTGTTCTCCTCTGATGTCGTTTTGAATAATTTGGCTGTGAGGCTTTGGTTTCCTCCCCTTTGATGCTCCATGGATCATCTCTGGGGCAGTTGAGGGTTTGGGGAGGCATTCTGTTGCCTCATGTACCTGTGTTTGTTTGTTGAGGCTTGCAGGTTGGGTACAGCGGAAAGCTCTGTCTCTAGTATGGAGATCTCTTTAGTTAATGTCTACTTTTCAGTGGTGTCCTCTGGGCATGCCTAACTCTGGCCTCGGCCTCTGTCCCCAGGTCTGACCTCCCTCATTTACATGGGGTGGGAAGCTGCAGCATGTTTGGCCCAGCACCCAGTTCACCAGGAATGGGCCACAGAATTGTGAATGGCGTCATAGCAATCCAGATACTGACATCCCAAGAAAACCAAGTAATAGCAACAACAATGTCACCTTGACTATAGTAATACTAGCTGCAGTATAGTGACAAAGACAAACTGAATATCAACGAAAACTAAGGACTGATAATGCACCATGCTTAACCATAGAAAAGAGATTTAGAATTAAGGTATGACTACTAAGACAGACCAAATATTGGCCTCCTATTGGCCTACAGTGAATATCTACTAAATGAAAGAACTTTACCTCTACTAACAATACAGTATTTAATAGTAATAGAGTACAGTTAACTATCTCTCTAGAGAGTCATAAAGGTTAATGGTTATACACACTAGTAAAGGAGGGGCCAGAGAATTTAAACAGCAAAATTTGAAAAATTATTCAATGGGACATAAGGAGATGTCATAAGTGAGATGGGGTCCTATCGAGTAGTAAGAAGAAATTAATAGTGTTAGGAAACAGTTACAGAAAAGATCAAACAGGAAAATGAAGAAAAAAGAAAAACAGAGCAAAATATGGGAAATGGAAGAAAGGTAAGAAGAGAAAAAGTTGCAAGAGGAAAAGAGTAAAGGGAAGAAAAGAAACTAAAGGTGAAAGGGTGAAAGGGGGCAACCCAAGCCCCCAAAAAGCCTGATGAAGGAAAGAGAAAAACAACAAAACATAGAGACATCAGACAAAGACTGAGTCAAAGAGAGTTCCTCTGGTTTTGAATGAGTGGTTTCTCTCCAAGACCTGCAGTCTTGGCATCCAGCCAGCCATGATTTTCTTCACCTAGTTTCAGGGATTATGAGTTTTTGAGATGCCCTCCCTGCCCCTGGGCCCCCTCAGTCCGTCCACCCACCCCAGACTGTGACTACCGTGTCTCTGCTCCTGTTAGTAGTTGGGAAGTGCTATCAGCCCTCTGGTTGCTGCTGCATTTAGGCCACAGTGTGGGGTTCAAGTGGGCTGTTGGCCTCAATGTCAGCAGCCATGGAGGCTGGTTGTTCCCTTCTCTCCCAGGATGGTGTACTCGCCTAGGGTCAGGTCAGCTCACTAGCCCTCAGCCTGATGCCCCATGCCAAGGGGCAGCAAAATGCAGAGCCAGCCTGGAGTTGGAGGATGGTCACTCCCTTGCTTGGGAGGGGAGCCAGCACAAGCCTGATCGCTTGCATGGGGCTGGGGCCAGTGAGGGGCTGGCATGGGCCTTCATTTCTTGGTGATGGCCATTCTTTCTGGGTAAGACAGAATCTCAGGGTCGTTTTCATTTGCATTTCTCTAATGGCCAGCGATGCTGAACATTTCTTCATGTATTTATTGGCCATTTGTGCTTCTTCTGAGAAGTGGCTATTCATTTCACTTGCCCCTTTTTTGATTGGGACTTCTATTTTCCTTTTTTTTGGTACCAGGGATCAATCTCGAGACCTTGCACTTGCTAGGCAGGTGCCAGAACCACTGAGCTAAATCCCCGGCCTTGGGTCTTTTATTTGAGGGTGCCTCATTTTTCGAGTTCTTTGAATATTCTCGGTATTAGCCCTCTGTCTAAGGAATCACTGCCAAATTTTTTTTTTCTACTCTGTAGGTTATTTCTTCACTCTGAAGTTTGTTTCTTTGGTTGTGCAGAAGCTTTTCAATTTGATATGATCCCATGTGTAAGCATTAACGGAGCCCAATCTTGGGGAAAAGTCTATGGTAAGTATAACCACAAACTTTGATGTAATAAATGCAAAGTGTAAGCATTAATGGAAACTTCCTGTGGCAGAACATATATAAAGTGTAAGCACTGCCAGAGCTCACACTTCAGTGTTACATATTCAAGGGGTGCGAATTAACAGAACATAGTCTTTAAGAGAATCTACACAAAGAGTAAACCCTAAGAGCAGGCAACCGTCTGTAAAATCTGTCAAAGTAAATGTCACCTGAGCACACTCGTCGGTAGAATATGTGCTGAGGATAAGCGTTAAAGGGCACAACCTCCCCTGGAACCTGCACAATGTGTGAGCATCCCGAGCACCAGCTTCGGTGGAGTCTGTGCAGTGCGCTCCTTACCACCGCAGACTCTTCGTATGACACGCAACGGAACCAGAGCGGAACCAGAGCAGAACCAGAGCACAAGCTCGGGAGAAATTCTGCAGAGTGTAGGCGATACCAGAACACCTCCTACTGTGGAATCTACACAAAGTGTTCGCACTAGCAGAGCACACTCGTCTGTAGAATACTCGCAAGGGTGAGCACTGACAGAGCACAGACCTTGGTGTTGTGTGTGCAACGCATAAGCACTCAGAGCGCCCTCTCCGGTAGGATGTAGGAATCGTGCAGGCATCAGTGGAGCACCCTCTTCGTGGAATATATGCTGCTTCCCCAGAGGAAGGAGGCCCAGCAGCTGCCTGGCCTCCAGGGCAGCAGATCTACCCCTCCCTTCCTCCTGGCCCTCCTCGGTTTTCACAGCCATTCCTGCTCTGGAGGTGCACTCCCCAACGGCATAGCCCTCGCAGGCAGTGGGTATGTAACCTGTACCAACAACAGCTCCACTCATCAAGAAGTCAGTCCGCGGCCACATCACAGCAAGCGGCCTCCGCCGCAAGAACATCCGTCTCGGAACGTTCTGTCGGCTAGTGCTGCTCACGGAATTATCCTTGTTGTTTTCCCTATTTTTTTTTTTATAAATAAAGGCTATGGAAATAGTACTAAAATTTTTTAAATCCTCTAAATTTTAGAGGATTCAAAGGTTAAGAAACTTTTCGGCACATTGCATCTCCTCATTCTTGATGTTTTTCTTTACTCAAGTGTTTCTTCAATGGACTGTATCGAAATGTATCGAAATGGAAATGTATCGAAAGTCCACAGACTCCTGTGGACCCCGGTGCAGGAAAATATCCTCCACTGACTCTGGGTGGGTGACTTGCGATCAAATACAGAATCACTACTGCTTGTCTTTCTCACTTGAGACACAATGGACCTTGCTTCATGTCCACTAACTGAACACTTTAACGGAGGAGTGGTTCTCTTCCTGAGTTTTCCCTGGTGCTTGAGAAGTTCTCTTACTCCCAACATTCTCATCTCTCTTTTTTTTGCTGTACATAAATTTTTTCCTTTAATTTTTATTCTATCTCCTCCATCTGCCCTGTTCTATTTTTCTAGAATCCTGCTATATGTATATATAAACAAGTAGCAGTGTATATATATATATGTATATTCAGATTCATTCTTTACATCTTTATTTATTGTTTTGTATTTCATTGTATTCTTTCACCAAAGTTTAGAAAAAATTTTTGAGCTTGTCTTCATCTCCACTGATTAAGCCTTTTGTTTTTTATTATAGCTGATCTGCCTTACATGTATATTTCTTATTTTCATTTGGTCATTTGGGGCTTTTTAATTATCTTACAGGCCATTTTCCCTGGTTTGGTATTGTTCCCTTTCTGAAAGCACCATTGTTAAATTTCACTGATAATGCAAAATAGAGATTTCTAAAGTTTTTTCTTACTTTTTTTCTGGAGTTCTGATTATTGAGGCTGTGATTGTTGTGTTTCTAACCATGTAGTAGTTTAGAATATGAGCTAGAACTGGGCTCAAATTTCCATTCTATTATTTACTTTGGTAAGTTTTTTTTTTAATTCAGAGGCCTCTGTTTACTTATATGTGATACCCATAGAATTCCCAGAGTCTAGGGCTCTTGCTGGGATTCAAAGGGGCATTTTAGGTCAAGTGCTTTGATACCCCATTATAGCTTGGTAAGGGTTAGCTCTCGAATTACTGGACCTTTCACATTTACCATACTTTCCTCAGTGTGTCCATTCCTAAGACACCAGGAGGTATCCTTGTCTAACCCTAGGAGTGGAAGAGACTGGCAAATGCAACGCTGGCTTCTATTTGCACGTTGCAGGCCTGGATGAGGGAATGGGGAAACTTCAGACATTCTGTAGCTTTTCTTTGTGAGGTTAGCAGTCAGCAGTTGCCAACAGAGAGCAGAGAGAGGGGAGCCCCGCTGTGCTTACCCACGGTTAATATGCCACCCCACCCACCCCCACCTATCGCCCCCTTTAGAGCCAAGGGAAGTCGCCCTCTCCTCACCCCTGCAAGGCCACAAAGAGGCACGGACCACAGCGGCCCACTCCAGAGCTGGACTTCATGATGCGCTTGGGATGGAGACCACTAACCACCACCGCACGCAGCCACCTGCAGCCTCTGCCGCCCAGACCTGAGTCTGGGAGACGATCACCCCCAGCCAGTTGCAGACCCAGCCTGAAGAAACAAATGCCTTCTCCCACTTCCAGCTCTGGCACCGGCAGCTTCCCTGGCCCCCGCCCCAGCTGTGTGGATATGTGGGCTTGAGGAGTTAAGTCACAGACTTCTGTCTCCATCTTAAACAGCTTGCTCTTTAACCATAATTTTACAAGAGTGGTATGTGGAGAAAGAGACAAATAATGGCTTTGATATTGATCATGTTTATGGGAACTCCAGCCAAAAAAGTTCATTTCAGCTGGGCAGGGAGCAGGCACAGTGGGATTCTCACTGGGTGGAAGGCAGGGCAGCCCTGCAGGGACTGTGCCTGGCCTGGGAAACCTGCTCCTGCCTGAGCGGTCCTTCCAGGCCTTGCTCCAAAGGGAGAGCCACCTCTCTCGGGAAGCCCGGAGAGGCCTGGGAGTCCCTTTAACACCGGTCACAGCCAGCAGGTCGCTGCCAGGAGCTCCTTTAGACAGGCTGGATTTTGATGCCCCAGCACCAAAAAGGCAGGTCTGCTCCAGCAGCCATGGGGCTCCCTTCTCTGAGCACCTCAGTCTCTGCAGGGTCCTGGAGCAAGGTGAGCAGGGCACAAGGCAGGGGCTCACTCCGTGCAGCTCTCATGTGGGACGATGAACAAGCAGCACAGCTGAGGAGGAAGAGCTTCGCCGAGCCCAGGTCTGCATGCAGGCCTCACTGGGGTCCAGCATGGAGGTTTGGATGGGCCAAGGTCCTGCATCTCTGGGTTGTGAGGCCACCCAGGAGCTGTCAGGTCATAAACATCCTCGAGGCCCACAGGCATTGAGGGGGTTGTGGAGATGGTGAGTCCGCCCAGCATGGCTCCAACATTCCAACTGGAAGACGTGGTGGAGAGCCAGGGTCCTGCAGAAAAGCACGGCACGGCTCGCCGCTGCTGAGCGTGGTTGACTGAGCGAGTGCACCTGGGCCATGACGCTGAGAAGCTCGCTGCTGTCTCAGAGAAAGACCTTCCGTGAGCTGTGGTGTCTCCTCATAAGCAGATGCAACTCGGGTCACACCAGCCGGGGGAGGCTGAGGGAGAGGGTGACGCCACTCTACAAACACGCGCCCGTTAGGGAGCAAGGTGGGGAGCCCCGACCATCCTTTCCTGCAAGACACCTTGAGGCCTTTGTCGAGGATTTCGGGGCCATTCCTGGATAGTTGTGAGCACCTCATGTGCAGGTTGCACCCACACTCACTGTGATAGGCTTGAGAGGTTAGCAGCTTTCCAAAACTCCATCAGCTTGCTGAGCAGCAGGAGACGCTGTCCCAGGGCGGGCCTGCTGTCCGCATTTCTGAGGGACCCCAGGTGAGGTTGGGGACACTGGATACAGAGCACGGTTTGAGGATGTGGGCTCGGTAACTGGATTTAGCCAGGCGCTATGTTTACTGATGAGAAAGATGGATTCGCACTGACACTTTTCCTCGAATGTTTCCATTCTAGTGTAACGTATGTAACAAAGTACTGCATAAAACAGAACTCTGACCCCAAAATGTACGCCTTGCCATAACATTTAACCCTAACAAGAGGAGAGTGCTTGACTGCTTACAAAGCATGTTTCCCAAGTCCTACTCCACTGCTCTCCTAACAAGGACTCGCCGTGCCCCTGGGTGGCCAGATGTCACCCGCTCACTATTCTTTGCGTGGCCGTTGCTGCATTCTTCCATCTAGAGGCGAAGGAGCCCCTCCCAAGCCTGAGTCAGCCACACCAAAATGGACTCAGTAAGAGCTGGGCTCACTACTGTGCGTGCACCACGTGTGATCTAGGAGACAAAGCGTGGAGAGTCCTGCAGGCCCGGGAGGGCGTCGCCGACCCAGGTTCTTCTGTGTCCTCAGCAGTGCTCATTAACCTCTGAGGACCTCAGTCTCCTCCTCTTTAAGGGAGGAGCCAGCCCAGCTGACTGCTGGGGTCCTTCCTGGCTCTGTCATCCCAGTCCTATAACCGCCCACCTTAGATTTGCCACCATCTGTTTTGCAGATCCGACAGCGACGGCGCAGCCACACCCCCTCAGCCCGGCTCCACCAGCTCACTGGGGTGCTTGATACCCCACCTACTGGAAGCCAGGCCTGCCAGGCCTCACCGAGCCGCCAAGCAGTCAGCTATTGAATGCAAGATCCATATCTGCATTAAGACAGGAGCTCTGGATTAATGCAGGGCTGGAGGCCCAGCGGAGGCGCTTTGCTGCCAGCCGTCTCTGTAATTGCAGCATGGATCTCACCAGCCACAAAGGGCAAAATGAATGTGATCATCCCCAGTCGTCGATAGCCCATCGATTTTTTCTTTTGACTCTATGATTCGCACAAATATTGAAGCTCATTTTTTAAGGAGGGAGACTTACTCATCTACATTCTTCAAAACTAGTGGGCCCTTCCATGGGGTGAATGCTGAAGGTTGCTTGATATGCAGGACAGGAGTGCACGCATCCCATCAATGTTTCCCACTCCTCCTCATGTGCACACGCATGCACACACTTGTGCCCTTGCCTTCCTTGCATGTGGCATCCCAGGGAGAGGCGGGACTGTGCCCCTGGTGGGACCGATGGCTCAGGAGTGACCAGCAAGGATGCATCGTCAAAGCCCCTCTCGCCGGTACCCGCTGTGGGCCTGGCTGGGCTTCTGTTCCCACTCGCCCGAGGTTGTAAGCAGGGTGTGAACACCACACCTGCAGTCCCAAAGACAGCAAGCCCGGCCTCCTCCTCCCAGTGGAGGCTGCAAGTCTGCAGCGACAAATCTGTGCTCAGGTAGAGACACGGCCAGCGCCGCAGAGCAACTGCAGCAGCTCCAAGCTGCACCGTGCTTTCAGCTTCTCAGGGTGCTTTCACTTTGTGTGCTCTGGTTGTGACTCGCTCAGCTCACCTCCTTAACTTTGCCAGAAATCCAGACTCTGGATGGTTGGGTTTGGTGTCAGATTCATTTCTGTCAGGTTTGTGGTGAAATGCAGGGGTCTTCTCTCTTTGAATAGCTCTAGTTTTTGAAAATAATCAATAATGATAAAATAGGTCATCAAACCCTATGAGCTTGTTTTCCTCAAGAAAATTCCCCACATGTGGCTCCTACTCCCAACCCCGACTTCTGTGAGCTGCTCTGTTTCTGAGGGACAGAGCTTACCTTTGTTTACCTCACAGGAATAAAGATGAGAACCTTGACTGTGCGGACTCGGCCCCACAACAGGGCTCAGAATGAGTGGAACCTGCCTGAGGGCTGAAGCTCATTCTAGACCCACTGTGACTCAGAACCCAAGGCATCTCGCCCCTGGGAGTGTGTTGCTCGAAGTCCAGGTTCAGCCCACAGTGACTCTGCTTCACACCAGGCTTTCCTCCCAGCCCCCCCCCGCCCCCGCACTCGGACTCTGTGTTCCTCAAGTTCAGTGTCCGTCGTTTGACCAGCCTGGTGGCCACAGCTTTTGGGCCAGGCCATCCCACCGACCACTAGTTCAGCCTGGAGATGAGCTGTTCTCGGGTCAGGCGCCCGTCCTCTATTCACTAACCAAGCTGTACAGAGCAGGCTTCATACACAGAGGCCTGAAGGGTCGCAGGAGCCCTGGAGGGGAAGTATCAGCCGGGCAGCTCACTGATCCCGGCCCTGCCCTCTCGCACAAGGTCTCCCCGCCACCGATTCTCTGAATCTCTGCAGTAATTTCCTTGCTAGGATCCCAGTGGTGTGGTAACAGCCTGGGTAAGTCTCCAGCACCTCGGGTCCTTTCTTTCTCATCTGTCTCATCTCGAAGTGGGTGTGATAGTTGAAAAGAATTGAAGAAAATGCACATAAGATGCCTAGTTGTTCCTATCACTGTTTTATGAATACTCTACCCTGGGTCTAGGGAATATATTTACTCCTACAAGAACATGGACTCATTTTGGTCAAGGACCAAGTCTTATTTATCTCTTTAGCCCCACATTCCTGGCTCTGAACATAACACAATTTAGCCACTCAAAATATGTTGAACAAAGGCATCTTTTACATTGCAGAGAACACTATGCCAAGCCTAGGATAAAAAGATGAAGCCCTTCCTTTCTCCATCAGCCAAATTTTCTCCATTTTCAGCGTAACCATATGAAGTCTTAGCTGTACACGTGAAATAGTCTACACTGAGATGGCTGCTTACGATCCCTCTGTGCTAGGGAAGTGTGTAGACCCTTTATGAAGCCTGCCTTCAGCCACGGGAAGTGTCCGTGTGCCTCAACAGACACAGCAGAGGGGACCACAGAGATGGCGTCTCCAACATGAGGCAGATGGCATGCTCACACAGCGCCACATGACAGCACTGTCAGGAAACAGTCGCGTGTGTGGACTCCAGCAGCTGGGCACCCGCCGCCTCTGAGACAGCAGGCAGCTGAGACGGAGAAGCCACCAACTGCACAAGGCTTAAATCGGTGGAGCAATCCCTGGCAGGAGTAAGTTCACTCCTTCTGTCTCATCCAGAGAGGCGAGGACAGCACTGTCCAGCTCTAGGAAAAGCACATCTAGATCAAGCCAGGGCCCCTCTTCCGCGATGGCCCGAGGCGAGGAGCCCTGTGGAGTTGCGGCTCAGGTGCCTTCCGCAGGCGCTGCTCTGTGCACCCCAGTGACGAGGGTCGAGAGTGGTGCCGGCCTCCAAGCTGTACTCCCAGAGCTGCTGAGGTCCCCAGAACACCTCGGAGTCCCGTGACGGATGGGTGGATGGATGGATGGACAGACAGATGATAGATAGTAGATGATAGAGTCATAGACGATCGATAGATGTTAGACAGACAGATATGTATAGATGAACGAGAGTGAGAGGTCCTTGGAGGGAGCCCTAGGAATCATGTCCAGATCTCCCCTGCCCAAGAAGCCACGTTTTAAGAGTTCTTCTGGCCCCTTTGTGCTGACTGTGGAGCCTGGAGCACAATCCAGGAACTGCCCGATGTAACCTTCTAAGGTTTTGGGGTTTGTTGTATGGACTTTACCTCAGTCAGCGTACTGGTGCCTCCTCCTTACTCTGGAGGCCTGGACTATCACTCGTCTCTGTGGTGTCCGTACGTTTGTTCCAGAGCAGAGGTAGGATAGGAGGAGGCTTCCCGGGTCACCAGAGCAGGTCTGCAACCCCGCCCAGGTGAGGCTGGGGGAGGTGGGAGGAAGCCCTCACTGCAGGGAGATCTGGTCCAGCGCTAGCCTTCCTCTGCCACCTCCTCAGCCCTATCAGGGCCCTCCAGGGTCATGTGCTCTTGGCTGCTCCCCATGACAAAGAAGTAGCCATTGTCTGCTGAGCAGATGCTCCATGCTGAACTAACGAGTCAGGCGCTCACACACCTACACACCACTAAGTCTCCAGCAACCCCAAGGCCAGAGGCAGCTGCAGCCTGCTGCTCGGGAGGTTGCACCAAGGTCCCAGAAGGGACAAAGGCAGGATTCAGCCTGGATCCCCTGCCTGATGCTGCGGGCGGCCTGGACAGCTCCCGAGCATGGGGTTGGGTTGAGGCAGAGTAAGCGGTATCGACAGAGGCCTCGCACTTGACTGCCCTGACCTGAAGGAGCACAGGCAAGCTGAAGGCCTTGAGAAGCAGCTGTTACCCAAGAGGGGACACACTGGTGTAAAGCGGAAGGCGAGCATGGGCAGCAGGGCGTGGGCGTCCTCCCTGACCACGGGAAGCATGCCAGGAATCTCGGGGAGCAGACGGCACATGCGGTCATGGACCTCGGGCCATGGAGGGAGAGGGAAAGAAGCTCCGGGTGTGTCAAGGTGACAACAGCATGGGCACCATCGGGGTGCACAGCACAGTGTGGCTCTCACCCCGGCTTGGAAACTCCAATTTGGAAGCCAGGTTCACATTCCACGGAGGGCACAGCTCCGAGGACAGCGAAGAGAAGGTCATGGGGAACCAGGGCCCCCAGCCCTGCCCTGCTCCCTCCTGACCTGACCCTGCTGAGGCCTCTGCTGGCAACTTCCCCGGGGCTGGCCCAGTGGGCACGGGGTTGGGAATCGGTTGCTCAACTTGCCACCAGCCTTTGCTTAATTAGCATAGACACATTCTTGGAAGACGGAGCAACGCTGACCATGTCAATGTGGAAATAAAACATGAAAACTGCTCCTGGAGTTCTTTCCAAGCAGAGCTTATCTCTGACCCTGAGGCAACGGAATGGCCGTGGCAAACTTTGGGTGTAAGTTTGGCCTGGGACCGATGTTACCTCGAGGCAGACAGGAAGTGCAGGGATGCTGCCTGGCACAAGCAGCTCACAGCCACCTGGCCCCAGCCCGCCCTGCTGACCTTCTCCTCCCAGAAGCACTGGAGAAGCTTCCTGTCCACTCCAGCCCAGCAGAGACTGCACAATCCCTGCGAAGATTTGCACGGTTTTGGTTTTGTTCTTGTTTCCCCTAAGCACGGTCTTCCTCTCCGCGCCCCGGTCGGAAGCCCCCCTCCCTCCAGGCTGGCTGGAACTGCTCCAAGGGTAGAAAGTGGCCAGAGAAGGCAGTGGAAGCCCAGCACCGTGGCCCGATGTACGCGAGTGGCTTCTGCCAAGCCCAGGCCCCCTGTGCGACTGTCTGTCCCAGCAGCGCATCTGGCCTGGAAGGCACGCGCATGTGTCCCTAAGGAAGGGCTGGCATCTTGGTCTCAGGCTGAACACAGTCAGAGCGAGGAGGTGGATGCCCCGTTAACGGTCAAAGGGAGACGAGATTCCCTTTGCCGCATCCGGCAAGATGAGCTCAAGGGCCTCTGCTTGCTGCAGGCTCCCTGCACCTCAGCACGCGGTCGGAGCTGGGCTGGCTCCAGTGCTGCACCCTGGCTGTCTCCTCCATTACGCCCTCCCTCTCCCCTTTTCTCTGACCGAACGCCTCTGGGTCTCTTAGACCCATGGCTCGCTCGGGCCTCTCCCTCCAGTGCTGGCCCCCTGCGTACGTCTCCAGCAGGCTGCATTCATGGACTTTTATGTGTTCCAGTGTCTGCTTCCCCAGTGGCTGCCAGCACCTCAGAAAAGACGGCTCTGTTCACTGTTATGTCTTTTGCAACCAGGAGAGGGCCGGATACATAGTAGGATTTAACGACTTTGTTGAGCAGATGCGCAGGGAAATGAACAGCAAACCAAGTGGAGAGTTCCCTGTGGAGCCAGGAGACTTGGACTCCTTCTGTGCTGGGAGAGGAGTCTCCTGTAGACCGGAAGTGTAGCCCGGAGCCTCTCACAGTCCAGAGGAAGGAGCGCCCAGCAAGCCCGCCGGGAGCTGTCCAGGGTCCTGGCCACCAGGCCTTGCGCTCCTACCCAGAGGGCCACACCACCGGGCCAGGGTGACAGCGGCTGGGAGCCCTGGCCTCTGGCTCCATCCTCCCCTCCCATGCTGGCTGCCTCTGCTGCCAAGCCCTTCCCAGCACGGCTGTCTCCAGGCCGGTTGCCGCCCTGACTTCTCTGCTTTAGTTCACCAGCTTCCCCTCCTCTAACCAGAACTGCTACCCCCAGTCCCTGGCAGAAGGATGAAGGGAGGGGCTGTGTCACTGAGGGGCTGCGAGGCAGAGGCAGGAGGGACAGAGCTGCGTCATTTGGTGGGACTGCTCACCTCTCACCAGCTGTGAGCCCGGTGCGGCCTGTGCGAGTCGAGAAGGACTGCGTCTGGAGAGAGGGCTGGACGGCTGATTCATGGGAACAGAGGGATTCGAGCTCAGCCAGGCAGGTTTGCCTGGGCCTCTCAGACGCTGCCGAGCGCTGGCTCCGAAGTAGTCAGTGGACTGAGAATCTTCAAGATTCTGGTTCACACCATCTCAGAGCCCCTGGCTTTGTCCCACATCATCTCACACATCATTTGCACACGACTCACAGGCTCAGGTTATGGCTGTGTGATGCAGGCTCCACAGAGCAGGCCTCCTATCCAGGCACAGACCTCCCAGCCCCGCCCCCCGGCACCGCCTCATGCCCATGACACAGGTGTCACCAGGAACAGTGTCTCTCCCTGCTCCATCACTGCAGCAGAAGCCTCACAAGGGCCGAAGCTCCTCTGGAAGCAGGCTGCATGGCTCCCTCTGTGTCTCAGCCTTGCTGTCTGCCAGCCTTGGGTCCACCATAGCAGATGTCCCCAGACAACTCCTCCCAGTTGCCCAACCCACTGTAACATTCTTGGAACTGGGCATTCGGTTTTCCAGAAAGTGCTGCCCACCCCCCCCACAGAAACCCTTGGGTGTGAATACCCCTCAGCTGTACTAATAAATAACCAAATATGCATTCTGATATACACAGATACACATATATACACAGTTGATATGTGCATGGGATCATCAAAATGTATGGTGAATGCTTCCATTATAAAATGTATCACAGTGAAAAACACATTGCCATGAATCCCTCTTGAAATCCTCCCCTTCACTCCAAACACACTTATCTCATCATTCTTGCCACTTTCTAAAGTAGTTCTGGAAGTCCTCTTTCCTGGGTGTCTTTATGAGTATGATATTAATACAGTGACTGCTGCTGCCCAGGGCCATCCAAAGGAAAGGCAGACTCATAAAAATATGGTGCTGCATCTGCATCCACCTGAGTTGCCTTATTGAGATCTGGGATTGTGCAATTTCTGGCTCTTCTCCAAAGTCAAAATGACCATAAAAGTGAATGTTTTGAATCAATTCAGGGCATGAAGGAAGCCAGGACAGCACAACTGAAGACACCCAAGAACAAGGACTCCAGAACTGCTGCAGACAGCAGCAAGACCCATGGGATAAGTGTATTTGCAATGAGAATTTTGAGGGGGATTCATGCCAATGTGTCTTTTACTGTAACAAATTTCTTAATTAAGCATACACTGTATGTTTGCCGCCACATCTGTATAAGGCATCTAGGAGCAGCTGCTGGTTTGTAAGTCAGAGAAGACAAGAGAACCCGACATTCCTAGCCTAAGGTCTCCAGCCAGGTGACTGTGCACTCAGGAGCAGTACAGTGTGCAGGCCCCCTCTCCGTTTAGCTCTAGAAGCACAACAACCCCCGAATGCAAGGAGCTGGGAGCCTTGGGAAGCTGACAGCCTCGGTTGGCAGGTGTCAGAGCCAGAACCAGCTGCTGTGCCTCTGGACCAGTCCTGCCAGATCTTCAAAGAACCATTCAGGCTTGGCTCACTCCCCTTTTGCCTTCATGGGCTCCAATCTTCCCTCCCAGCTGAGGGGTGTTTGTCAGGGTGTTCAAGAAAGGAAGGAAAATGTGACCTGTTGGCCCAGGCTCCCGCCTCATCCCATGTCCTGGCATCAACAAGGTGGCCACAGCTCCAAGCCAGTGCTGGCACTTTTGTGGCCTAGCATCTGTCATCTTCAAAGCAGTGCTTACCCAGGAGAAGCTGCTGCTCATAGCCAAGAGTATTTTGAATCCCAAACCGAGATCAGGAGCAGCCCATTTTCAAGAGAGCACTTTGGTTCACTCTGTAATTTTGCAGAATCCCATCTTTTACCCTTTCTGCAACCCCAGGCCCTAGTTCTCCCTTGTCAGCTGCCACATGTCCCTTCCCGAGTTGCCCAGACTGCTGAGGCTTTGCTCTCTACCCTCACCCCCTCCTCTGGGCTCCTGAACCTCTTCTCTACACAACCTTCCTGAGTGGACTGAAGAGGTGGGTGGAGCCCCACAAGTGTGGTAGAGAAGGCCAGTAGGAGAGGCAGGACCCCCAGGAAAAGCTCTGCCACCATCTGAGCCTCCCCACAAGTGCCACCACCCACAAAAGGAGACACTGGAGCTCACTTGGGCACCCCATCCTGAAGTCCCAGGCCCTAGGCCCCACTCTAAACGTGCATTTCCACTGTTTTGCAAACATCAAATCTCCACTTAAGGTTCACACCTAGAGCACCTCATTTTAGCCTTTGATTTCTGTGGACTTTTAAAACCACTATGGTTAATGTGTCTTAACGATTAAATGAGAAAACTAAGCTAAGCAGCTTCTTGCACTTCCATTATTGTGATATCCAGATGAGTTCTGAAAGTTTCAGCCAAACAGCCTAGATTTATAATGTTGAGCATGAGGATGCACAGAAATATCTAGAAGTTTTACCCTGGATGAGTGAGACAACCAGAGCATGACTCACTTGAAGTTTGGCCGTCAGGAGACCTTCTGATGGAGCTTTCAACATTTGCCCATCCCAGGATTCGCAGCTGCGGAAGTCACTTTGAGTGGCAAATGTTCTTAATGATGATGAATTATCCCTTTACCCCGAGAGAGGGTTCAGGCTCAAAACTCCATGGAGACCCTACTGAAATACAGAACTTAATGTTTCCATCATCTCTGTCTTCCAGACACAGAAACTGAAATTTCCCAGCTTTACTCAGTGACACTTGCTCATCATAAAATTGTCCTTTCTTTCCATCATTGAAAAGCTAACTTTGCTGGTGAAAATTAAAGAAGACGGAAAGCAAACTGAATACCAAGTACAAAATGTTTAATGGTGATGTCTCTTTAGATATCTAAAATTATATTTCTAATCTTTATCTGTTATCCTTTTTTATTGACAGATGCTAAGCAAGTGATACTCAAAAACTGTGTGTGATAAATTAGCTACCATGCTTGCTTTTAAAGTTCGCGGTCAGTATGTTTCTAAGAGCACAGCTGCTGTCTTTCCCTCTCCTGCCTCTGGCCCTGGAGGAGGAGAGACCCAGGCCAGGCTCCTGCGGGTCCCAGGCAGGGGCGGCCTCTGCTCTGGATTCCACACCAGCCACAGCACCTCTCCCCATGCTGACAAGTGGACAGCAACACCCGCTGGCTTTGACTGGCAAGTCACAGGGCCTCTGACCTTGAGTAACATTGCTGGCAGCTTTTGATTGGCAGGCCGCAGCACTGTGGAGCACTCCAGCACACAGGCTGGTGCCCCAGAAATAAGCCCTTACCTTGGGGAAACACTACTGTGTTCCCAAACGTGGACTGCAGCAGGGCTCGGGTGTCAAATACCCCCTGGGAAGAAGTGTGTTCTGAGTTTCCGGCCCTCAGATCCCGTGTGACTGACATGTCCAGGCCCACAGCTGGTCAGCCAAGAGGCCACATGCCAGGACCAGGGCAGCCAGACAGACCTGCTTGTGCAGGACACCGGGCATTCAGGTCAAGGAGCCTCCGGCAGCCCCTGACATACCACAACCTCTGGACTCCCTTCTCCAGCTGCCTGGCCATGCCAAAAGGAAGCTTGCTCTCCCCTGAGCTCTTGGTCCTGCCTGCACCCGGGCGAGATGGGGTGACAGTGCCCACGATCATTTCCTAGCAAATTAAAATGCACCCCCTTTCGCACAGCACCCCACAGAGCAGCCATACCTTCTGTTAATAAATAAGCACGTATTTTCAAATTAAATGTCATATATGTTTAAGAAATGGCTGCCTTGCCTTCAAAATCAGATCAAAATGCTCCAACACTGGCAGAGAGATGTCTGCATTGGAAGAGAAGAGGGGCAAACTGAGGAAGGAAGCAGGTGGGAGAACCAAGCCCAGCGGGACCTGGCGAAGCGGAACGGGGTGAGCAGCTGTCTCCAAGGAGCCTCAGCTGGAAGAGACCTATTCTCTGCACTGGGCACTGTCCAGGGTTCATAAGCAGGGAGAGAAAAGGACAGATGACAGATGTCATGTTTCCAGATTCTACTCACCGCGATTATAGAAAACTAGGAACAGCTCCAGGTAGAAACATGAGTGGGAAGAACTGCCTCGGAGTTCAGAGGACCAGGCCAGAGGGTTTCAGATACTGCATTCCTAGGACTCAGAAGGCTCTGGGGTTCCAGCCAGCCACCAGCCAGGAAACCTTGCAAGGCCACCGCTGCTCTAGCTTCTCATCGAAACTGGGGCATAACAGCATCGGTTTTAAATGACTGGGGCAGATAAACGAGATAATGGGTGTCTCGTGCTTAGTACAAGCACTCCCAGAGAAGTGCTTGTTGGGTGAAGCTGGACAGCAACAGCAGTGATAGCCAGATGCTGTGCCCTGAGATCACCCTCCAGAAGGGGGACGGAATGAGGGAGGTCGGGAGCACTTCGAAGGAAACCCTTAAAGAAGGACCAGGAGGAGCGGAGTGTGTCTATGAAAAGGAAAAAATGGTCAACATCCCTGCTAGAATGATGGACAGTTAAGGAAGGAAAGTTGGTACAAGTTTGAGACATTCATTTTAATAGTGCCCAGATACTTGGTCGAGTATTATTCAGGCTATACGTGGAGAGCGTCTTCAGGTGTGATTAACGTTTTAATCACACACTGACTGGAGCAGATCCCCTCCCTCGAGAGCGACCCTCATCCAGACAGTCCAAGTCCTCCACAGAATAACTGACCATCTGTGAGCAGGGGCAAGTGCCTCCTGCCTAAACACCCTACCTGTGGGCTTAGCCTGAGACACCAGCTTCCTCAGAATCTTGAGCCTGCCGGCCTTTCCACTGGAGACCCACATTACAAAAGAGGAAGGGATTCCAAAAAGGAGCAGTTAAGAGACATGCTGAGTGAAATCAGGAGCCAGTGAGAAGGCTTAGGGTCGGGCGGGCTTCACACAGGAAGTTTTAATAGATTGAGGAAGCTGGATTACTACATGGAAATTTTATGCAGTCTCTCATTTTAATGTAGCAAAAGTGCATTAAATAGTTTTAAACAATATCTCAGATAAAAGTTGAAAACTAAAAATCACATCAAAAATTGTTCCTGGAAGCACAAATGTAGACAAATTCACGGAGCATAGCACAGTTGCCGTCGCTCTGCCACCCAAAGCATTTCTGGGAACCGGAGGCTCAGTCCTGGCGAGGATGGTCGGGGCTGATCCCCCAGCTTCCTGGGACACTGTAGCCGGTGCCACAAACCAGGAGAATGTGGCAGAATTGTCCATTCCCAGGTCTGCTCCCAGGGAGACACCTGCCTTTCCAGCGGCAAGAACCGCACCCCTCGGCCACAGCCCCTTCCTCTGCCTTCAAAGCCAGCTTCCAGCCTCTTCTTGTCCTGGGTCCTCTCCCCGGGCTTCCTCGATGTGCTCTCCTCTTCCGTGTGTCTGAGTCAAATACCTCTTCCAAGGCCGCAGGCCATTGCACTTAGGGCCCCTGTGGACAGTCTCCCCTTCTGAGGCCCCTAGGTAAGCATAACTGCAAAGTTGTGTGATGCCAAGTAAGAGCACATTCACAACTCCCAAGGATTAGGATCCCCATGTCTTTGGGGACCATTATGCAGCCTACTATAGTTGGCATCCAGGAACTGTATCAGACTACCCAACCCAGCTAACTCCCATCACCCAGACTCAAGGCCTTAAAAGAAAAACACCCTAAACTCTAAGCCCAAATATAACAAAAGAGCAGACACATTTTAAAGGAGGGCAGCAGGTAAGATCTCTAGCAGAAAGATAACCCTCTGTCACTTGGCCAGGGCCATGAGCCAATCAGAAGCTTGGTCAGAACGCAAAGTAGAGAAAGCCCTGCCTTATTGGATTGGCCACCTTAATAGGCCAGAAGTCAACGAGTCCGTGAAAAATACACTCAATTCAGCCACCTGGAATTGGTTGTAAAAGGATGCAATAAAATAAGTCAATTTTCTGGGACTGGGAAGAGGTTCCATATCCAAATAGACTGCATGCTTCTGTCTCCACGTGACTGTCTGTCACTTCGTGACTGCAGCCTCTGGCCTCTCAAAGTGAGTGAACCTGTCTTATCTTTCAAGGGTTAAGGACCAGTGAGCTAATTTTTTCATCTGAATCTCCTTCCTAACTACTGCCAGGCAACTGCATCTGCTGAGTCTGTCCACTTGGGCCAGGGCTCTCCCTGCCCTGTGGCCCAGCCCTTCAGCTCCGAGTCTGTGCGGCTCTTACCCCAGTACAGCATGGGTTCCTCTCTTCTCGGGAACCACATGCACAAAGTTATCATTGTATCTGCTACAAGAAGACAATTGTTTTTGTCGTAGATTAAGTGTTTATGATGTCAGTGGATCCCAGCCATGAAAGTGGACTCCCACTCTTGACCATTTGTGGTCCACTGGAATGGTCTTGGAAGACAGAGACACGGGCACTTTGGAGACTGCTTCATTCTTAGAGTCTTTCTGTTGGTGCCAACGGCCAGTCCTCATCTGCACTTTTGGAAGGTACTTCCCAGGTGCTGGCTGTAACAGTCACTGCTGTTAAGACACCTCCAGCAGAAAGAGCCACTGCTGTAAAGGAATGAACAGTGTCCCTCAAGATCCACATGCACGCAGAACCTCAGGATGTGGCCTTATTTGTAAATGGGGTCTTCACAGGTGTCATTTGTTAGGAATCTCAGGATTAAATCATCCTAGATTCATGCTGTTTCCTAAATGCAATGACCTATTGGGATTGTGAGCTACCTTGCTCTACAGAGTAACAGCACACTCCATCACCCTTGTTTGGTTGTAAATATATTTCCAGGATATTTTTCTAGTTTTGTACCAGTTTCTTGCAAGTCAACGGTTTGTTTCTGTCTTGATAGTGTCAACCTTCTTACAGGCTTGGCCTGAGTTTTTCCTCTCCCCTACCCACCAGCTGCATCCATGACGTTCCCACAGGGGTATCTCCTGTGAGACCAGCGTTCCTCCTACTTTCCCTCAGCCAGCAGGATGCTGGGTCTACCAGAGCTGCAGGCTGTGGAAAACCATTTGGACTGAGCTGACCATGCAGGTGACCCAGCCTTTGTGAGTGGACAGACCATGCTGTGCAAATGTTGCACACTGATTGAATCCAGTGCCTCGGTTCCACACAACACATGGGCTTGACCAACCCACCAGATTAGATTTAAAGGTTATAAAAATGCTGCTGCCCCCACGGACTGCTCCGTCTGCTAACTGAGGGTGGTAGGAGCAGCAGATGTACCTGGGAGGAAGGCAGGACACTGCAGACATTCGATTATCAAGAAGCAAATAGGGGCTGAGAAAAGAGAAGCCTGCACTGAACCTGAAGGTGGAGATTGCCAGCCCCGTGAGACCCCAAATCCTACCAGCGAGGAAGGTGAGAGGAGCTCTGTTCTGCAAAACTGCAATGAGAGCTGACCCCAGTACAGAATGCCACCCACATGTCCCCTCACCTGCTGGCTGAAGAAAGGGAGCAGAGGCTCACGGGTTGAGGTCAACCCTAGCAAACAGGGAAGTGTTTATGGGGGCGTTAAGAGCAGGTGCGCTGGAGACAGGAAATCAGCAGTCCAGGAGGAGTCCAGACAAGTTAATCCCAGCAGAGCGTAAAACCCTCTGGAGCCCATGCCGGCAAATCGAAGCAGCAGAGGGCATGGGGGCGTCCACATTCAGAGAGGTCGGGTAGGTGTCAGGCACTGTGCCAGCACCCTAGCCCCAGCTCACGGGCCACTGTTGTCGAGGCTCAGCTCGGAGAGCTGAGTGTCCTGCCGACCTACACCTCGCTGATTCGCAAATCCAAACCCGACTCTGCCCACAGCTGTAGCCCGTGCTCTTCCTACCGCATGCGCGTTGCCCAGAGTGTGGACTGAGACCAGCACGCCCGAGCCGCCCGAGATGCTGTCCCAGGTCACACACACATACACACACACACACACACACACACACACACACAAGCACACACGGCCCCTGCACTTCTTCCTGTGGGAGGGAGGCCTGTCCCCCAGAAGAGCAGAGACCCCTGCCTCCCAGGGTGGCCCAGGCCAAGGACAGCCCCGTGCATGCACAGAGTCCTGTCTCAGGAGCAGGGGCCACTTTGGCCATGGAAACTGAAGGGCCAAGTGCAGGAGTGGGTCAGCGTTGGGACAGTGGAGTGGGTGGCCCTGGTCTGAGCCCTGTGGAGCCCCTGCTGAATGACGCTCCCTTGTTCCGGTTGGGCTGAGCCAAGGAGAGTGAAGAGCTTCGGCTCCCCAAAGCCTGGGACCTGTCCAGGCTGCTTCTTCAGAGCTAGCTGAGTCCCTCGGCCCCATGGCAGCTTGCGGTTCACCCTGCAGCCTCTACGTCCAGGTCCAGAGGAAGCCAGGCTGGCCACGAGGTCAGATCCTGGGCAGCAACCACACACCCCGCTGCGGCACAGGACCCCAAATCCCAGATCCCAGAGCTAGGACTCCACTCCTCTTTGTTTGTCACCTGTCCCTCCTCCCATCTCCGCTTCCTAGGGCCAGTCATCCAGATGGTGTTTCCTGAGGGTTTCCCACATACCAGGCCCTGTTCTAGGACTTTCTATGCAAGTCTGTGTGATCCTACAGCCCCTTGGTGATATGAGTGCAATTGCTATGCCCATTTTACAGATGAGAACGCTAAAGCACTGAGAGATTAGACAACCTGCCAGGGCCACACTCCAGCCAGGGAAAAATCTGGGATTCTAGTCTAGAAAGTGTGTTCCCCAGGGAGTCACCCCTGCTACCCTGCATCCCATGACATCAGGATTGGTGCCATCTTCCAATCCCTGTCCCCTGCTAGGAAGCTTTAGTGCCATCTTGGGATCCCAATTAGAGTTCAAGCCCTGTCCTGGGCGCCTGCACTGGACCAACTCTGATACGGGAGGTGGGAGAGCTGGGCAGTTCCATCCAGCTGCATCCGGTTCTGCAGTGACAGCAGGATGAACACAACCCCAGACTCTGACCCAAACAGGCAAGCCCGGCAGGCACATGCAATCCTGTCCTTTTTACCACGAGTCTGCAAAGCGCTGCCACTTCTCCTAGAATCCTAATCTGGAATCCAAAGAAATAAAATAAAATCAAAGAAAGGAGAGGGGAAAAAAAACATAGCCTTGGAAACCGAGAGATAAAATCAATAGGAAGGTGGATGTTTTGAGAGTTCCTGGGTACAAAAAAAAATAAAAGACAGCCACATCAGGACAGGCCGGAGGCCACCTTCGGTGGCTGAAGTGTCTACGACTGCCCAACAAGGTAAATCAAATCTGCTGCCAATACGTCCTTCTGCTGCCCAGATAAAACGGCCGACTAAGCTGGTGAACTTTCACCCTTCACCCACGCTCTTCAAGCCAAAGTACAGATTAAAAAAAATCAATAACCCCAATCGATGGGAAAATATTTTTAGTCTCTAACTGAACGATATGTTTTGACAAGGCCAAAGAGGAGCACAAAAGAATAGCAAAAGATAAAAGACAGAAAATTAGGAATTTGCTTTATTGGGTACGGTGAATCACCAATCACTTTCTTTCTCCCTCCCCGACATTCGTCTAAATTACCTCACAGCAAGGAAATAAAGTATAAGGAGATGAATTCATAAAATGACATGATTCACTGCCAAGCACCTTCAAACCTATTATTGCTACCATTTTCGGTTCCCATTTCCAAGAAAGCAATCAAGAGAAATGCCTGCGTTCAGGACGCAGTGGAGGAAGAGCATTTCTCAGAGCGGGGGGAGCAGACAATGGCACAGTGGGGCATTGGCCCCCACCCCACAACCTGGAGACCGAGCTGATACCAAGCATGTCGGAAAGTGTTTAGAATCTGCCTGATTTGGCTCCATTTTCTTTCCAAATATCCATTGTTTTTCATAAGCCAATACCCTTGAGGCCCTTTCATAACTGAGCAAATTAAGCATATAATATCACTTTGTCTCCCAGCCCCGTAAGCAGTAATTTATTTCTGTAAGTCGCCTGAGCCTGCTGTATTTCCAAAAATTATTTCACATTTTTTCCTCACTTGAATCAAAGTGATAAAGAAACATGAGAACCTGAATAAAATAAGCAGAAATTAGACAGAAATTTTGTCTGTCTGTTTTTTGTATAGGAAAATCTTGAACTTAGAAGAATTGTCCTAATAATTGATCGACATTGTCAATTGTTTATCTCAGCAACAATTGGTAAGTAGATGGATCTTTGGGATTCAGAAATCTATATAAATCCAATAGGCTGATAGCTGGAATCATAGCAAGCTATTTTACTTATTAATGCTTTTCCTTTTCCTCCTAATTTCAATGCCCCATCTGTTATTTGGTACCCTTTGGGGGAATTTAATGACCATCATTCTACAATTCCTCATTTTCCTTTCACCAGAAGTTTAAATATGCATTTCTTATACAAACACACACTCCAGTTGATGGTTACATCCATGTGATGGTGGTCAATTCAACCCACAAAAATCAGTCAATTCAATGAGAAACACTGCCAAACCAATGCTTTGTCAGTATAGATTTTAGAAGTCAGATCACGCATTCAGAAGCTATTTGGCCAGCTTTGGACACTGTCAGTAATTGCCGTTTTGTTATGATCAACAGAGCCATACAGTGGCAATCCTTCCAGCAAGGTAAAGAAATGCAGGCAGCCCAGTTCCCTGGGACCCTCCTGTGAGGACCCAGTACTAGCCCGTACCCTTGGGTCTTTTTACCCCGCGGTGGGAAACTGCATGGATTATTGTCCCCCTCACTTCACAGACTCCTCAGCATACTTTGTTCTACTTCTGTTCTTATGGTCAGGAACAACATGTGTTTATGCCAAGACCTCTGCAGGTTTGCAACCCTAATTGCACTTGTCCTCAGAACAAACTCACATCATAAGCAAATTAATCCCACATGACAGAAGACCAAAACAGCCATAGAGAGACAAAGGAATTGCCCAAGACTGTATGAGCTGAGCGATAGAGACAGAGTATAAACTGATTTTTGACGCTTATGTGTAGACCATCAGCTCATCCAATGGTGCCACCACCTGGCTGGGTCAGAGTCACTATCTGTAGTAATTGGAATGACCAGAAAATGATGCTTGATTGCATATTTAACTCACAGACCATTCTGCCACATTCAATGTGCATAAAAGGCATGTTTAATTCTGTAAGTCTTTAGATATAATAAATTTATTAAGCATCTTTAGTTTTGAGACACTCATTGGATTCATTAAAAAACCACCAGTGGGTCCTCTTGCTGAGGACTATTTGCACAGGGAAAGATCAGTGAACCTTAAAAATATGTCTGTGTACTTTGTAAGCGGGGAGGATGTCAGAATCATGAGAACAAAATGTTACCCAAAAGATTCATTTTCTTAGCATTTCCCAAGGTAATTTTGCAATGCCAGGTCACCATATTTCATGCACTTCCCCAAATGTTTGTCAATAAAGTGCCGTGCACCCCACTGTCCATTCACAAAGTGTCTGGAGGACTTGGGACATGTCCTCCCTCTTTTTTAAATTCCCTGGGATCACTTAGCTTGGTGGCTGGCTGCTGACGCACTAGTGATTGAAATGAGTAGGTAATTACGATGTTGAAAGCTTTCAACCTGCCTGGGGAAGTGTGATGACTGCTCAAATTAGCTAACGAAAACATGTCAAGCCGCTGCCAAAGATTCTATTATGTGCAGTTGGGAAATTACCAACAGTGTGAAAAGCCCAGGGTGGTACTTTGTAACTCAGACTAGAGAATCAGAGGCAAGCAAATGGGGTGTACAGGTGAATCCAGAGTACAAAGGCTGTGACTCAGTGCTCACTGGCCCCTGTAAGGTCCAAAATGTTCTATTTCCAGTGGAGCCCAAGTTCCCTTCCCAAAATTGATTTAACTGCCTCTAGCTTCCCCTCTCCAGTTGGACCCTAGGTGTCTGAGAGGTGGAGCATAATACGGGGCGTTGAGGCTCCAAGCCTAACCCTTAGACCTTTTCCTTAAACATTCTGATACCTCTCCTGATACTGCAGTAGAATCCAGAGCTCTCCATGGCAGAGGGCTGGCAGCTGCATGGCCACCCTTCATCACAGGCCGCCCAGGCCACTGAGGTTCCAGAGAGGGAGGAGCCCCAAGCAAGGATTAGGCTGGGTTCCTCAGCACCCCAGGAAGACGGGGCTTCTGAGCCTGACTTCACTGAGTTAAGGAAAATTAAGAAGGGACTTTTTTCTCATACTTGAAAGTATGGACCGAGGCTCCTACCAGGGTCGCGGCCTTCACTGAACAGTGCGCACCCAGCTGCGAGGGCCTTTGGCCTTCCTTTTCGTCTTTGCCGGGAGAAACTGAACAGGACAGGGCTCTTCAGATTTCCTTTTCCTTTCAGAACAAATGAGAGTTCATTTTGCACACAGGGTGTCAAGAGCTGCGACTCAGAAAACTGGGTTTGGGTCATGGAGGGATGTGGTCTCCGGGAACGCACTGAATCTCTCTCTGCACCCCGATCAGTGGGGCAGGCACCACGCCCTCGCAGGGCTGTGCAGAAGGCGGAGAAAGCCACGGGTGTGGACCTGTTATGTGAACTGAAAAATCCAGCATTACCATTTTCTTCCCATGGAGAGGAGAAAAGAGCCAGGAGCAGATTCAATTTTGCTTTTTAGCTCTGGATGTAAAACCAGCTCAGAGTGGTCCGCAGTGACATTTGCCTTTCAGCGTGCACGCTGGACATCACAGGTGTGGGAGCCTCTTCCACAGTCACCCTAATTCTTGGAGCAATGCAGGCAGCTTGATCTAGAACACCCGAGGCTAGCCACCCCCAAGCCACGCCTCCCACTCCCACTGCTTCCTCATGTGGCCTGTGCACCGGTCAGCATGCACCTTCTCTACCCCTGCCTCCTCCTGTCTGTCAATAAGAAGTCAGTGTTTGAGGTAGGTTGGCTGCCGGGACACACAGACCCCAAAGTTTAACTTGACTAACCAGGAAGGAGCTCATGCAAGGGTGCTGGGCTCTATGCAATCACCTGGTTTATTAATCACTCTCCCATTTCTGGGACAAAATATCCGGCACCCACCACATAGAGGAGCAGAGGGATATTTGGTTTACGGTTTCAGATATTTCAGTCCATGGTAGACTGGTTCCAAGCAGAAACATCATGGGGGATGTGTGTCAGAGGAAGCTGCTCACCTCATGGCTCCCAGGAAGCACAGAGCAGGGGCAGTGCTGGAGAACAGGGCCAGGGACCAGACAAGCCCCAGGTCATGCCTCCACAGCCTACCTAGACCCACCCACAGCTGAGCTTTATTAATCCCTAGGCAGCTCCCAAGCCCGTCAAGCAGACAAAGGTTAACCATAGCATCTGGGCTGCGTGCAGCTCCCACACCCTCTGGGGCCCGGACTTCTAACTGGTAGACCAGAGATAGAGGCAGAGAAGGTGCATGCCTGATTCTTAACCTCTACACCTGGAACTCGCATGCACATCGCATCTGTTCATGTCTGCAGGCAAGAGCTAGTCAAATGGTCCCGCCTAGATGCAGGGGATGAAGACTGGGCTGTGCGGGCCTTAATCTCTCCACCCCCCAAGGAACAGTTTTACATCACAGGGGGGAACAGGAGAGCAAGACATCTTGGTGGAAAGCTAACCATCGCTGCCACACATTCCCCACTATGATCTAGCGACTTGACACTTTAGATTCTTCCAGCCACATGACCCCCTCCAGCCCATTGTTCCTGCAGTCCCCATGGTGGGGTGGCCTTTCCTGACTGCACCTGTCGGTATGAAATGCTTCAAGCTCAGCCCAGTGCTCACCTCCTCCATGAAGCTCCCTGATCCATTCTGTAGGAAGTAACCTCTCCCCTCAGACTCATGCCCTCTTTCCCTTTAATGATGGCACTAGTGGTCTGCTTGACATTTTTCTATTTAAACAAATCCACAGTTGCTGGATCATAGCTCTTGAAGAGTGAGGCCCATGTCTCACTCACTGTGTCCCCTTTGCAATACCCAATGTTCTTCCTGGCATGGAGTGGGTGCCCAGTGAGTGAAGGCTGAGGGGACTTCATGGGCACAAAGCTTGCATCTTACTTTCTTGGGGGCAGATCTCCACTTGTGAAGATCTGGGGAGAATGTTCCTTCACCATTCTCAGAAAAAAGTATATAAATTTCTCCTCAGCTATTTCTACTTCTTTTCACTAAAAGCAGCAGGTACTTCCTGCCGTGATATTCAATGCCACCTCTTAAGAGGCATGACAGGAGCACTTTGAGTGACTGGGATCCCATTTTACTCTTTTACAGATGCACGGGTAACTCAAGGACAACCTGGAGGTCCCCAGCCACTCCAGCCGGGCCAGCAGCCTGCGTGGGAAGGAGCCCAAGCAGCCTCCCCACGAGGCTTGTTGGGAAAATAACATTTGTGCTGTCTATTCATAAGTCATTTGTGAAGCCCTGGTTTGCCATATTTTTAGCATTTAAAGAAAAGCTCACAATCAGTAGAAAATTTGATAAGTAAGTTGCAGTACGTTCCTGTCACAGAATAATCTAGTGTCATTAAAATGATGATGTTTTCTACACCTCAAGGAACTAGAAAAAGAACAAATAAAACCAAAGTCAGCAGAAAGGATATCACAAAGTCTGGAGAAGAAATAAATGAAACAACTAATAGAAAAGCAATGGAAAAAATCAAAATCAAGAGTTGGTTTTTTGAAAAGACCAACAGACTTGAAGAACCATTGGCTAAACTAAGCAAGAAAAAAGAAAGGAGACTCAAATAACAAAGATTAGAAATGAAAACGGATACTATACGATTGATGCTCTGAAATAAAAAAGAACGTCAGCAACTGTTATGAATAACTATATACAACAAATTGGACAACATGTAAGAAATGGATGAAGTGTTAGGATATACAACCTACCGTGACTGAACCATGAAGAACTCAAAACCTCAGCAGATCCATAACTAGAAAAGCTATTGAATCAGTAGCCAAAGAGCCCCCAACAAAGAGCTCCCAAGATCACACGTTACAGGCGAATCCTAGCAAAGAGTTAAAGAATTAACACCAATCCTTCACAAACTCTCCTCAAAAAACATAAAGAAAGGAGAACTTTCAAATTCATTTTGTAAGCCCAGCATTACCCTGATACTAAAATGAGCAAGGATGCCACAAAAAAATAAAATTACAAATTAATATTTATAATGAGTATTGATTTCAAAACCCTCCACAAAATACTACCAAATCAAATTCAACCAAACATTAAAAGGATCAGATGCCACGGCCAAAGGGAATTTTGTCCTGAAATGCAACAACAGCCAGAAATATGAAAATAAATCAGTGCAATAGACCACATTAGTAGAAAGAAGGACAAAAGCCACGTGATCATCTCAACTGAGGCAGAAAAGGTATTTGACAGCACAACCCCTTTTGGTGATTTAAAAAACCACTGAACAACTAGAAATAAAGGCATATTACTTCAGCTTAATAAGGCCACCCAGGAAAAGCACACGGCTAGCATCATAACTGTGAGCAATGGAAAGCTTCCCTTGAAGATCAGGAGGAGGCCAGCTGTGGCCTCCATCTCTCCTCCCAGCACAGATCTGGAAGTCCATGCAATTAGACAAGACAAGGAAATAAAAGGCACGCACACGAAACAGATGGAATAATGTTACCTTTCTCCACAGATGATATGATCTACCCTAAAGAGTCAGCACAAAAAAAAGTGTGTTAGAACTAATAAAGGAATTCAGCAAAGCTGCAGGACATAAAAATCAACACACAAAAGTCAGTGCTATTTCTATACATTAACAAAAAGCAATAGAAAAGGGAATCGCAGAAAACAATCTCATTTACAGCACAATTTTAAAAAATAAGAGACTTGGGAATAAACTGGACCAAGGAGGTAAATGACTTGTGCACGAAAAACTACAAAAGAAATTAAAGAAGATGAAAATAAATGAGAAGACATTCCATGCTAATTGATTGGAAGATAATATTGTTAACTGTTCATAATACTTAAAGCTATGTACATAGACAATAGAATCCCTATCAAATTCTCAATGGTACTTTTTCAGAAATAAAAAAATCCCAGATACCATATGGACTCACAAAGGAGTCTGAATAACCAAAACTATCTTGAGAAAGAAAACTAAAACAGAAGACCTTACATTTTCTGATTTCAAATTGTATTACAGAGCTATAGTAATCAAAACACAGCAGCATGTAGTACTTACAAACACAGACACATAAACTAAGGGAACACAATAGAGTCTAGAGATAATATTATATATATTATATATATATATATCAAATAAAACTTACAAAAATGCCAAGGTTCCACACAGTGAGAAAAGAATAGTCTCTTCAATAAGTGGTGCTAGGAAAACTGGATCTCTCTGTACAAAACATGAAATTGGACCCCATTTACACTGTACACAAAAACTCATTCAAATCAGATTAAAGACCTAAGCATAACATGTGAAACTATAAAGTTCCTAGAAGAAAAGAGAAGAAATGCTCCATTTCCTCCATCTACAACTCAAAGGAGGAGAGATTTACTTCAGCTCGTGGTTTTTAGACTATTCAGTCTTCAGTTAGCTGGCTCCAAGGCAGGAAGGGAACGATGGGAGGGTCTGGCGGAGGACAGCTGCTCACCTCATGGAGGCCAGGGAGCAGACCCTTCCAGGCCATGCCCCTGTGGCCTGCCTAGCCTGACTAGGCTCCACCTGCTAACAGCAAGTATGCTATGGCACCCCCTGATCCATCCACCTTCCAAAAGCCCCACCTCTGAACACAGAAGTCTTTTAGGGGACATTCTGGATCTAAACCATAACATACGCATGCATGCATATGTATTTTTAAACATCAGAATGTGTATTACATTTATGCGTTTATACTCACATATTGTATCTTTATACATGTCTCTGTATACATTGTATATTAAATGCAATAGAATATAAGCTCAATCTAGCAGCATTCTTATACATCTGATTTGCCATTTTATCCTTAGTGTTCAACATGTAGGTGATTTAACATACTTGATGAATGAATCATAAATAACTCCATGAAAAAAGACTGGAAAGTTATACACCAAAATATTAACAACAGTAACAGTCAGCTCTGTTTCAATAATTTTTTGTCTTTACTTGTATTTTCAGAATTTTTTCAAATCAACAGTATTATTGGAACGTAAAAGAATTTCTGAGGTAAAGGATGAAGAGGAAATGTTCACCATCTGGATGTACGTAGTTACCCTTCCTTAAATTCCCTACTACAGTGAGTGAAACTCCCCTTGCTACCGGAGGAGAAGCTGTGTCCGCCAAGAGACCCAGAATACCGTGGCAAGAGAGGTCCAGGTGGTACTGTGGGGCAGGGTCCTTCCACCTTTCATGGATGAGCAGGGAGGAAAGGTCGCTTCTGGAGAGACAGAGCAATCGCATAGGAACACTGGGATGCTCGGGCGTTGGGGCAGACTCGGATCTGGAGAGGAAATGAGACTGGAAAGAGGGCTGACCTGATGCAAGGCGGAGGGCTGGAGTCGGACCGTCAGGTTCAGCAGGGAGTCGCCCTGGTCTGGCTCACAGAGGTGGCTGCTGTGTGGATCAGCCAGCTGTGACACGACTCCCACCCACAGAGCTGATCAGAAAGCTGGGCGGAATCCCAGGCTGCAGGTGACCAAGACCTGGACCGAGTGGGAGCAGCCAGGGCAGAAATAGATGCCACAGAGAGATGGAAGACCATGAAGGAGCCGCAGCTGGACTCCGAGGCCGGCTGGAATCCAGGAGCTTGCGGGCCCAAGAAAAGCACTGCGCATCCTCACCCTTCCTGCTCACTGGGGAAATCAGGTGAAAATAAACACCAGGAACATCTTTCAGAGGGAAGGCAGTCCCCAGAGGAGGTCTGTGGAGCCAGAAGGGCAGCCAAGGGCTTCAGGTTTGGGGTAACTTTCATTTCCTCACTTTCTGGGCAGGATTGTAGGACCTGAAGGGAGGAAAGATGGGACCAGGGGGAGAATGTTTGAAGATGAAAGAGGGGCGAGTGACTGAACCAGATCTCCCAGGAAGCAGGGAGGGGAGAGCAGAGCAAGGCGGACAGAGGAGGAGACAGGAGACAGGTGAGGGGTCTCAATACCCACAGATAGGGGAAAAAGGAGGGCGGGCTCAGGCCTCGGAGGTCCGGCTGCTGCTGAGGAGCAGCTCAGCCCTCAAGGGGGCTGAGGCTGACAGGAAGCACGCGCCTGAGATGCCAGCACAAGGGCATCTCAAAGGTGAAGAGGGCTAGACAGGTAGTGGTGGCTTATGGGCTTTGGCAATTTGTCCTTCGGATGCCAAGGGCCTGGGCGCAGGACGAGAGCCAGGGCCACGAGGCTGTGGCTGGCAGAGACGCTGTCCGACAGGAAGTTGGGGCCGCCCCAGCCCCCAGGCCAGCCTGCGTCTTTGGGTGACAGTCTCTCTCAGCATTTTGGGCTTTGGGTTGTGGGGGCGCTGCTTTGCCTTTTGTTTGTTGCTCCTCAGTTGTATGTGTTCCTTACATGTTTCGAATACTCATCTTTTACCAACTATAGGGTTGGCAAGCGCTTTTCCTGCCCTGCAGCATGCTCTCCACTGTGTGGGCTGTCTCCTTCACATTCAGAGCCTCATTGGTGCCATCCCTCGTTATCTCTGCTTTTATTGCCCATGCTTTGGGTGTCATGTCCATGAAATCACCCCCTAGACCAAGATGTGAAGGTTGCCCTCAGTGTTTTCTTCCAGGAGTTTTACTGTTTCAGGTCTTGCATTTAAGTCCTTAATCCATTTTGGGTTCATATTGCTGTGTAAAGTTAGGAATTCAGTTTCGGTTTTTTGCTGCCTGGGTTTTGACTCTCTGGTTTCCCAACACCACTTCCTGCACAGAGTAGTCCTCCCCCTTTGTGTATTCTTGGCACCTTGTCCAAGATTAGTCTATCCCTCATCTTGTTGTGTCCACTACGCTGCTTCTTTGATCACGTCTGTCTGCATGCCAATACCAAACTGTTTGAATTACTATAGCTTGTAATTTATTTTTAAATTAGGACATGGGATGCTTCCTTTGTCAAGACTGCTTTGGCTATTCAGGGGCATTAGCGGTTCCATGTGAATTTTAAAATTGTTTTTCTGTTTATGTAAAAAGTCCCATGGCGGTTTTGGTGATAAAGATAGTCCTGAGTCTATAGGTCATTTTACATCATATGGACACTTTAGCAACTTTAATTCTTCTGGTCATGAACACAAGATGTTTCAAGATGTTTCATTTATTTATTTGTCCCCATCTCCTTTAATTTTCTTCACCAGTATACTGTAGTTTTAGAGGTACAAGTCCTTCACCTCCTTGATAAGTTTATTCCTGAGTATTTTATTCTTTTTGATGCTACTGTAAATAGGACTATTATTTAAAGTTCCTTTTCAGGAGGCTTATTAGTGCCTAGAACACAAATAATATCTGTATGTTTTACATTCTGATTTTTTTGTATCCTGAAATTTTACTGAATTTGTTTCTGAATGTTAACACTTGTTTTGTGGCATAATTCGAGTTTTCAACATGTGGACCAGGTCGCGTACAGTGGTGCTGTGTTCTAGTCCGGTTATCAATATTATTAATCGCAAGTGGTGCCGTCTCAGTGCTTCTCCCTTGCCGGTGTCTGTAACATCATTATCTTATCAGATGCTCGCCAGAGTCCATGCCATGGTGAGAGGGCAGAGGATGAGAAAGAGTCAAGGCTCACAAGGCTCACAGCTCTCAGGACTTGGTCTGACCCCAGGCTCCAGAGAAGAGAAGAGGAGCTGAGCAGTGCAGCGCGGGGCTGCCCTGGGGTGGCTGCAGAAGGACGCTCCTCCGAGCCAGGAGGCCAGGACTTTCTGGGTAAGTATGTGATAATTCAAGAGCGTCCTTGCCAGGGCCTCTGCAACATTCAGGTTACCCAGATACAGACCTACATGCAGTTTCTAAACCACCCACAACTAAAAAGAGAAGTCGATCAAAAAGCCTGTGCTTGGAGAATAACCCTAGCCACACAAAGCCAGCTGGGTTAGGATTAACCAGAGGTGCAACTGGAAGGGCTTCCCTGTCACCCATGGCTCGGGGGCCAGTCGGGACTTGCTGCCGAAGGCTGAGTTTATCACCCTTCCAGGGAGATCCGGGGTGGCCCTCCTGAGGTCACCTGTCTCGGGATCCAGGTTTCCAGGTCACCACCTTTAATATTGGCAGCGACTGGGCGTTATTTGGGGTTTGCAACCCTTGAATCAGAAGAAAGCTGGGAAGACAGATGGGAGTCCGAGGTGACATTTTCCCAGTGGCTTCTCGCTCATCCGTACTCCGCACCTTCTTCCTCCTCACTGCCCAACCCAAGGCCACTTCTCAGCACTGAAAGGCACAGTGTGAGTGGGCTCAGACGATCATGCGCCAGCTTCTAAGGCAAGCTATCAGCCCCTCTTATGGAGGAAGTAAGCAGAGAAGGCTAGCACAGCAGGTTGGCCCAAGGCAGCCAGGCCTGGCATCAACGTAAGCTTTACGGGGCCAGCTCTGTGTTTAGTGTGTGGCGATCAAGCACATATGATGATTTAAGTTTTTAAATATACTTTTTATTATCCATTCAGTTAAGTAGCTCCACAAGGACAGAATCCAAATCTGGCTCAGTATTCCTTCCCTCACCTACCAAGCTTATTCCCTGGAACCCAGTAGGTACTGAGTTCATTTTTGATAAAGGAGAAACCTGTTAGTATTTATAAATGCAGCTTATAGCCTTTTTTTCTTCTTTGAAACCAGAAATCAAAGTGTGGTAATCAAACTACACATCTGAATCAAGCACAATCCAATCCACCTCCATCTCCCTCCATGGCCCTAAGAGTTGTTCGGACCAGAACCCAGGCCATCATTTTGGGGTGGCAGGGGACCATAAAGAGCCGAGGTGAATAGCACAGCTGAATGTCTGGCATGCAACTGGCCCACTGAGACTCTAAATTCTTTTGGAAATGATGTGACTCACCCACTCCTGAGAATCCAATTTCCAAAGGATACAGCCTTTGTGCAGGCAGCAGCTTAAAGGAGTCACCATGCTTCAGAGCCAGCAGGTTCTTTCTTACACGCTCAACAGCCTGACAGACATGGAGGCAAGGTCTGGGAAGATGGTATTGCTGTCACCCTCAGCTGCTGGATGACAAAGCCAGGAAAGACCCAGCGCCACCTCACTTCTACACACTTTCAGTCCAGCTTCTCCTGCAGCTTTCAATTGGAAGCCCTCGCTGACCACTGCCCCCACCTAACTCAGGTCCCCCTCCTCCCTGGAACGCTGGGCCCCCAGCACCCTCAAGGACGCCTGCTCCTGGGTGGCAGCAGCTGGCCGGCCACAGCATGGGACACAGACATCTATGGAGGAAGAGTGAGTGGGGGACAAATGAACCCCATCGTCACACAAGCCCCTCGCCACGTAACCCTCATTTAGCTACTTACCTGTATGTCCTCCGCTTTCCCATCCATGCCAAAACATCACCTTTTCTGTCCAACCAAAACAGTGGAGGATAAGCCTCAAAGACCAAAAATAAAATTTTTAAGGAATAAATGAGAACTTCTAGACGGACTAGAAACAGGAGTTTTATCAGTCATTTTGAGGATCTCAGATTCCTCCAGAGGCAGGACCATATATTCTTGATCCCTTCACCTGTTTTCTAATGTCCGGCAAAGAATAGGGAATAAAAAACCATCTATTGGATAAAAGGATAGGAGCTGTGTGTTGAACTGTGGTCAGGCGATGGTAAACTCTCTCTGCATGCTATTGAAATGTCAGCCTAAATTTTTCATCTAGAATTTATCTAGGATGAGCGCTTGCATGTCCTGGACACAGCCACTCTCTGGAATCTAAGTGGGACCCCAGGCCAAACTCTGACTCCAAAGTGAGGGCTTGGGCTCAGTCACCAGAGGTCAGGAATCTCCTCAAGGGGAAAACTAAGTGGGGTCACGGAGAAGACCAGAACACACCTCCCTGCCTGCCCCAGGCTGGAGATGCAGGGAGGCTGCCCACCCTGGGCTGAGCCCCAGCTGGAGGGAAGCAGCCAGCCACCCACCGGCACAGCACCTCAGGGCCCTCAGGCAGCAAGCACTCATCGGCTTCAGTGCACCTGAGAGTCCCACCCTGCAGCCTCAGGTTAAGTCCATGAAAGCAAGGGTTAACACTCAGTGCTGTGCAGTGGCCACCAGCAAACGATGTTAAACCCCCTCCTACAAAGGGAAAAATCCAACTGTTGTGCAGAAAATCCCTGCCCTTTCCAATCAATGCTCCCTACCACCAGGGCATCTAGTAATTTCTAATGCGGCCTCCCGTAGCCTTCACTTCACTGACAGGCACAGCAGGCCCCAGGGCAGCTGGCGGCCTGTTCTGCACAGGGGGCATTAGCCCTGCCAGGAGGTGAGAGTGGGGTGGCGGGAGAGCAGAGAGGCGCCTGAGGATCGAGCGCAGGTCCACATTGCAGACTCGGAGTTCACAGGGCCGGGGCTGCGGTCGCTGTGGATCAGCCAGCCCCCCTGGGCTCCCCGCAGCCACTGTCCAGCCACCCCACCTCGGAGCAGCGTGAAGCTGGTTCTCTACCCATTTTACAGCCAGCGAACATTCCGCATTGATTTATCGACTACCGTCTGCCGTCTGCCGTCTGCCGTGGAGGGAGCTGGGAAGAGACTGCCCTCCAGTCCAGCATGGATTTCCCCTCCTCCCTCCTCCTTTATCCCGGTGCAAGCTGCCAGCTGAGGCAGGAATTGGAGCATGCAGCAGCCCAAATGGCTGGTCCTGAGCATGCCTGCTCCTGGAGTCGGCCAGGCCTGTCTGTCTTTTCCTTTTCCTTTTGTCCCAAACTGAACACCCAGCCTTCGCGCATTCCTGTTCGGTCTGGTGAGTGCCCCTGCCCTTCCCCTCATGGAAAATCTCACTCAGTCCAGCCCGGAGCAGGCAGAGAGAAGGGCGCTAGAGAGGGAATCCACCCTTCCCCTGTTGTCTTTCTGCTATGCTCCAGTCCGTCAAGAAAACACTTGATTTCCAAAAACAAAAGAACCCTCCTCACCTTGTGCTTTTGAATAAGGAAAGTTTGATGGCTTCCAATCATTTATAATTCAATTCTGAGTCACTTGATTGCACTGCTTTCTCTTCGGAAAAGCTAACATTTCTCAGGATGCTCATCCTTACTGGAATTTCATGAATGGCCTTCCGAAGCTTTTCAATCTGCAGAGCAAGTTAAGAAAAGTGCCTAGAAAGCAAAGCCCCCTTTCAAGGGAGAGGCAGAAGCTGCAAAATCCTTACCAACAACCACACATCTACAGGGTGCAAGAGAGAAGCCTCCAGGGAACCTCCGCAGGATGTGCGGGATGTTTCGCACTCACTACCTCTAAGCCTGCTCAGACCGGCCCACAAGCCATGTCCAGGACCCCGAGGTGCCCCACTGTCTTCAGATGCATCAGAAAGGAGCAACTCCAGCTGTGCTGGCCTGTGAGGAAGGCATCCCATTGATCGGGACACAGATCCTCAGCTCACATTTTCTTCTCAAATATCTTTTCTCAAACAATAATAATTTGTTTTTCCTGAAATAAACGAATCATTCTCCTTAAGAGCAAAATTTCCTGAGCAGAAAAACTGGGGCTCTAATGCCTGCATATGCAGCTCGGAGCTGCAGGAATCGCTCTTGGTGTAAGAGCAACCCCAGCTCGACCGAACTCAAATTTCACCTCCCTTCCTGAAGCCCCCTTGTTCCTGGCAGCCGCCGGCTCCCCAAGAGATCAGCTTGACCAGCGAGACCTTGGTTCTGTGTTTCCATCTGCTGACTAATCAGAGAAAAGCATAGCAGATTTTCAAGCAGTTTTAAATTACCTCTATGTAACAATTTTTAAAATTTAATTAACCTCAATCCAGTAGCAAGTGATCAAAATAAGGAAAGAAAATTAAAATAAAAATATTTAAATGTAAATTCAGGCAGGTTACCATTTTTATCTATCAATTAGCAAAAAAAAAAAAAGGCAATTCATAAAATTATTGAAATGAATGCCTGGTAAGCAGTGTAAATTGGTAAAGCCATTTCAGAAACTAATCAAATATCATAGACCAATAGTCTCAAATGTACACTATTTACACTCAGCCTTTTGATCTAAAGAAATAATTTTAGCATATGTGCTGCTGAAGCAAGTGAGAAAAGAAATAATTTTAAATAATGAAAACATATTTATGTTTAAAGAAGTTCAATGCAGCAATACAGGAAAATACCACCAAGAAGAGAGGAAACGATCTAATTTTCAAAATTCTGGAATGATTAAGTTGTACATTTGCTCAGTGTAATGGGCCATTATGAAACATGAGGGGCTGTAAAAATATGTAACGAGGTGAAATTTCTCCAGTATAATAAAAAGTAGAGGGGATGACCAAGTATATCCATGTGTACAATTATTACTAGTTGGAAAGAATGAGCACAGAGAATATATACTGGAAGAAGTTTCTGTAAATGCCAATAATATCATCAGAATGGTGTTAGGAAATTATCATCATCTTTTCTAATACTCACATGTTTTTAACTTGCATGCATAGTGTTGCTAATAATGTGTTTGAAGACTTCGAAAAAGGAGAACATTAACTTGCCCGTGAAGTCATTTGAAATGGCTTTCAAATATGTAATGAAAGTCAGCATTTTTATTTTCCCTACTGAGAAGTCGTCCATGGGGCACGGGTAGGGAACTGAACTATTTGCTTTGGTAAATGATTTTGAAAGCAGCTGGAATTTTTCCCATAGAAAGTAGAAAGTGTTCAGTAGTGGACAGTTAACAAATCAACAAGAAAACAAGAATACGCAGATACACTGTCATCATGGGACATAGTAGAGAAGGCTTTTAGGTGAACACTCTGGATGCCAGACCCAGGATAGTCTTGCCAGTGACAAACCAAGAAAAGGGACCGCTGCACTTCACACTTCAGTATTTTTCCCCTGAAACAGATAAACTCACTTTCAGATTCCACACGTAAGTGCCATCATACAGTCCTTGTCTTTTGGCACCTAGATTATTCCCTTAGCATAATATCCTCCAGTTTCATCCAAATGTTGTTGTAGATGACAGAATGTCCTGCTTTACAGTGTGAAATATTCCATTGTGTATGTATCTGCAATTTTCTTTATCCATGCACCTCTGGTGGAGACTAGGCTGCTTCTACCTCTCGGCTTTTGTCAATAATGCTGCAATAAACATTGGAGTAGATATTTCCTCAATGCACTGATTTCAGATCCTCCAGATGTCTACCCAGAGGTGAGGATGCGAGGTCATATGGTAACCTTCCTTTTCATTTTTTCAGGGAGCTCCACACTATTTTCCAAAATGGTTACACCCTCTTCCATTCCCGCCAACAGGGTGCACACGCTCCTCTCCCCGACGCAGTCACTGGCCCTTAACATTCACTGGTTTGACCACAGCCATTCTAGTGGGGACAAGGGTGTACCTTACTGCAATTTTAACTTACATTTCCCTGGTGATTACTCATTCTTTTCATGTGTCTGTTGGCCATTCGTATCTTTTCTTTTTGGGAAATGTCTTTTCAAATCTTTAGTCCATTTTTTATTCAAGTTATTGTGTTCATGATATTGAGTTGCTTGTGCTACTTGGACATTAGCCTTTATCAGAGGAATGGTTTCCACATCTTTTCTCCCAATCCGTGTGTTGTCCCTTCAGTCTGTTAGTTGTTTCTTTTGCTGTACGGAGGCTTTTTGGTCTGATGCAATCTCATTTGTTCATTTTTGCTTTTGTTTCTTGTACTTTGCGAATCCTATCCAAGAAACTATTGCCCAGAATAATCTCATGGAGCTTGTTGCTGTTTTCTTCTAGTAGCTTTACAGTTCCAGGTCTTATGTTTACCTATTTTGAATTGATTTTTATATATGATGTTCCATAAGAATTCAGTCTTATTTTTCTTCCTGTAGATAGCCAGTTTTCCCAACACTATTTGTTCAAGAGATTGTCCTCTATGAGTTGTGTGTTTTTGGCACTTTTATCAAAAATCAATTAGCCATTTTTTTTTTTTGGTACTGCTGATCAAACTCAGGACCTTGCGCTTGTGAGGCAGGCGCAGTGCTGGTAAGCTAAATCCCTGGCCCAGACATAAGTATTGAGTCTGTTACTAGGCTTTCTATCCTGTTTTGCTGGTCGATGCACCTGTTTTTATACTACTACTTGCTTATAATACCTTTTTACTATTTGATAAAAGCTTTGTCATATATTTTTAAATCAGAATTGCTGGATGCAGTTTTGTTCGTTTTGCTCAAAACTGCTTGGTTACACAGGGTCATTTCTGATTCCAAACAAATTTAAGGATGTTTTTTCCTATTTCTGTTAAAAATGTAATTGAAATTTTGGTAGGACTTGCACTGATTCTAAATTTCTTTGGGGAGTACAGACATTTTAACAATATTAATTCTCCCAATCCATGAACATGGGAGCCATCCGTGAGCATTTATTTGTCTTCTTCCATTTTTTTGGCTTAGACATTAAGTTTCTGAGGCAGGCAGTTCACAGACCAGTGACTTGTGAGCCAGAAAGTCATCACAAGGGTCACAGGTGATTGATAATTTGTCACTGAAGGAATTAGAACCTGGCAAGCCATTTAGGTTGTCTTGGTCAACACTGGGTTAGGTCCATGTTCTAGCCAATTAGAAGGACAAAAATGAATGCCTCGGGCTACCCCAGATTCCCCCAAGGAATGGGAGAGCACATGTACCTAAGCACATCACAGAGGTGACTGATGGACCTGAGGCAGCAGCGACAGCTTCCTCCACAGAACCTCAGTGACACAAACCTAGCAATGGCCTAAGCAGATTAGAAAGTACAATATTCCTCCTTCAAAGCTTCTCCTGAGCCTGATATTCAAAGGAACGCTCATACTATGGAGGTTCAGACGTACAGCGTTCAACTTCCGGCCAACTCCCTGACTAAGCCTTTGAGCACACTGCTGCACTAAACATGGAAACAGCTCATTCCCTCTCTCTGCGTCTCATTTTGTGGCCCTGAGAGTGTGAACTTTCTGGTGCCGAACGAGGTTAGACCTTCAGCTGAAGCCTTTCCCACACTGACTGCACTCATAAGGCCTATTCGGGTTGTGAAGTTTCCAGTGCTCTGTTAGACAGGAAACTGACTGAAGATGAATCCACATTTCCTGTGCTGATGAGGTATTTCTCTGTTGTGAACTTTTTAGTGCTGAGTGCTGAGGTGGAATTCTCCACCTTCACCACACCCGTATAGTCATCCTCCTGTGTAAACTCTCCATGAACCAGGCCAAAGCTTTGACTGAAAAGCTTCCCACATTCAGTGCACTTATAAGGCCTTGGTCCAATATGAACTCTTTGATGCTTTATTAGGGTAGAGCTTTGGCTAAAGAATTTCCCACATTCACTGCATTCATATGGCTTTTCACCTATGTGAACTCTCCAGTGTTTAATTAGGTTGGAATTGGAGGTAAAGAATTTTCCACATTCCCTATTTATAAGGCTTTGACCCAGTATTGATTCTCTGGTGCTCACTAAGGCTGGAGCTTTGGTTGAAGAACTTTCCACATTGGCTGCATTCAGAAGGCCTTTGTCCAGTGTGAATTCTCTGGTGTCGACAGGAATGGGCTTGCTGCTGAAGGCCTTCCCACATTCACAGCACTCATAAGGCCTTTCTCTGATGTGGACTCTCCAGTGCTGAGCAAGTCTGTACTTTTGGAGAAGGCTTTCCCACATCCACTGCACTTACAGTGCTTCGTAGCCTTGTGAAAACCCTCTATCCACTCACTGTCCTTTTGTGGCTTCCCCTGCTGTGAGTGACCCAGGCTGGAGACAGTCCAAGCCACCTACCTGAGAGCTCCTGCCTGGCCTCCCAGCAGGTGAAGGGCTTCCTTGATTCGTGGACGTGGCCACTTCTCCTCCTGGAGACCTTGGTCACGCCCCTTCTGAGCGGTTTCTCTCCACTGCACTGCTTCTGGTGCTGCTGCAGTTTCTGCACAGGGTCCACGCCCGGGTGCTCAGCCGGATTGAGGCATGTCTCCGGGGAGATGGCTTCCAAACAGACAGAAGCGCCATTGGAGTATTTACCTGTGATGCTGCTACAGAAGCAGCTTGCTCAGAAGGTGCCTCCTCATCCCAAGCTCCATGCCAACACCCAGCCAGAACAAGGGTGGAGTGAAGTGCAGGAGGAGAGGCAGCATCCACAGCTCACGACTTTGGAAGCAATTTTCACCAGGCCCTTGGCCGCTGGTGACACACGTGTGCTTTGTGGAAGTGTGTCCAGGCCCTGAAAATGCAACTCTAACTGAGCAGCTGCTGCTTAAGGACTATTTTAAGGACATATCCAGACCTCGTGACACATTGGACACAGAAGAGCATAGAAGCAGTGAAGAGGACCAGTGAGTGGTGGGAGACAGAGCCAAGGGATAATCCTGGGTCAGAAGCCAGCATAGAAATGACAGGAGGACCGTGGCAAGAATGGGGAGACGAGATGGAAAAGGGGTGCACAGCCTCTGGCATTGGCACCAAACAGCGCTGGGCACAGAACCTGTTCCTGAAACAATGTGACCCAGCTGTGGTATCACTTCCTCCCCGATGCCAGCACCAGGGCCAGGCCCACTGTGAGGCCCCCTCCCCTTGCCTGGAGTCACGTCCACTCTGTCACATACCCAGGGTCCTCCAGCTCCAGCTGGACACCTGCCCGGGACCCAGAAGACACAAGTCCTGACGAGGCAGCAAGAGTATCCGCCCGCCAGCGTCATGGCGTGGGACAGAATTCTCTGAGCCTCAAGGAGCCCGCTCCTCCTGAGAAAAGGACACAACTACGCTCTCAAAGTCACAGGCCCCAGGGCACGGAGCAGGACACAGGTGGGCTGGACTTCGGTTCCATCTTGGTACACGAGAACCTCCTCTCGGCTCTAATCACCCTCTGGGGCTTTGCACCTGATTACTTTTCAGAACGGTGAATTTCTGAGCTGGGCTGCTCGGCGCGGGTCCACGGGTGAAGTGCAGAGTCACCAGGCCTCAGAGCAGAGGGGATGGCACTTTCCTGTCCAGCTCCTTCAGGACAACTCATTTTTCCATTTTTCATCAACGTTTTACAGTTTTTAGGATATGGATCTTTCATTTCATTGGTTGAATTTATTCCTAAATATTTTGCATGTTAATGTAAATGAGATTGTTTCCTTATGTTCTTTGGATAGTTTACTGTCAGTATGTAGAAATGTTACTGGTTTTCATATGTTGATTTTGTAACCTGCAGCTTACATGAATTTGTTTATCAGTTCAGGGGTCAGGGCAAGTGGGTGTGTCCATTGTCTCTGGGGGTTTCTAGAAATAAGAACATGTGCTCAGCAAAGATTCCACTTCCTCCTTTCCTGTACAGATACCTTTTATTTCTTTGCTGCCCTAATTGCCTGGGCTGGTATTCTTAGGGAACCAAGGGAGTAGGCAGGTGGTAGCTAGAGGTTTAGGAGGAGGAGAAATGAGGGAAAGGAAATGTTCATCAAAAGGCACAAAGTTTCAGTTAGATGAGAAATAGTTTTAGCTGCCTATACACTGTGTAATGACCACAGCTAATAATAATATGTTTTATTATTTCAACATTGCTAAAAGAATAAATATTCAATGTTCTCACCACCAAAAAGTGGCAAGTTGGTGGGGTGATGGATATGCTAATAAGCCTCTTTAAATAATCCTATATCTATACATAAATCAAAGTATTACAATATAGCCCCTAAATATATACAATTCTTATTCATCAATTAAAACTCAATAAAGAGCAGGGGATTTAGCTCAGTGATTCTGCTGCCTGCCTCAAAAGCGAAAGGTCCCAAGTTTGATCCCTGGTACCAAAAAAAAACACTCAATAAAAAAGAAAAAAAATCACTTGAAATCCATAAAATATAAAAAGAAATAGTAAAACATTAGAGAAATGGGCAAAAGACCTGAGGTCACTCAACTTCAGCTCTCCGTCCTCTCCCAGAACAAGGATCACGTGACACTTTCTCACCCTTCCTCTGGGTCTACTGGCCAGCTTATAAGGCAGCCCCTCAGCTCTGCCACCCAAAATGGTGCCAGAGTAGGTGCCACTCGTCACCCCAGGGGGATGACCAGGCAGGTGGTGGGGAGCCCGACTCCCCTGAGGACGTGCAGACCAATGCCACCAGCCCCGGGTGTGGCAGGAGGCCAGGCTGACCTGCCCTTTGCCCTGCGTGCCTGTGGGAGCTGGGCCTCGAGAACAAACACCAGGCCCAAATATCCCAGCGAGAGGACAGAGGTCAGAGCTGGGCACGCGCTTAACAAGGTCGGGTGGATGCTGGGCAGCATTTCGAGCTGGGGTGATTCAGGGTGGGGAGTCACAATCACAAGACCCAAGCACCCCATGGATGCACTGTCGGTAAAAACGGCCCGAAATCTAAGGGACCATGCTCCTTCTGGTAAAAAATGCCACTGCTTTACCCTGAGCTAGCCCACAAGTCCAGATCATCAGGTCGCTTGTAAATCACTTCCGCAGGCGGACTTGAACTGATTCTTTATTTAACCAACATTGACCAGGCTTTCACCATGTACCAAGCAAAGGCCGTGCAAAGGAGAGAAGGCACAGCCTGCTCTCCAAGGAGTTTTCAGTCCACTAACCAAGAATCCAACGTCACACGCTTAGCATCTAGGGGGAATCTCAGTCCCAGACTTCGTGCTCCCTCCCGGCAGCCCCATAGGTCTCACTGCAGCCCATGACCGGCCACTCGAGTTCAGACCGAGGAAAGGGTTTGGTGGTGACCCAAGGAATTTCCTCTGTCCGTGTTTGGATAGACAGATATCTCAAGAGGGAGGAGAAACTGGGCCAAGAATGGGGTGGCCATGAGGTGGGAAGGGTGTGTGAGACGCTCTCTTGGGCCAAGGAGGGAAGAGACACATTTCCACGTTCCACTCCAGGAGCCCTGAGGAGACAGCGAGTCACTGGGCCCCTTAGTTAGGGAGAGCCATGCCTGCACTCCCAGAGGATCTCCTCCCACCCCTTCTGACCTCTGGGTTTCCACCCTGGCCCTGTGTTGCTCAGGGGAAGCTCAGAGGAGCCTTAAGTTGACCCAGCGAGCTGAAAACTTGGTGCTTCTTTTTCTCATGAAGTGGTCCAGAGTCCACACACCAGCAAATGACTTCTCAGGAAGCAGGGAGCCTTCGGCCACTCCTTTCTATTCAAACCCACTGCTGAGTAAAAGCTGTGGAAAGAGCCATATGATTTCAGAACTACATAGGCTTCAGCAAGTATCTTCTCCTGTCCTTCATTTTAAAGCCAGAAAAATGGAAGCTTGCAAAGAGATTACACCTTGCCCAAGGCCAGTCAGCCGACCTCCAAGCTCCTTGCAACCTGGCCAAGGGAGGCCTGCCTCCTCCCATGCACCCAGGCCGCAGCCACACCTGCAGTTCCAGAGCGTGGGAGGGGACAAACCATGTGACTGTGGTTTGTGCTGCGGGGACACAACCGGGCTGGGCCCTTCTCGCCCATCCCTGTATGAGGAACAGGAACTTGACAAAAGCAAGCACAAACATAGGCAATGATGCTGCCTTAAAACAATCTCACCGATGCTGGTGTTGGTATTCCTCACTGAGGGAAGCTGCTTTGACTTTGTGCTCATGTTACTGCTAAAGAAAACAAATCAGACTCCTAACCACTCAAGCACCTGAAGTGGATCCTTGCAGCTTCCAGTGTGTACTGGGAGGCGAGCCAACCATCTTCCTGCGGCTGCTCCCTTCTCGCCACTTGCTGATGCTATTTGCCAGGGAGTGAAGGTGTCTGTGAGCTTTGAAAATTGGATCACAGGGACAGCGCCACGCTGGCCCCAGTCATGCTGACAGCAAGGCTGATCGATCAATACCCTGTGTGACACTCAGAATTCACTGGAAGTGATGCCCTTTTCAAATGACACCCACATTTGACCAGGTGCAGCACTTGTTGGGGGAGTGCCAGCGTGCCTTTCTAGCATACATCTGGTTCCAGTGAACTCTGCTGGTTGGGACCAGTCAGTGTGCATGTCCCACCTCCTCCACCTGCTGCAGACCGCTGAGCAAGCTTCAAGCACTGCATCTAGGCCACTTTGCAAGCCCCAGGCCTCACATATGGAACAGGAAATGCCCATGCTATCTTCAGTGCGATGAGTCTTTTAACATTCTAGGTTTGTGGCCGGGGATGTAGCTCAGTGGTTCCACCACCTGCCTCGAAAGTGCAAGGTCCCGAGTTTGATCCCCAGTACCAAAAAAAAAAAAAGAAAGAAAAAATTCTAGGTTTGCTGTGCATGCCGAGCACACTAGACTCATACAGAAAACTAGTGGAAATTTTCCTCCAGAATGAAATGCTTACAGCTGGCCAGGCTGCTTTTTAAAACCCCAACGGGCACTGGGGACATGTAGGCCATCCAGAGCTCTCTTTGCATCAGATGCCTGGGGGAGGAGAGGACAAAGAGCCCTCATCCCAGTTCCCCAGGCCGGTCCAGAAGGTTCGGTGCCACTCCACAAACAGGGTGGGGGTTCTGGTTTCCTTACTGATTCTAACGAGAGGCCAGGGTGCTCCACCAGCCTTCCCAGGGCCCTGCAGCTGGGAGCTCGAGCAGGGACTCCTGGCCAAGGGCTCCGGAGACAAGACCAGGGCCCGGTGTCACCGTCCACATCCACTGTCAGAGCAGCACCCCAGCAGGACCGCATGGCAGGATCTGCAGAGGGCCCCAGGGCACCAGAGGGCCCCTCAGTTAGCAGGGCTGGGGCTGGGACTCCACATTGCTACTGAGGTTCCCTGTAACACACTGCTGTGACTCCAGGGGCCCCATCTGAGGACCCCAGTTTACAGCACCTTGACGTCACCTCTAAATCAGATAAACCCAGCTGCTTGGACAGCACCAGAATTCTTTTTATTGTGTTGTGCTCATCAGGGGAGCAGTGAGCAAGCAATTCTTTAATGGAATCAGCTTTCCAAATGTGGGATTTTTTAAATTTAATTTTGGTTCGGTTTGAGTGTTCTCATTCATGTGTTGCCTGCTGTGTGAAAGAACCAAGGTAGACTGTGAATGCTTCTCTGACCACGACAGTTCTGCAAACAGAGTGGGCATGGGACTCGCCCTGACACTTTTGGCTCCCTTAGGGCCCAGGGAGCAACCACCGCTCTGAGAATCCAGGCCGACGAAGTCAGCAGGACCCAGGCAGTCCCGGGGCTCTGGGCTGTCACCAAGAATGGGTTCCCCATGGGTCATCCTGTTCCGATGTTGAAGCACTCAAAACCTAACACTGGACCATTTCAGGGACTGGTTACCACAAAATCCAAGCGAGATACCTTTAAGGGTCAAGTTTCCAAATAGGAAGCAATCCCACTGGTCTCCTAGCAATTTCCCCTCTCCCCCACTCAGGCTGCTCATTAAGAACTGCCCGAAAGCTTCCTCAAATAAAGCAAGATAAATGCACTTCATCTTCGTAACAGGAGCGCATTTATGATGAGCTACTATTTTCACTTTTTAAAATACTAAAAGGAAGCAAAGCTATGAAGATAAGAATATTAAAATTGAGTACAGGGGACCCTTCTCCAGCTATGAGCCCTCTTTGTGCAGAATTCCAGTAGCCATACATTAGCTCTGGGCAGCTTTTCAGTAATGGAGAATTTCACTTTCAGGTGCAGTGGATGAGATTTACGAGTCCCTCCAACTGGGGATAATTAGAAAAAGAGAAAGTGATGTCGAGGGCAGCAGAAGGAGCAACATAGACAGTGGAACAGGGGAGGGGTATCTGCAATGCTCTCGCTCTCTCTCTGTCTGTCTCTCTTCCTCTGTCTGTCTCTCTTCCTCTCTGCCTCTCTGTCTCTCTGCCTCTCTGTCTCTCTCTGCCTCTCTTCCTCTCTCTGTCTCTCTCTCTGTGTCTCTGTCTCTCTGTCTCTGTCTCTCTCTCTTCCTCTCTCTGCCTCTCTGTCTCTCTTCCTCTCTCCCTCTCTCTGTGTCTCTGTCTGTCTCTCTCTCTCTCTTCCTCTCTCTCTCTCCCCATGAACCTGAACCTGGCTGCAGAACTGCACTTCTGTGCCTGTTGGAAGCAAGAAGCAGAGATGTGAGTGTGGGACCTGAGCTTTGGCAGGAAGCTGGGTGAACTCAGTGCTTCTAAATCTGCCTATAGTTGGAGTAGAAGGAGAAACACCTGCCGGTGATGAGGAATGATCTCAGTCAAATGGTCCCGAAGGTTTGGGGTTTGGTCATTAGTTCTCGCTCCAGCTTTCACACCCAAGTCACTTTGCCTTTCAGAACCCAAGTAGGACCTGAGGGATGAGAGGAGACTAAGCTGTGCAGTGGCAACGATGCTAAACACGTGAAGAGTGAGGCAGACACAGAGGAACAGCCTTTGAACAGCCATGTTGTCTGGGAAACGTTAAAATGAATTCCTTTTTCAGATGTTAAAACAGTGACATAAGAAATATGAAAATATTTTCATCAATCAAGAATTGGCAATAGAAATTAATTGCAAGGTTACTTTTTGACCAACAAATGATGAATAATATGTCAGTGGTGTTCCCTTTATTTACTGTGCTAATGTCCTGTTTTATTTTCATCTCATAAGGTAGCGAACATGGTTTCTTTGTGCCCATCTACTTCATCAGTTCTCTAACTTTTTCCCTGTAAGTGGTCTGATTCTCAGCTGTAACCCCTCGAGCCTGGGGGAGCTCGAGTCTTTCCGCATTTCAAAGTAAGTCCGTGCTGTTCATGCACAAACCATAGCCCTGAGCGCAGCACAGGCCATGCCAGGCGAGGCAGGAGGAGAAGACAGGGATGGGCAGGAAGGAGGACAAAGCAAGTTCCCTGGCACCCCCGGGGCCACGGTATAGCGGTGGGACAGACTAGCAGATACCAACCTCCAGGCAGAGAGAAGGAAGGAAAAAGCATTCAAGACATCTCAGGACCATGGTCTGTGTGAGCTCTGGAGTTCTCATGATGGATGACATGTGAAAAACACACAGGAGACCGGCCAGTCTCCTGCTCAACACAGAGGGCCACACACAGGGCCACAGCCAGTCGCCTGCTCAAGAAATCTCCCTGAGGCCCTTGATGCATTCAGTGTCCCTCCTGAGAAAAACCCTGAACAACTTAGGGAGAGAAGCCTCATCTCGCAAAGTGACGAGGTCTACACAACAAAGGCACAGCCAGCATCACACTGAAGGGGGAACCGAACGCATTTCCTCTAAGGTCAGGACCAGGATGAGGGTGTCCACTTCTTCGGGGCAGTAGTGCTGGACAGAGTCACAGGAGTGAGGAGGCCAGAGAGACAAATAAAAGGCTGCAGATAGGAAGGGAGCAGCCAAAGTGTCCCTGTGTGCTGAGGATGCAATTCTACACAGAAACGCTTGAGAAGCGGTTGACTCAGGAAAGTCACAGCACACAAAGCCAACGTGAAAAGTCGGAGGGTTTTTCATACAATAGTGATGAACTTCCTGAGAAAGAAACCACGAAAGCAATTAGATTCTGAAGAGCTGCGATGCATAAATAAATAAATATTTAACCAAGGAAGTGAAAGATCTCTAAAATGAAAATTATGAAACGCTGATTAATGGAAGAAAACATAAAAAATGGAAAGTCCTCTCCTGTGAATGAATGGAAAAGGTAATATTGTTAAAATGCCAAAACTATTCAAAGTAATCTGCAGATTCAATATGTACCCCCATCAAAATACCAGTGACATTCTTCATATAATCAGAAAAAAATCTTAACATTCCTGCTGAACCACAAAAGTACTGAACAGCCAAAGCAACGTTAAACACAAGTAACAGGTTGCAGAAATTACAATACCTGATTTTAAGACAAAATGATAGCAACAGTAAACAAAACAGTGTAGAACTGACAAAAAACAAAAACAAAACAACCAGACCCATAGACACGAGAACAAGACAGAAATCCCAGAAAGAAAATCTATGCATTGGAATCTATTGATTCTTAACCAAAGCACCCTACATTGGAGAAAGATTACTTCTTTAATCCACTGTCTGGGGAAACTGAACATCCCTACACAGAAGACAAAAGCTTGGCCTCTATTTCTTCCCTACAAGCATCATCTCAAAATGGATCTAAGACCTGAAACTACAAAACTACTAGAAGAAAACATAGGGCAAACATTCCAAGCTATCAGCATAAACAATGATTTGGGGAGTCAGACCCCAAAAGCACAGCCAATAAAAGGGATTATAACAAACTAAGAAGCTTCTGCATACCAAAGGAAACAATCAGTGAAGAGGCAACCTATGGAATGGAAGAAAATATTTACAAACTATTCATCTGACAAGGGATTCATATACACAATATATATACAAGAAATTCCAAAAACCTTAACAAAGGTTTAGCCGAAAATAAACAGCCAATGTTTAAATAAGCAAATGATACAAACAAACATTTCTCAAAAGAGGAAATACAAATGACCAACAAATATTTGAAAAATGTTCAATATCATTAGCCATCAAGGAAATACAAATTCAAAGCACAGTGAGACCTGTCTCAACACCGTTAGAATGGCTACTGTCGAAAAGATGAGAAATAACAACTGCAGACAGAGTGTGGCGTAGGGAGCCCTCATCCACTGCTGGGGTGCAGCCACTGTGGGGAGCAGCGTAGTTTCCTCAGAAGTTTAAAGGCAGAGCCACCCGAGGAGCAGCCGACCCCTCCCAGGTGGCTGTCCCCAGGAAATGAATTCAGAAGACAGAAGACAGATGTGCATGTTTACTGAGGTACTATGCATGGTTACCAAGCTGTGGAGTCAAGAGATGGATGGATGAAAACAGTGGTGCTACATATGTGCATAGTTAGATTTACTGCACCCTAAACAAGAATGGAATTCTGACACTTTCAGCAGAGCAGATGGAACAGGGGAGCATTACGTTAAGTGACATGAGCCAGACACAGAAAGACAAGTAGCCAATATTCTCACTCCTATGTAGATTTTTTAAAGGTTGATTTGCGTGTAAATTTGTTATTTCTAGAGGTTTGTAAGGGGGATAGAAGAAGAGGCTGAGTAATGGCACCGAAACTCAGTGAAGGTCTAAGTTCCAGCGTTCCACCATGCAGAGGGGCTGCAGTTACAGATTTCAGGAGCCAGAAGAGAGGAGCTCAAAGGCTCCCGGTGCAAAGAAGTGGTAGGGAGCTGAAGACTACCCGCCCTGGTTCCTTCAGTATGTGCTGTCGAAGAGGGAGAAGGGGGAGAGAGAGAGGGGCTTCCCTGCAGCTGCCAGGCTCCACACACCATGAGCACTGCAGGAATGGGGATTTGCTTTAGCAGTCGGACTCCACACGAATGAGGCCAGGCAGGAAGGCCAGGCTGGGAGGGACCTGAGGCCACTCAGAGGGCCGTGAAGGGAGCGCGGGTTGGAGCTTGCAGGGGAGTCCAAGAAACCAAGTCCCTCAGCCACCAAAGTGGACCACAGAGGAGGAACTTGTGAAAGGACTGGAGGAAGCCACTGTCTCTACAGAGCCACCCTCTACACACGCAGTCGAGAAACGTGTGGGCTCCAGACACCCTGCTCAGAGCGGAGAGCAGGCCAGCACCACTCTTTCATCTGCCAAGGCAGCTCCCAGAATGATAACCGCTCTTCCCTGGCACCTCCCACGGCCCGGCCCGTTCGGATTCTCCCTCTGAACGGCTCCAGCCAGGAAGCCAAGAGGGCAGAGGACCTAAGAAACAGCTCCCAAGTCAGCATCGGCTCCATTAAATTGGTGATACCAAATCCCAGCGCACAGCTCTGAGATGGGAGACTTAGCAAGGGTGCTCCGAAACCAAGCAGTCTGCGCTATGTTCTGAAAAACTGGGCCGTCATCAGAGACGTTAGCAGCAGGTTGCATTTCCAATTTCTTTCATGAAAAGCAGCTTGAGTGGCAATGTGCTGTATATCACATAGGGGATGGGAGCAGAGGCTCCTTCACCTGCCCTGGACTTCACTCAGGCTCCTTCTTCTCCCTGAATTGTTCCACTCATCTCCACCCAGCGGGAACCTCTCTCGCAGGTTACGCCCAGTGCCGCCTCCCCTGAGAACCCTTCTCTCACTTCGCACCCAGACCCCTCTTTGCCGCATCTGGGACCCTACAACCTCGTGTGCATTCCTCTGCTGAAACTGTGATTTTCTGTTCTCTTGTTTTCTTTTCTTCAGTTCACCACCAGGCACTTGAGAAGGGGAACTATGCGGTTTTGTTTCTCATTGTTTACCCAAGGTCTTGTTCATAGTAAGTGCTCAACAAACACGGAGTGAATAAATCAATGAAGGATAAAGGAAGAAGAGGAGGAGGGAAGGAAGGAAGGAAGGAAGGAAGGCAGGGAGGCAGGGGGAGTGCGGGAAAAACAAATGAAGAAGCCCAGTGAAGATGCTAATGCAATAGTTCAGGCTAAAAATCCAAGAAAACTGAGACTGGAGAACAGGAAGTGGGGAGCATCTAAGTAACAGATTAACAGAAAGGCTAGGACTTGTTCAATGCTGTTGGACAGGGAAGATGCAGGAGACAAACGCTGCTAAGTGCTAGAAATGAAAGCAAGTGAACAGTTACAGGAGGAATCGTGGTCAGTATCACCAAAGAGATAAAATTGTTATAACATTAAGAAAATTATATGCCCATAAAGCAAAATATAATCAAAGCACTTTCTAACAAATGGGCCCAATTTGTCAGGTAGCCAGCCAACTAAAACAGTGAATAGCATTATATATTAGAATTCTCTGTAGGAAACCTTAATTCCTAAGCTTCCACCTCTATTTTCATTTTGTTTCACTTGGCAATCATCAACAGGCAACTATAATGGAATCAGAAGAACTATAAAAACACGTAACGACTTTTAATGCAATTTTAACATGAGGCATCTGACATCACTGGCTCATTGCAGATTTTCAAGATCGCCCCACCCTGAGCTAAGCAGGCCCAGAGCGCCCCACCCCCAGCCACTTCCTCAGCTGAATTTCCCTTCACATGGACTTAGGTGTGGGCTCAGCTCCACACTTTATTAGCTGAACAAACTAGACAAGTTTCCACATCTATAAAATCACTATAAATTTACCAATGGCTATATTTTGTATGATAAATGCTTAGCAAAATATCTCACCACTGGAATGGTTCTTCTTTGCTTGTTTTTTCCATGTTTTACTACAACCAATTTGGAACTAAGAAAAACATATATGGTACAAAATTCAAAAAGTATATAAAGGGATGCACATTGAAAGATTCTTCTTCCTTCTCTGCCCTCTAGCCACATAGTTCTATTCCAAATGAAATAACTATTATTAGTTTTAGAAATACACAGTGCAAATAAAAAAGCACAATAAAGTATGCAACCCTAACAAGCATGGTTATAATCAAAAAGACAAAACATGACAAATGCTGGCAAAGATGTAGAGAAAGGGAAACGCATGCACTGCTGGTGGGAATGTAAATTAATACAGTACAGCTAATATGGAAAAGGGCACAGGGTTCCTCAAATAATTAAAAACAGAACTACTTGCGATCCAGCCATCCCACTACTGGGTAAATATCAGACTCAGCATGTCGCTCGTGTTCGCACTCCGTGTCCCTGCAACACCATTCACAGCCACCGAGAAGAGGAGCCAGCTCTGCCCATCAGCTGGAGAGTGGATAAAGACAATGTGGCACACAGACATGATGGAACACTACTCAGCCATTGAGAGCCAAGTGCTGTCATTGGCACCAACATGGACTGACCCAGAGCACGGTGCCAAACGAGTCAGGCCATGCGCAGAAAGACAAGCCCTGTGCAATCTCACTCGTAAGCAGAGTCTACAAAAGGTGAGATGTAGCATCTCACACGGAGAGAGAGCTGCTGCCCAGGCTAGGAAGGAAGAGTGAGGGCCAAGGAGATCGGTCAGGGATCCAATTCCCAGCCAGGAGGGAGGGTGGTGGTGCTCAGTATCAGTGTCTTACATAATTCAAAATAGCTGAAAGAATTTGGAACATTCTCATCTCAAAGGAAGGCTAAATGTTTGAAATAGTGAATTACGTAAATCTTCGGAGTTGATCAATACACAATGTATAAATTTACCAAAACATCACACTGCACCCCATAAATGTACATAATTATTGCCTGTCAATATTTTTTAAAAACAAAGCATTTTCCATAAACACAAATGTTACATACTCTATATACGATTCTGAATACTTTTCTCCCTTAATATTAAAGAACTTTCTCTGTGTGTGTGTGTGTGTGTGTGTGTGTGTGTGTGTGTCCCTGTCATTCTCTTTCTTTAACAGCTATTTTATGTTTTATTACAGTGGTACCTCAGTTCACGAACTTGATTCTTTCCACAGTTCTGGTCGCAGACCGAGTTGGACAAGAACCGAATCAAATTCATGCTTAGGCTCAATGTAGACCTTGTGGGGAGATTTGATTTGGTTCTTGTCCAACTCGGTCTGTGACCAGAACTGTGGAAAGAATCAAGTTCATGAGCGGAGGTACCACTGTACATGATTTTTCATGAGTTATTCAACTTATCTCTATTAAAGAAATTTCAGTGGATTAAATCTTTGGATATTGCAAGCAATGTTGCTATGAGTATCCTAGGACACATATAATTTCACTCACCCACAGCCGCATCTGTGAAATAAATAATGTAGAAACATTGGATCACATGACATGTACACCTTTTCTTTTGTCTTTTCTTTTGGTAGCAGGGATCAAACTCAGGTCCTTGTGCTTGCGAGGCAGGAAGTGGCACCACTGAGCTAAATCCCTGGCCCTTTGCACCTTTTCTTTTGAACACATTTCCAGGAGAGTGCACAGAATAGAAAATGCTGTCTCAGCTAACTGCCTCAGGGACATCCACGGACCCACTGCCCCGCCGAGCAATAGGACAAGAGCACAATCCCGAAGCCGCCTCCCTCTGACCACCAACCTCTATTCTCCCAGGGGCTGCTGGCCACCCAGACCACTTCACCAAACGCCACCCACAGTCACCGTCGTGACTCGGCCTAAGTGGAGTCACCGCAGAGGTCTGCATTCGAATCCAACTTCATTCACTTGAGCTACACCCATCTTGCTGCACGCAGTTCATTCTCACTCGTGGTTGCACAACAGTTCTCTGTGTGAAGATGCAGCACTTTGTATATTCGTGCTGGATAAGGCTTTGGATTGTTTCGCTTTGGAGACATGGGGATGGTGCTGCTGTGAGCATTCTCACGTGTCTCCCGGTGAGCGAGGGGTCGTTTCTGTGCGATTTGTACAGGAGAGTTGCGGCTAGGCCAGAGGGTATGTGTCTCTTCGACGTGCGTGGGTAACACTGAACTGTTTCCCAGAGTGGTCACACTGGTGAAAGCACACATCTGTGACGCTGAGGTCCTGCTTCTCATCCTCAGCGACACCAGGCATCTGTCAGTCCTATTGACCTGTCGCCAGCAAGGTGACAAGTAGTATCCTATCACGGGTTTGATGTGCATTTCCCTACTTACCTAGAAGTTAAGCAAGCTTTCACCTCTGCTTTGGCCACTTGAGTTTGGTGTTCTGGGGAATCCCTATTGAAAGTCTGTTGCTTCAGCATTTACTAGATTTTCTTTACTTTTTTCTCTTTTTTACATTTTAAATACAAAACCTTTGTACCTACATTCCAAATACCTAATGTATGTCACAAATTCTTCCCCTGATTCTAGTTTACATTTTCATTCTCCTTCAGAGAAAGGAAGTTCTTAATGTTAATGGAGTCATATTTGTCGATCTTTGCTTTTGTAGGCAGTGATTTCTTACCCTGCGTTTTTATGACATTCTCCTAGGCTGTCTTCCAGAATATTACTATTTTACCTCTCACTTTTATGTCCACTGGGGGTAACTTTTGTGTGTGGTATGATGAGCAGCGCAAGTTTCTTCTTTCCATGTTTTTAATGCATTGGTCCCAACATACTTTCTTAAATGAAACTGAGATTTCCCAACCACTCAGGAGTAACACTTTCATCATGAATTTAGGGTCCAAATAGGCGGCCTATTTCTAAACTTTCTGTTATATCCACCATCCTAGTTGCTTATAGCACATTCCCATTGGACTTTTTCTTCAAGATTCCTCAACTGTTCTTTTTTTTTTTGTACCGGGGATTGAACTCAGGATGTTGCACTTGCGACCCAGGTGACAGCACCACTGAGCTAAATCCCCAGTCCTCCTCAACTATTCTTGACTCTTTGAATTTTAATATAAGTTTCAGAATCAGCTTATTTCCACCGAAACAATAGACTATGTACTGGGATTGAACTGGAAAGATTGGGTAACATTTCCACTTTTATTATATTGAATATTCAAATCTTCATGTGTACATGGGTTTTCTTCCATTCATTTGGGTATTTTTAATTTTACTTTATGTTTTATAGTTTCATACATAGATGAGTTACACATCATTTCTTAGATTTGTTCCTAGATAATAGATATTTTTATTCTTCTCTAAGTGGTATTACTTTATCCATTTTCTAGCTATTTATTGTAGGTGTATAGGCTTATAATTGATTTTTTAATGTTGACTTTATAGCCAATGGCCTTACTAAAGTCATTTATTGGTTATAATAACTTATCTGTAATTCTCTTGGCTTTTCTACATACAGTTATATCATTTTGGAGTAGCATCCCTTTCTCATCTTTTTCCCCTTGTTTTTCTTGTCTTTTTGTACCAGACAGCATCTCCACTGCTGTGTTCGAAGGAAATCATGACAGTGGGCATCTTCACATCATTCCTGACATCAGAGGGGGGCTCTCTATCCATGAAGCATATATTTATGGCAGGTTTTTATAGATTACCCTTTAGCGTATTAGAAAATTCTGCCTCTGTTTCTAATTTACTAAACAGTTCTTATGAACTCATATTAACCCTTCGATGCCCAGTGTTCCACTTTTGAATGCCCGTAACAGAACATAATGGAATTTTTCTTTTCCAATTCTTGTTCCTTGAGTTTTTCCAGGTAACATATATGAAGGTCATGCAAAAACTCAACAAACCGCAAGCTTCAGTGTGAATGGGTTGAATCGTATTGGGTGTGTTTTTGTTTTTTGGGTTTGTTTTATTTTGTTTTGTTTTGTTTTTGCTACCAGGGAGAACTCTGGACCTTGGCTTGTGAGACAGGCGGGCGGGACCACTGAGCTAAATCCCCAGCCCTTGGGTGTGTTTTTTAACCTATTGACCCCATGCTTCACTCTGCACTTACTGTCCCGAGTTTGCAGTGTTGAAGGTGGGCCCTGGAAGCCACATTCGGGTCCAGAGAGGACCACAGGAAGCACCTCCCAAAGCCAGGAACCAAATAGACGTCTGTTCCTTAGAAACCGTCTGGTCTCACGTATTCTACAGTAGCAACACAGCATGGACAGACGACTCCCCACTATGCACGCGAAGTTAATTTCAGGCAGGCCTTGACATTAGTGCTGGTTTGACTTAATAACGCCTGGACTTTCTGGTGGGGGAAAGCACGCCCATAAACCCACTGCTTTGCGTTTCCAGTACAGCGCAGTAGTTACAGGAGAAGCCCCACACTTTACCAAAAAGCAGCCTCGGTGTTAGATGACTTTGCCACCTCTGGTGTCCCAAGCACTGCAGCAGCCTGGGCTGGGTGCAGTGATCACAGAGTGAGGCGTCCAGCAGGGAATGTCTTGGACTTTGAGGGCTCCTCAGACGTAACCCCACCGCTCATCGGAAACACTAACAGCCTTCGGCCTTTCGTATGTATTGTTGGACTTAACCCATATCACTGCTATCAGCCCTTCTTCTCAGTCTGTGGATGCGTGGGCCCTTCTTCCTACTCAACCCGCACAGCGTTTCCAAAATGCCCTGTTTTGTGTAAGTTTACTCATATGTTCCTAAATAGTTGACGGAATCTGTGATCTGATCTGCAGTGCTCTTCATGGGGAAAAGATCTAAGGGTGGATTCAATTTCCTTAACAGTTAGAAAACTATTCAGATTTTCTCTTCAGTGTATTTTTTGATAAATTATATTTAAGACTACGTCCATTTTACCAAAATGTTTAAATGTTTTGCAAAAAGCTAATATAATAGCTTCTTATCTTCGTATCTGCAGGCCATGAGGCTGTCCTATGTCACTCTTGTTGTTCTCAGCACCCCACCTGGAGACCCCACCTTGAGACGCTGGCTTTGTTGCTTCCTCTAAAGTGTCCTGCTACCCTTGCTGATACTCTCCACTCCTGTCTGCTTTCCTCCTCATGATTTAGTATAATATCTACTCTCATCTTCACCATGTCTTTCCTCCCGCCTTTGGTGGTCTAATTTGCTGTTATTTCTGGACTTAATACAGACTCCAAGCCCACTGATTTCAGCCTTCCATCTTTTCTAACATATGTGCTCAAAATTATAAATTTCCCAACAAGCAAAACTTTGACAGTATCCCACGAGTTATGACATGTAATATTTTCAAAATCATGATTAAAAAATCCTCATGTTGGGCCAGGGACTTAGCTCAGTGGTTTTGCCACCTGCTGCACAAGCACAAGGACCTGAGTTCGATCCCCAGTACCAAAAAAAAAAACCCTCATGTTTTTGTCATGATTTCTTCTTTGACCATAATTGTTTAGAAGCTTGTGTCTTAATTTTCCAAATATTTGGAAAATGTCCAGCTTTATTTCTGTTTCTGATTTCTAACTGTGGTTTCTTTTTCTTTGTTTTGCTGAGTGAGTCTCTGTACTTCCAGGCTCACGGTCTAAAGGGCTCATGGGGGACTGAGTCACAGCTGAAGTTCAACTGTGGCAAATTTCAAAGCCGGCCGTGAAGCCAGGTGGGCAGTCTTCCTCACTCAGCTATGGTAACCAGTGCTGTCCACCATGATGCTCAGGATGCTGCTGTTCAGAACGGACACTTTCTCCACTCCAACACCAACCACAGATGATTTCCTGGGCTAGACCCAAACCCCAACAGGCCAGGGCTAGAGCACCATACTCGTAGGCAGGCCCAGGCAGCACCTCCACTCAGCCCAACTGCAGGGGCAGCCGCCTGTCATAGTCCCTGCAGGAGGGACTCCCTCGGCCACATAGGCCCTGTGCGTGACCCTGCAGGCAGCCTCACTCTGGCCCACACAGCCAAGCATCCCCACCCCTCAGCTGCAACACCAGCTGGAGCGGGTCAGAAGCACGTGGCCACCCCGGGACCTCCTGTGACATCTTGCCCCTCGCTGGGCACCTGGTATGCACACACACCTGTGTATGCAATGTCCTAAGAGATGTCAATATGTCTTTAAAACATGACTCCCGAATCAGCTTGGGAAATCCTGGTATTAAATTTGGTTTAACGCATTTGTGTTGTTCTGAAGCTGCTGCAGCTCTGTAAGAGGCAGGCCTGGCGTGCGAGTCCTTACAGAGCCACGAGAAAGACCTGAACATTTTGCAGAACTGGTGTTTCACAGACCACACTCTGGGCACTGGTGCCCCAAGCTCTAGGATTTCGGGTTTCTGTTGAACAGATGGCCTCAGCATGGAAGGAAAAGATGCCAGCAAAAGCCCAAAGGCACTCTCCCTCCAGGAATGTGGTCATTAGAGCTGTGTCATCTGTCACCTTGAGGTGGTGATTAGAAAAGGGAAGTCAGTAACAATAGTACATAACACCTCTTTAGCGAGATTGAAATGAGTTGTAATATTGTTGAACATCTATTGATGAGTCTCAGTATGCCACAGGCTATTGAGCCCCGGGAGCACCTTGGCGGGAGGCTTTTCCTTATTAACCTGATGGGGTGAGGTTGACAACCTTCACTTGTTCCATGGGCCCAGACGTCACCCACATCTTCCAGGGTGACACCCAAGGAAGGGGAAGTCTGTGCCGGGACTTGTAACCCCACAAAAGGAAGAACCACGCCTGGCTGAATGTAAAGTTCTTTCCCAAGTGTGGGAAATGCTCCAGGGACCCAAGGAGCCTGCCATCCTTAGGAAGGAGGGCTGCCAGCCTCAGAATCAGGAAGCCTTAGCTTTAGTCAGGGTCTGCTAAGGCCTGTGCCCACAGTCACAGGCCTCCTGGCACCTTCCTCTGCAGAACAACGATCTCTCGAGGTGACCTCCCAGCCAGTATGCTATTACTGTTCTATCTGAGCTGCTTCCGTCCATCCCATGATGCAAACAGTGCCTACATGTGGCACTTTCTATTTTCCCTCCATCCCAGCCTCTCTCCTAAACCCTTGACTTACTTTTATAAATAATTTTTCAAGCCCCCCTTTGACAAATCCACTTGGCTGGGATCCCAAACCTCACGCTAACCTCACCCTTCACCTCTCCCCATAGCTGCTCCCCCCACCCCATCCTGCCCTTCCTGTCACAGAGGTGGCAACTGCATTGCGTGGATTCACTTGAGTCCTTTCTCTCTCAGATCCAGATCTAACCCTTCAGGAGCACCTGGTGATTCTGCCATGGAAATGCATCCACATCTGAAGCCTCCCTCGGCTGCATGCTTGTCCAGGTATTCGTCGCCTCTCAGTCTACCTGGCGCCGTCCTCCACACCTGCCGATCACAGAGCTGCACCTGCACCCAGCAAGACCTCTGTCCTTTGCTTCTCCCCTGCATGCCCTTTTGGCCTGCTCTTTGCTTCCTTCAAGTCTCCACTCAAGCTCCTCCCAGAGACCCTTCCTGCCCATCCCATTTAGAAGAGCACTTGTGTGGCTCTCTGCGTGTGCTGTGTAACCAATGCCCATGCAGTTAGTGACCTAAAACAGCACACATTTACTTTTCCACAGTTTCTGGGGCTCAGGGAGCTCAGCTGGGTTTGCCACAAGGGTACAATCAAGGTGTCCGCTGGACTGCATCCTCACCACAAAGCTTCACTGGGGAAGAGTATGCTCCCAAACTCATCCGTGATTCTGCTGGAATTCATTTCTTGTGGCTACATGGCAGTTGTTAGTTCCTGTTCTCTTGTTAGTTGAAAGCTAAGGCTGCTCTTAGCTCCTGCCAGCCACCCTCGAGTCCCTGCCATGTGGTCCGTCCTGCAGACAGGTCCGAGGAGGCTGTCCTTGTCCAGACCAGCAGGAAAATTTCACTCTAACCTCAAGGAGGCTGCGTTCCTCGGTGAGAGCTTTTACCTGATGTCCAGGATGATCAGATGGGACTCTGATTAACTCACAGCTGATTTCAGAGCTTTAAGTACATCTTCGAAATCCCATCTCCTCTGCCATATACCACAAGCTAATCATGGAAACGTCTTCTCAATATAGCCCAGGTCCGTTCTCGTCCAAGGTGGAGACAGTGCACGGGATGACTGAGGGTGGGATCTTGGGGCCACCTCAGAACTCTGCCCACCACAGCATTCCCACACGACCTCAACCCAAGTCGTCTGACAGCCTTCGCTCTGGGACGTAAGGTTTGTGTGTTTCTACTGCTCTAGTTCTCCTTCGGGTAGTACAAGATTCCTGGGAGCCAGGACTTCGCAATGTTCACTGCTATTTCTCCAGCAACTAGACCAGTGCCTGGCTGGCATGGAATCCAAATGCAGTGGATATTTGCTGAATGAACAGATGAATGGATGAAGGACCTAAACCTAAAGCTCTTTGACCCCTGTGGTCCTGGGAAGTTTGGAGTGTCATTGCTGTCACTGATGATTCCTCGCCCAGACCCTGGTCACCTGCAGGTAGGCTCCAGGGAAGCACACGGAATGCTCCCTCCTTCCCACCCACTCGAACTCTCTGGTTAATCCTCACATAGGGCCCTCCAAGTCACACAGTTGCCTCTGAACCCAGCAGGGAAACTGAATTTCAGGCAGAGTGTGGGGCATCCTGTATTCCTGCAACGGGGACCGAGTGTTTCTCCAGTCTCACCTTCTTCTCCTTAGTAATTAAACCCTCAGCTTTTAGCTACGTGCATGACGCTGGTTAGACCACACCACCCCAGGCCCTGTTTCTCTGGCAGAGAAGAGTGGCCGCTGCACTAGGCTCAACGCAGGGAGGAAGAGATGGCCATGACTGCATCCCCATGGAGGACAGAGTGCCCTGGACTCCTCCCTTTCTTTTGCCAGGGCCGACACATAGGAATGGAGGTGAGTGGCGTGAACACTACACACAGGGCCCATGCCCCGGACTGCACTTCTGCAGAGAGTCCGTGGTCAAAATTCAGGGTGTCCAGAAACCTGGGTAGGAAAAGTTACAGTTTCACCTTCAGAAATATCACATTGAAATCCAGTATTTTCCGGAATTGTGAATGTAGGCAGCAAACCGTAGTAAGAGTCACAGTGTCTGGGAACTTGTCCCTGTGCGAAATCATAGATGCCTTCATATCACGTCCCAGTTATGCAGGTGTCACAAAATAGGAATTCGTACTCATCACTATGTTGAAACTAAGGCCCTTAATGAACATGCCATTGGATCTCTGTGATAATTTGTTAAAAGTGCCTATATTAATGTATCACAATTTTGTCTTTTAATAATGTTTGTGATTCTTGCATTTTATTCTATTATTTTATTCCATCTATGTATTTTTTATCCATTGAAAACCACTTTTCCAAAGCAGAGTCCACACGCTTCACCAGGTTGGCAGAGGGTCATTGTGTAACATCTTAAAACTTTGCTCCAGCAGATGGTGAGGTACTAGGAAGGAAAGAGAATGGATTCCTAAACACCCACGGGGTCTAGAGCTGCTTACCAGAAAGAAGAGTAAACTCCCTTCCAGACTGTCAGGAGGGAGGAAGGAAAGAAAGCTTCTAACTTGCTGGACCCACTGTATCTTGCAGTCTCTGTGATATAGCAGCAGGGCCCTCACTAGAGCCCTCCATAAGTCCGGCCAGAGTCCTTCGGCAGCCTGGGAAAGGGCCCCGCAGTCCTCAGACTTCCCTGTTACAGCTGATGAGCCCATGTCTAGCCCTGTCTGGCTCCATGTAGATGGGCCACATGGACAGGGCCCTTTAGCACCCGCAGTCAACCCTACAGCTGCAGATCCCCAGGTATGCCCCGTCCACCCCGCCCCACCATCAGAGGCCCAGAGACATCACTGACAGGAAGAGAGCAATGTTTCTGCCCACACAGAACTTACCAAACTCTGCCTCTTCCTTGTCTCAAAGGAATTCTCTAAAGATTCCCCTTCCTCTTTAATTTGGCCCACTTTTATTTCGAAAATTTAATCGTTACCCTCTTATCTCCCTCTTCCCTCTAGAATGACCCAAAATAATTATCCTTGATGATCCTAGGCATTTGCAGGAGGTTCCCTGGAAATGTTTTGCCCGATCTTCTCCCTTCACGAAAGCTCCCCCAGCAGAGAACACAAAATCTAGGTCGTCTGGCTTTAGAGAAAAGAGACTCCTATGGCAGGGAGGGAAGAGAGTTCCTATGGGAGGGAATTATGTTATGACTAATGCAAAGATCCAGCCTCGGGTCCCGTGAACTGGCTTTGAGAAGTGATGAGAGTTAAGGGCGAGAGGAGGGTAGAGGTGTAGAGAATATTTGGAGAAAAAATGTAAACAAACCTGACTGGTTGGACAGGGAAGATCCACGGGAAAGGAGGAGTCCATGTTGGCTGCAGTGGTGACACTTAAGTGAGCGACAGGACGGCAATGAAAGAGAGCCAGAGGTAGAAACACCACACGGGAGCAGAAGGCAGCTTTTAGACTGGCTAAACTTGAGGCTGGATTGAGAATCCAAGTAGATTCCCAGAGGCAGGAGTAAGAGCTTCGGAGTCAGTCGGGTGCGGACAGAGATAATGACAGAGGCCCGGGAGTGAAGGACACCAACACCTCAGAGTCGCCTGACACACTCACACTCCAGGGACACCAAAGCAGGAAGGGACTCAGGGTGGAGCAATGGGCCCAGAGCTTCGGAGAAAGTGGCTACAAGCCAAATGCACCATGAAGCTGAACATGAGAACCTAGGAAAGCTGGTGGATTTCGCAGTGAAAAGATGTCGGTCAGTAGATGCTTGGTGTAACAGGCATCTGTGTAAACACAACAGTCTGACCTGCAGACATTCCCAAGGCAAAAGCTGTCACAATTCCTTTCAGAGACATAATGGAGTCACAATTTTCCTTAAAGCCTTCTCCACAATTTCTGGCAAATTCACTACAAAACATATGTACTTGCCATTTATAATCATAAATGGCCTTGGTTTAAAAAATATCTACATCCCAGAAGGCATCACTCAAAGGCAAATGGGCTTGGAATGACTAAACGTATTCCATCGGATCAATATCATGGAGAATACTTATTTTCATTTCACTTATCAGAAAACTACATGTATTACATACAGCGGCTCTCAATATGTGAAACATTTTCCCCCAAGCTGTTCAGATTAAGATATTTCCCTCCATCTCTGTCCTGTATCAAGGAATAATGTAAGCCTATTTAGAGCATGAGCGAGTGCTTGCCTACTCCCTGAAAATGTTCACCCACAATGGAATCAATAGGGGGAATATGGAATTCATCTCACAGATGAATGACGCCTAATGGACCTCGGTTTTAATTCTGAGACATGAGCCCAAACCAAAAAGCTAAGAAAAAGAAGGGAAAAAAGAAAAGAAAGAACTACAAGTTCTTCTCCAAGTCAGAAACAAGCAGGGGTATACATAGTTGAACAAAAGAAAAATTATACAATTGGAAGTGTCCTCAGAACCTGTCTGGTGAGCATGAATAAAACATCAACAGGAATCATGTAGATTAAATATTGAGGTGCTGGACACTGGCACTCACCACAGATAATGAAATCCTTTTACAGAGATCAGTTATTTCCTTTCAAAAGATTTGTGAAACTCAAAACACACACAACCACACACAATTTGGGAAAAACTGAAGAAGTATCTTTTTCCGACCATTTGTCCCAAAAGAAAAATATAAAAACAAACTCAAATGATGCTCAGCTTCCTTAACACACGCTAAGGGAAGTGTCCTCGCAGAGCCTGGACTGCTCAAAGTCCCTCCAGGTGTCTGGTACTGCTTGAACATGGGCGAGGTCCATTTCCACCCTGTTTCCATCCAAATCCGTTGTGCTGGAGCTGCCGCTGGGGCCATCAGCTGTGGTGGACACTGGACCAGCTCCTGAGGGCGCGGGGCTCGAGACACTGAAATGGGCGACCTCGGTGAGGCTCCTTTGTCCCCTTAGGTCTCCCCAGCCCTCTCAGGCAGAGACTGCTGGCTCTCCTGAGATTGGAGTTGCCAGGCCACACCTCCTCACCCTTCCTCACCCCGCCCATCTGCCCCTGCTCCTGCCCTTCCTGCGGGTTTGTAGATAGAGTGGCCTCCCTCAGCCCAGGCTGGTCCCTCTCCTGTACTCAGCTTCCTGTCTGTCAGTCTGTAGTCAAGGTCCCCGGGCTCATGCCCTGCCCTCTGCTGTCACACCTACAAGGACTTCAAGGCACTCTGGCATTGAGGGAGGAAGGAGTCCCCTTAATTTTCAGGGAGACCTCTTGTATAAATGCATATTTTCACAGACTTCCTTTTCGTCTCTTTCAAACTTTCCTAAAAAGTAATCTCCAGTTGAAAGCAAAATAAATATGTAGAAGTTAAAATCAAAAGGGAAAATAATCCCACTCACAAATCAAAGGAGATGCTGAGTATATAGGGAGAAAATTAATGAAGATCGACCCATAAAAAAGCTCTTACTGACAGATACAATTTTTTTAATAAATGGGCGGTGTTCTAGACAGGAAAACTGAATATCAAAAAAAGTCCCCAGAAATGACAGACTCTAAATTGGATTAGATTTTGTTTATGTAAATCAAGAACCTTAAAAAGTATTTCATATCCTTTTAACTCAGTTATCCCATGTCTAGGAACTTATCTTATAGAAATAATCAGAATTATAGGCTAAAACATATACACATTTTGAATATTCATGTGTATGTTCATTTTGGTTTCATTTATATAATTTAAAAACCAAACACTTTCTGAGCTTTCAGTAAAAGATTGAGAAAAGTTATGGTCCACATAAAAAATAAAATGCTTGCAACCGTTAGAACTCTAGCTGGCTAAGTTTGGAGGGGAGATGGTGTTATTTTATATGATTATGGAAAACGATAATATGGACTGATACAAATTCCACTGTGCAGAACACTGTCCAAGATATTAGGGAAATAAATACCAACATGTAACAGTAATGGTCCCTGGGTTAAGGCTTTGTGACAATGAATCTTCTTCTATTTCTTTTTATTTTTCAGTGCTTTCCAGAAAGTCTACAGTGCGCATAATCAAAGATTTCAGAGTAATTTCCCTTTCTCAGTTTCCCAGGTACAAGGTAACACAGGAGAAGCCGCCTTCTCTTCCATTTTTCCAACAAAGAAGGACACTGGTGCAGGTAGAATTTTTCTTTCTGTGACCTACAGCCCTGCAGAGGCTGACTTGCATCACAGCCGACTGTATGGATTTTTAGTTTTGAATTTGCAGTATGTACAGTCTCATCTCTCAGAAACCAGATATTGATCCCTGTCTCACTGGGTCTACACAAACTGAATTGCCTGAATTCAGGGATTTTTTTTTAAGGCACAAATTCAGTAAATTAAATGCAGTGGACTTTTTCCACCCATGCTATGCCAAACGGCAAGTTTGACTGGTTTGACTGTGTCTTTTGCTTTTCAGCTAGCTTTTCTGCTGACACAGAAATTTACAATGCAAAACATAGATAGGGAAGCCTCTTTTGGATGTCATCAAGACCCTGGCCTCAGATGCAATTATGCCCCAAACAAGCCCTGAGGGCAGGATGTGAGTGCTGGAAGGAAAGACTGAGAGAACCTGCCCCATGGCTCATCACACGCAGCGCCAGGACATCCAGAGGTGGCCTTTGTGGTCATCCAGTCGCAGAATCTCCAAATGCTGTATTTTGTGAGCACCTTGTGATATGCCAGGTACAGGAAACGAGGCAGACATGGTCCCTGTAATTCAGATAGTACCACTGGGCTGTGGGCCCCTCCCCTCCACTCGCTGAAGGTAGGAATGAGGCTCCTGACCTGCAGTGTCCTCTCTCCACCTGGAGCTCGCTGAAGCTTCGCTGTATGGACTGCATCCGTGCATCCAACTGCAATGGAGTGCTTGTGGGAAGGGATGTGCGCTATGGTGACCCAGCACTCCGCACAACATGGTGACTCCATCACGCTGTCCGTCATGCTCTGGAAGACCAATGGGAGGTGCCCTAGACCTGGTGCAGCCCTTTAAACTCTCAAACCTCCCTCCTTCAATGCTCCTACCATTTTCCTTTCCACAGTTGCCTGATAAACTAAACTGCTTTTTCCTTTGTTTGTTGCACCCAAGAGCCCAGAAACGCATCCACACCTGCATCACCCACAGCAACACCTTTCCAGATACCACGAAAGATGGGCCTTAAATCTGTCACTTCCGCTGTCCTGGTGTTGTAAATACCCAGACCACCGTGGCCCGGGGAGTTGTCCAGAGGACCTAGCATCTAATGCAGCCTCGAGAGACGAGCGGAAGTTGACTTGGCTCCTGGGGATCAGATGAAGAGCAGCAGCTTAACCCGGAGAAAGGTCATGGGGGCCAGAGATTAAAGCAGAGACTGAGAAACCAAAGCCATGAGGCCCTGAGTCGGGGCCAGAGAGGTGGGATTCGGCCTGCAGATTCCATGTACTTTCCTACCACCGTGAGGGCGCATTGGTGAATTTAAAGTTGGGTTTCTTCAGCCACGCTTAACAGAACTGTGTGGAAGAGAAGGGTGGGCTTGGGAGGTCACTGCTGTCACTCAGGCAAGACAGCATGGTGGCATAGGATGGCGGACTTGGTGAAGGGCAGAAATGAGGGCGTGGTCCCCTCGAGGTCGTCCACTCTCCTACCACCCTGAGAGCCGAGGATGCCCAGAGAGGAGCCCTTCCATTAAGCCAGGAGGTGTCTTCAGAGCTGATCGGTCCCATTTACAGTCTCCACTGGGAAGAGGCCCCATGCACAGACATTAAATACGCCCCTGTGCCCTATCGCAGGCCTCCAGTTTTTAAAAGGAAAGCAGTGGGTCCCAGCCCCATCACGAGGAAATCAAACGAGGCCTAAAAACGTACACTCCACCTCCTCCCAACCAGGGCTCCACCCTGGGGCTCTGTCCCCACCCGACCACAGCCAAGAACACAGCCCAGTGCCAGGCTGGGAACCTGGAGACGGTGCCCACTCCCTGCCCACTGAAACAAGGCCACTTCTTATCTAAATGGAGCTTGATCACAGGTTCTTAAGAGGATTTTTAAAAGACAACAAGTAATGTGTTCCCTCCTCCGTTGTTTGTTTTCCCTGAAAAGCTTCTCTGAAAGGGTTTTATTATTGAAGGGAGCTTTTTAGATGGCGCTCCTGCCCTGAGTGTATTTGCATTAAGATGCAGCTCATTTCTGGTCTCCGAGAGCCGTGCCCTCTCACCATTAGTACCTTCACAGGCCCTCACACTCACAACACAACAAGAGAAGTCACCGCAGATGAAAGGGACCACATCCATTTGCTCCTAACCAGGCCCCTGAAGAGCCTCTTACAGGGTCCCAGGTTACAAATATGCTCCTCTTCTCCATTCACAAAGACCTTTTGAAGGCAAAGCCGCATCTGTGAAGTGGGGAAGAAGATTCAACCCTTCCCTGGCCCCTTCTGAATCCTCCCTTCGAAACGTTTTTATCTATAGCCACGGGTCTGGCTTTAGATGCATGCCATTTATTCCCAAATATCCTTTTAAACTATACCCGTTCCCCAAGACTGTGATTGCTGAGGCGCTTTTCTCTCTACTAAAAGTTGTGAACAAGGGAAGGAACTTGATGCTCCTGTTTTCAGAGACCGGGAGAGAACGAGGTGGGTCCCAGCCCCAGCACCAGAGACTGCAGAGACAGAATCACCAGGAGGTCTCAGAGCTGCAGAAACAGACACTGATTGGCTTGGAAACCTTGGTGGGAGCTATACCTGCTGGTGTCCATGACGACCACACCAATGGTAGCCAGCTTTCCCCTTGCACACTGGTGATGCATTTACTGTGTCCTTTGGGAAGCGAGAACTGCGAGTGAAGGGTTCGCTGCTGCACCCGGTACAGCCCAAGAAATTTTAGAAAGACCTCAACTCAGCCCATACTTGGGCATTTTAAGACGTTCATGCGGTTGGCTCCTTAAAACAGACAAGATGCTGTGGCCCAAGATGAGAGCCTGCAAAATGCAGACCCAGATAACCCTGGACATGAGCCTCCAGCAGGCCCAGTCTGTGCCTCTCACCAGAAGGCAGAAAGCATGCTCGTGAGCCCCAGCCCCTGGATGCAGAATGCAGGGTTTAACTCCCCTGGGTTTCTCCTCTCTCTCTCTCTCTCTCTTTCTCTCTCTCCCACACACACACACACACAATGGCCTTTCTTTGGTTTTTAAAAGAGAGCAATGATGAAAAGTGCACTGAACACAGAGACAAGAATCCTCAGAACACTTCTGGCCATTCTGTCTGAAACGCTTCACACACCAGGGATTCATCATAGAACATCACTATGAGAGGCACAGATGCTAGAAGATCCTCGCCCAGGGTCACAGCCACCCACTGCTGGCCTCTTCCTGCAGAAAGCATGGCTTAGGGGTGAACCGTGGTCGTGTGCCCAATCCCGGTTCTATGGGTCACAGAAAAATCACATAGCATTAAGTTCCAGTTTCGTTTTCTGCAAACTGGAAATGATAACTGCTTCGCAGGACAGTTGAGTTTAAGACACTACACATGAAAAGTTTAGCACTGTGAGGGACAGGCATGTCATTCACAACCACGTTCGTCACAGTGGTCACGAACTCACTCTTCCCTGGATCAGGACAGCATGACAAGGGCTGGGGCAGCCACAGGGGCGGGGCTCAGGAGGGACATCTGAGTGACATCACAGGAAGGGCTTCCGGTACAATGCTGATCAATTGACAGACATAACTGTCCCTTTTGAATATGTCACAGGAAGCAACATTTACAACCGTCAAGCCCCTCCTGTGCCTCATGTGCCATGTTGAGCATGTTCCATATGTTATTTCGTCTGATCCTCTATCCTAGTTTTGCAGGTCGTAGCGCAGGGTCCGAAGATGACACAGCACCTAGAGGACATGCAGCTGGTGACCAGGCTACTCTGCCCACTCCAAGTTCAAGCGCTTTCCCTTGCACTTGCAACAATCTTGACAAAATGTATCACTCTGTTTCCTTCCTGAACTCTGTATTGCCAGTTTCTTCCCTTTAAATGATACTGAAAAAGTGTATCATTTATAATAAAAATGCCCGTGATCTAGTCCTTTAGAATATGACCAGCTAATGTCCACAGTTAAAAAAAAAAAAAAGTAATTATCAATTCACTAATGGTGCTTTTGCTTGAATAATTGCCCTCAAAGTTAATTATTTTTAATTAATCAACTTTCCTCATCTCTACATTAATTAGACATATTAGCACATGGAAATGCAATCATGCAGGAGACACTGTCTCATCTGGTAAGCAAGTGACCTGCAGGGAAATCTCTGGATTTCTGCCTTTCAGACGTGAAGGAAGCCTAGGTCCCGGAAAGCTCTGAGTCAGCAATGTGAAGCTCTGCTCCATCTCACACGGGAATTTGAAAGAACCCGAGAAAACATTGGCAGGCTCCAGGTCCTAGGGAAGACAGGTCATGGCCTGGACTGAATGCAGCCAGAGATTCAGAATCAAATGCAAAAAGGAAAATGGACAAACCCAGGCCTGTCCTGAAGAGGCCGGCCATCAATATGCACAAGCAAGCAGGTTTAGAAGAGAAAATACAGGCTATGACTCCTACCAGGAGAACCAAACTAATGTGATGTTTATTTTCCAAGGAACTAAGTAGTACCTGATTCACCTTAGAATAAGCAACAGATCTGTATGAAGCCACTGGCAGGTGGACCCAGTCACCCACAGTCCCTGGAGGGGCTCAGTGCCCGTCCACATCAGCTCACACTGTGTATGGAGCTCCAGGCCAAGACGGTCTCTCTCCAGCCTCCCCCCCACCCAGCTCTCGTTGCCTTATCAGGGCCCTAGAAAGGAAGAAGACTAAATTAAATCTGTGTCACTCACACTTGCCTCTTCTAATTTTGAAAAATGTATTCGTCCCTGAAACAGCAGCCACGGAAGATGCCAGCAGAAGAAAGGCTGGCTGACAAGGAGAGTGAATGGGTGGAGCCAGCACAGGGTGAGCCGCCATATGCAATGACTCTCCCAGTAGCATCACAGCATCTCCACACAGAATCGGAAGACTTCAGGGCCCTGAGAGCAGTTGGTTAGGCTGCTGCTCATGGAAGAAAGACCTATCATCCAGTCAGTGAACCTGGAGGCATGAATTGGTCCTCGTCAGACAGCTGCCAGGGTGCATAACTGTGACCTCTGCCCACTGAACCTTTAAGATGAACCTGATCATGAGGTGCCGGGCCACTTCTCCTTCAGCGTGACACCGCCTCGTGTGATTCAAGCCACACCCTGTGTCCAGCTCCTGAGAACCCTTTCCTTTGCACCCCTTCATTTAGTCTTCATTTTCTATTGCATTCAATTTTTGGTTAATTCTAGTTTTTTTTTTGGTACCGGGGATCGAACTTGGGACCTTTCACTTGCATAGCAGGCGATGGACTGAGCTAAATCCCCAGCCCCTAATTCTAATTTTTAACTTAACTTTACTATATATACTTTGTAAGTCATATAAATGACTGAAAATAAAGTTAAAAGTACAAGAGACAAGAAGACGGGGAATATTAGCCAGTTCTTGCCAAGCACCTTAATGTGAAGGCGTCGCTGTGAGTCCGCACTGCCTGAAGGACGGCCACTCCAGCTCTGTGTGGTGGTCAGGGCTGTCTGAAACCCAGCTCTCCCTAGACCCTAACATTGTGGTCGCAAAGGTCTGAGGCAAGCTTTCCTGGAAGACACTTTCCTTTCTCTAATCTTTCTTTTTATTCGTACATGTTGCAGTACATGGCGACTGCACTCACTGTGGGGACCTGGTGCATGTGCACAGCACATCTTAATCTATGTCCCTCCCTTTCCCCTCCTTCCATCCCTCAGTCACTTAGCAACATTTACTGAGCACATGCTATGTGCAGCAGAGCATTTCAGAACACACTCTGGACCCACTAACAAGCTCTGTGATCGTCAAGCTGCTCAGCCTCTCTGTGCTTTATGCCCCTTATCTGTGTTACAGGCTTCATAATAGTGGCAATTTCTCATGGTTTTGTGGCAGCCCAGTGAATCAGTATCTGAGAAAAGTGGTGAGCAATAGCTGGTACTCTGTGAGCTATAATTATCACTGTAAAGAACAGCAAAAAAGGGTTGCACACCTATGATCCCAGAACTTGGGAGTCCGAGGAAGGAGGATTGCCATGAGTTTAAGACCAGTCAGGGATAAATAATGAGACTTTGTCTAAAAAAAGAAAAAAAGAAGAAGAAAAAAGATAGCCCTGAATCCCAAGAATTTCAATGTCCAAGAGGAAGACAGTTTTAGGCAGGTGTTTGATTTGTCTTGGAGGGCAGGAGTTTAGCATGATAAATGCTACCCAAAGTAAAGTGCAAAATGCCAGGGGTAGAGATCTCCAAAAAGCATACACTGCCCTTACATCTATATTCCTGGCATTTTCTACACATAACGTGCTTCCAAGCAAATCTTCCTCTTCAAATCCCATCTAACAATATGTGCATTCAATCTGATTGCCCAGATGGAGTAGTAGCAATCACAGAGTTTGTGCCTGACGTTTGTGTCGTCTGCACACTCTATGGCCCCAACTGGCCCATGAGCTATAGTTGTCTTCAACTGCTGTCTGTCTTTAATTTCCCTGAGTGGAGAACAAACAGCACCAGAGCGCAAGTGCGCTTTCACACACCAGGACAGGTTACACACAGGGAGGTGCCAGGCACTGGGCTGGGTGCACTGGCCCGCTCAGCTGCTTTCTCCTTTCGTCACCATTTCCACCGATGGTGCAGCCATCTGCTGCTCTGACTGTGTAACCACCAAATGGTCATTAAGACAGCCATGAGCGCCGTTAGACCAGCTGTGAAACACCCAGGTCCTTGTGCACCTGGAGAGGGCCGCACACTGCCACGGCAAAGCATGCTGCAACCCCAGGTGAGCTTGGTGTCTTGAGCCAGCATTCTGCCATCAGCTCTGCTGTGCACATAATTTGGCTCTAGTTACCAGGGTCCCCAGGAGCATCGCACACAGAACATGTGAGCACTTTGAATGCAGATGTGGCATCTCAGAGATTCCTGCTAAGTAACGCAGCTGGAAAGAGACACCACTGAGACACAGAGCTCCTCAGCTCTGCATCTGGGGCTGAATTTACGGGGCTCCGTTCCTGGACTCACGGCTCCTGAGCCGGGCAGCAGCGATGGCTCTGTGTCTCCGGGCAGCAGCAGGCTGCGGACTGGGCTGAGCTGATTGTGCGGCCAGCCCGAAGCCTCCTGGGACCGGCAGCATTCTGCAAATTAAAGTCGGCCTGGCCTGAAGGTCAGCTACCGTCCCCCAGCAGGCACTGGCCGTCCCAGCCCACTGCCCTTGAGAAATTGGTGCCCTGAAAAACATATTTGCTCAGATACAGAGAGAAGGCGATTCTCCACCTAATTACATCCACGGGACTCTACAGGGAGACGTGGGGTCTCTTTGTGGGGAGACAAAGCAAGGAGGAGAGAGACACTTAGGCTTGTTTCGCAAATCTCCAAAATTCCTACCGGAAGCCTGCACGGTTAAAGTAAGATAATGTACCCCCCCAAAAAAAAATTAGAATTAACCAAAAATTGAATACAATAGAAAATGAATGTGTGTGCTATGTGAACTCTGTCCTTTGTATTAATGGGAGGACAGACAGGAAGCAAAGTGTGCCTCGCCATAGATCGCCTTACACAAACAGTGCTCTGTCTCCCCACCTCCAGAGCTTCCAACCACAAATGCCTCCAAGCAGCATCCCCCAGGCTGCTTCGGGCTGTCTGAGTCCTGTCCCTCTTCACGTGCCTTTGCACATTCACAGAAAGAGCTGAGCTTTAGCTGAGCCTTTCTCTGGGGTTTGAATCAGTGGGCGGAGAGGCCCAGAGAACATCTGGAAGTCCCCTGCAGACTGAGATTCATGCAACCCTTGGTGCTGACAGCCCATGGAGGCAGAGCTGAAGGACCACGAGTCCCTTGGGCAAAACTGCAAAGGAGACCCCACCAGTGGCCAGAGAGGCCTCTGGAGCCTTGTGCTCCTCTCTCCACTGGTCCCAGATGAGTCTCTCTGCTCCTCACCCTCATTCCCTCCATGGTGACCTCGGGATCCCGTATCCACACTCAAATACATGACTCTCTCTTGGAATCGACGTACAGGGACGGATGTCTACATGGAACTTCAGGCCAGTGTCCTGGAAGGAAGTGGCTCATGTGAGCCTTTGAGACACCCCTAAATATCCCACCTGCCAGGGTCACCCTCACCACCTTGGCCTGGCCCCTGGAAGTACCCTCTGGTGGGTTAAGCTTTTTCTGAGCAGAAATTATCCCTGCAGAATATCTAAGGAAGAGATTCTCTTGGATGCCTGTTACATGTAGACAATGGAAGGAATAAGAAATTATCCTGAGCATAATATTTGATCCTGAAAGACACAGCCCTGGAGATGTAAGGCTTAAAGGGCTGGAGTGAGAGCCGCTTCCTCCCGGACCTCCTCCACTGCCATCTGCAAAACTGGGTGTCTGTTCCCATCTCCCTACCACACAGCACCATGCAGAATGCAGTGGAAGTCTGTCTCGGAAGAGCTTTGAAATCCTCAGATTAAAGGGATTCTACAGTTTAAGAACAAAGGGCCACAAAGCCCTAATGTACAGTTTAAAACATTAATATTGTCCTAGTTTCTGGCCTTTAAGAGAGAATCACAGCTTTTCTAGTTATTTTATCTTCATTTGCGAGCAGTCCTAGCTGAATTGTTCATTTATTTCCAAAATCATGTCTTTAGTTACAAGGTTAAGATTCAAATGGGCAGGGGAGAAGAAGGAAGCGTAGGCTGGTGGGAAGAAAAATGAACCCTGTGACCTTCCATGAGTGTTTTATTTACAACGCACGCATTTCATTCTCGCTAATGGTGGGAACAAACAGCTTCAGGGATGCTCTCTTGTCCTTCAGACCCAGAAGACACCAAAGCTGGGTCTGCTAAGCTCTCCCCACTCAGGCTGTGCACCTGGGGGCTGCTGAGGAAGTCCCACCGCCTCTGTTCCTGGCCGTGAGAACGTGCTGTTCTTGGTTGAATCCCATCATAAGGCCCAAAACCAAGTTTGTCTCATCAGAGAATCATTAATTTTGGCCTTAAGAAAAAGAAATTTATTACAGCAACAAGCCATACTTATATCTGGTTCACAAAAGTCAGTACTAAGAGAGAAAAGGTGGGCAGGCAGGAAAGGGGATAGAGGAAGGGTAGGAGGTGACAAGGGCTTTGTTACACGAAATAACACTTAGTACATTGAGGTGAGGCTGCGCGCGTCCACTCCACCGATCTCCACTGGCAGATTTAACCCTGGCTTAATCCACAGTTGTAGTCAAGCTTGGAAAAGAAAGAAAAGGACAGAACAATGTCGTAGATTGTCGCTGACCGTGGTGAGGGATGGCTCTGCAGCTCCCGATGGCATGGGGCTCTTCGTGATAGAATCCAGCGCCTTCCACCCCAAACCGCTAACGTGAATCCAGCCCCGGGTGCCACCAACACAGTGCTGCCGACTCAGGGGCCCTGTTGGCTGAGCCAATGCGCTGATGTCCCCGGCTCCGTCCTGTTCTGTGGGGACAGGGGCCTGAGCCACCTTACTGTCAGATACAGAGGCTGAGGAGTTAAGGACACAGGTCTGAGTCCCCTCACGCAGCGAGGCACCGCCCTCGGGTCAGAGTGGAAGGTGCCGGCGCCATGTGCGGAGCAGCTGATGCCTGCATCTCTTTATGGGACATCAATCCAACTTGCGGTGCCACTGTCGCCTTTGCTAGGGACAAAAGATGAAGGCACAGACCTGCGGCTGGGGTTTCAGCCAGGAGGTGCCCAGCACTGAGAATTCTGCGCCAGTGACCCCAGAGCAAGGCCAAACCCACATCCGGTTTGCTTCTTTCTGATCAAGCAACAACGCTTTCTCCTTGCTGTGATGTAAAGGACCTGAGTTCAGCCAGTCATGAGCACATCAGTGGAACTTCTGGGGAAAGATCTCAGTGCAGCCCGAAGCACCTGAAGCTCAGAGTGCACCATGACGACTTTTAAAATGAGCCCAGAGGAAATCCCCTACCAAAGCACGCACCTCTTCTGGTCTCCTGGTCTAGGCCAGCCCACTGTCACAACACATGGGCCACTCTCTGGTTTACAGCATCTACAATGAAAAGCAGACTCCTCCCACATTGAAGACCCAATCCGAAAATGGGCATCTGAGATGGACAAACATTTCTCAGACAAAGAAGTGGAAAGAACAAATAAATACATGAAAAAATGTTCAACATCACTGGTCATTCGAGAGATGCAGATGAAAACAACGCTGAGATTCCACCTCACCCCAGAAAGAATGGCTGCTATCAAGAAATCAACCAATAACAAATGCTGGCGGGGGTGCAGGGAGAAAGGAACCCTTCTCCATTATTGGTGGGAATGCAGACTGGTGCAACCACTGTGGAAATCAGTATGGAGATACCTCAAAGAACTAGGACTGGAAGTCCCATTTGACCCAGCTATTCCCCTGCTGGGTATCTTCCCCAAAGAATTAAAAGAATCATACCACAGTGATATATGTGCACCCATGTTCATAGCAGCACAGTTTGTGATAGCTAAAGCTTGGAAACAGCCCAAATGCTCATCAACTGGAGACTGGATAAAGAAAATGTGGGTTTTTTATAAAATGGAGTACTACTCAGCCATAAAAAATGAGAAATTAGAGACATTTATAGCTAAGTGGATGCACATTGAGACAATACTCTTAAGTGAAATAAATAGGACACACATGTATAAATACCAAATAGTTTCTCTGGTGTGAGAAACTGAAAGTGTAAATAAGGACTAAAATGTATAATAGGTAATGTGAAATAGAAAGAAAAGGGGCAAAGGGGAAAGAAGTGGGAGGGCTAGGGGAAAGGATAGAAGGGAATGGGATTAATATGAGAAAATGGAAAAATAGGAACAAAATCTTTGTAAATAGGGAGGAATGGAGGGGTTGAAGGGAGGACTGGGCAAGGGTGAAAAATAAGAACCAAGAGAGATTATGTAAAGGTGTAAATTTCCAATGATGAATGTCTTTATATTGTATACCTAAAATGTACCAATGATTAGAATGAATAATTGATAATGCAAAATAGGAGGAAAAGGTCCAAAGGGGTAGGGGTAGTGGGAGGAGCAGGGGAAAGGAAAGAAGGGAAAGGAAAAATGATGAGAAGTGGAAAAAATGGAAATAAAGTCTTTGTAAATAGGGAAGGGTGGAGGGGATGAAGGGAGGGCTAGGAATGGGGAAAAAATAAGAACCAAAATGCATCATGTAAAGGTACAATTCCCAATGAGAAATGTAATTGTGCTGTATACCTACAATGCACCAATAAAAGAATTTAACAAAAAAAAAAAAAGAAAGAAAGAAAAGCAGACTCCAAGTTACAATTCAGCTTCAAACGTGCATTTCCCAGGGTCCTGGCATCATCAGCGGTGCGGGTCACCAGGGCAGCCCGTGAGAGCCGCCTGACCCACTGTGTTTCATGCCCAGCTGCTTCAGTAGCAGAGGGGGCTCCCATGGGGGTGAGAGAACAGGAACAGAGACACTGAGCAGCTGCAGGGCCAGCTGGGGACGTGGGTGGGACTTGGGCATCATGGACCCGCCCTGGACTGAGAGTCCACAGCACTGCCTCCTGCCCCAGAACTCTGCATCCCAGACGCAAGGAGGGCTGAGGGGTAGGGAGCACACCCCAGCCCTGGGGTTCTGAATGAGGACTGCATGGCTTCACTCATCAGCCCGGCAAGGGTGACAGATAAGGCCTCACCTGCCGGCCGTGTGCGGAACAGAGGAGGAAGTGGATCCGCAGTGTCCAGCAAGGGCCCTGGGCACAAGGATGCACACACTGGGCTCGTATTTATGCAGATTTCTCCTCTCATGAGATGGTTCTGAACATCTGAGTCCAACTCGCCTGAGTTTCGGGAGGGTATTAATCTTATCCTGTCCTTCCACTGAAGAAACAGAGGCTTGCAAGGGCTCCGCAGCCTGCCACACAGGGAGCCTCGGTGGAGCCAGCCAGGGGCCTCTGACTGGAGCTCTGGGAGCAGCCGGCACTGCTCGGTCACCCCAACAGCTGGGAACAGCCAAGGGTCCCAGCAAGGACAGGAACCTGGTGTGGCGGCTGAGGCAAGAGGATTGCAAGTTTGAACCCAAGCTGGGCAGCTTAGCAAGACCCTGTCTCAAAGTAAAACAAAACGGCTGGAGATGTGGCTCACTGCAAAGGTCTGGCTTCAGCATCAGTTCCACAAAGGAAGGGAAGGAGGGGTGGGGGATAGCGGGAGGGAGCAGGCAGCTGGTGAGTAGTCGCCATCACACATCTGTCTTCAGAGAACACTGGTGGCATGGAACAGTCATCAACAGGAGCCTGCCCCTGGGGCTTCTGTGCCTCTCCCCCGCTCCCAGGGCTTCAGCGAGGACCGCCAGCCCTGACCTTTGCTCCATGGCCTCCTTTGTCTTCCTGAGGACAACTGAGCTTGTTCTCTGAGCACACCAATCCCTTCCTTCCATTCCCGGGAAGCCAACTCCTCCAAGAAGGGCCCACTGGTCAACCCAGCCCCTCTGCATTTCTGGGGCATCAAAGCCTCCCCTCCTCTCCAGAGCAGGAGCCTCCCCCTTTTGCAGGCACGTGGGGCAGGCAGTGAGGGGAGGTCAGGGTTGGCCAGGCCTGGGTCCTCCCTCCAGGCCCAACCACACAGCCCCGCCACCACCTCTCCTGTTTTCCTTCCGAGCTCTGGTCCAGTTGACCTTTCTTCTCTGCCAGCCGCTGACCATTACCATGCCTGGCCACACATTTCCAGCGAGGGAAACAGGATCTTCTTTTGTCTGCTTTACCAAACCACAGTCACAAAACGTCTGCTCAGAACAAAGAGGTTCCGTGGACCCTTCACCTGACAGGTCGTCCTGGCCCAAAACAAGCGCACTGAAGGGTGAGATGGGAAGATGCAGAACTGAGAATGGAGCCCAAACAAAGGCCAGGCCACGTCCTTTACCATCCCTTCCACGAGTGGCCCTGGAACATGGGACATTACAAAGGGGACAAGTCATTCCGGGGCTCCACATGGAGACAAAGGCATCCCAGGGCTGGTTAACGCTTCAAAGGAGAAGGACGTAAATGGCACAGTACAGGGAGATGCGGAGAAAGGAGATGCATTAGGACCACGAGTGCATAATGCATCATCAACAGCTCCGGGCTGGACGCAAGGGCTTTTACACCGAGGCCGTATCGATAGGGATTTCATCCAGCAGTAAAAACCGTTCTTGACATCCATCTATTGGGAAAAATACCCGTGTACTCTGGGCTGTAGGACCAATTAGTGCACGAGAGCAGCAGGGTGGGGACAGAATATAAATGCAGGATGCAGCCGCACTTGATTACTCTAATGAAATGTCCATTGATTCCTACAGATTAATGTGAGAAGGACAGCAGCTGCCGACTGGCTAACACCTCTGGGTCAGCAGCTGTAGCAAGGGTTCGAGCTCGAGGCCTGTGCTGCAGGGGAGGGTGGAGAGCATGGCCAGGAGCTCGAGGGGCTGAGTGCACTGCTCCACCTCCCTCCCGACCTGCCCCGTCCCTGCTTCCTGGGAATTTGCCGCGAGGGAACATCGGGGTCCCAGGCACCTAGTTTGGCTCCATTAATCACATGCAGCCCCTCATCTCTCGGAGCAGACCAAGCTCAGAGCAGGGCTTCTGTCAGGCCAGGGAGCCAAGCTCCACCCGAACGGGTCCTGCAGAGGGTCCGCACGGCACTGTGCCCCGGGATGTGCCCTGGAAGGGCGAGGACCTGCTCCCCCTGTGGCTCCTGGAGCTCTGTTCTGCCCCCAGACCCACAGGGCGAGGCTGTCCACTATGCTTACTGCCCTGGGCTTCCTGCTCTGCAATCGGCACATGGCCCAAGGTCCCTCTGGGTTTTACCTAAAGTCTTGCCCAGCGTCTCCATGCTCACAAATATTATTTAGGTAAAAATTCCAAGTAACTAGTCTGCCTGTGCTTCCCCGACACACAATTTCTGCCCACAGAGAAGAAGCTGGAGGAAACTCTGAGGACTAGCAGCGGTCCCTGTGGCCCCAGAGGAGAAGTTGGAGGGTCGTGCAAGGGGCCTGTGGCACAGCAAGGACGGAGCACCCGTGGGAAGCGGCTGGCAGCCCTGGAAGCGTCTCAGCACCCAAAGATGAGCCCATCTAAACCCAGCAGGCAGGAGCAGCAGCCTCACCCTTCCCGGCCACTTCCCCTGCAGCACTGTGTGACAGCAGGAAGGACCCCGAGGAGCGAGCACCAGCAATGCTGCTGCCTGGGGGTGCTTAACATAAAGAGTTCCTAGACACATCACCCGAAACACGTGTGCGCCTCTGCCCAGCACGCCCGTATTACCTCGGACACAGGTCCCTGAGCTGAGGCCTGCACCGTCTGACAGACAGACACATTCTAAATGCAGGCCACAGTGTCCTGGCATGGCCTCCGGTCTCCCGGCCCCTTCCCTGTCCACACAAGCTCCATGCTTTAGGATGCAGCCAATGCGACTTTTTATTGAGAAGCTGCAGAACTCGAACCAGTGGGTCAATAAATTGTATTCCATCCCCCTCGCACCAAGCGCCCGCGCCTCTGCTTTCCGTGTGTAATTGCAGGCTGTTATTAGCCCTGAGCTGTGTCCGCTACTGGCCACACTCTTGCTGAGCGGTCAATTTTTCCCCCTGCCATTTCCTTTGCTCACACCATGCTGACCACGCTGGCCAGAGGCAGCCCGAGGTTTATAGTGAGCATTGATTTTTCTTTTCTCTCAATACTGACAGAATCATAGATCCAAGGCAAATAAAGAAATGCATTCTGGGGTGATGAAATGTCTTCCATTCAGGCTGGATTGAATCAAAGTCCATCGCAGAAATGGAGGGCTGGCAAATGCTGGGGGAGCTCCTGCCTGAAATGGTGGAAAAATAAATTTCGTGTTTTCCCTTGGATTTGTAAATCACCGGGGACATGGATAGTCTAGCCAGTGACCAGACGTGGCCAAGGAGGAGACTGTCAACAAAGAGTAGCTGTTACGGCCTCACTCTGAGAGCTGTGCATGCAGTTCTGCTTAGAAGGATCGTCTCTCATTAGCTCATAGCACCCAGAGCCTCTGTGGAACTATCCTTTGGTAAAAGTACTGACTGAGGCTCAGCCTCGCTAGAAACGCAAGAGAGCAATTCGCGTGGAACTGAGTTCAGAGCTCGCCTGTGGTTCAGAGACAGTGCATCTGACTGCATTACATGAGGAGATCCTCACTCAGACAGGGCTCCAGGTGACGCCTGCTGGAATGTAAATACGACCTTCACTAATTAATTTGGTGATATGCATGCCTTGTTTACAGAGATCAATCCATGTTTGATCGTCAGCACACAGGAGGGTGCCTGTTCCCACACAAAGGGCTCCTGGTGCAGGACCTCAGGAGGGGAAGTGGGGGCATGGACTGCCATTCTTTCTCTTCCACCAGCAACAGTCAGCTGCACACCTCCTCACACCCCACGAGCCTGTGCTTCCCCAGCTGCAGCGGGGGGACCACAGGCTGTGGGTGGCTTGGTGGTATGGGTGTGGGTAGCTGGTGCAGGGCCTGGCACACGCCATGTGTTCGTGCATCTATGGTGGCAGAGGGCCCACTGGGCACAGGCACTGAGGCAGGAACTAAGCACACCCCAAAATCCAGCCAGTGCCCCCCTTCCTGGAGAGGACAGCCTGTGGCCACCGCACACACAGTGCTCGGGATGCCTGCTCCGAGGGGACGGTTATCACTCCTGGTTGTGGTGTTTCAGGAATGAAGGAGCTGGGCTTCATGAACTCAGGACCTCTCCACTCCCAGCCCCATTAAGCCATGATCAGGAAGGCCTGCGAGGCCTTGTATCTGATCATACACATGCAGATGTTCCTCCTTTATTGACCGACCTGTTTAATAATGATCATTCGAACTCACAACCCACCGACGTGAGCAGCAGTGCAGCTTGATGGTGGCTTCTTCTACAGTAAAGTGCTGTAAATTCTGCTGATTGTACTGCACAGTGCAGCACTGTAGTTGTACATTCTGCTGTATGTTACAGTGCTGCACGTAAGAGTTATTCAAATCAGAGAAAGTCGGAGTCTCCTCTGACCAGTTCTTTGCTCTGAATATTGTAATGAACGTACTATACACAATCTCCATTTAGCAGCCAATGGTTTGTACTTAGCAGGTCTTCTGACAAAGGACTCATTCTCTATGTCCAAGTGTGGGCCATTCAAAACCAAACGTATTTCTTTGTTTTCCACTTTCCCTGATTCTAGAAAATTTCTTGAAATTACATATCATTTTAATGTAAGCTGATGCATGTGCTAGGCCCTGGGTTTGATCCGGAGCATCACAAAAAAGGGAAAAAGAAAAGAAAAGAAACAAGTTTAATGCAATTTAAGCTCCCCAAAAATGCACAAAAAATAATCTATGTTGTTCTCCATCTGGCACAGCAAGCCCAGGTCCCCAGACCTGAAAATGTCACAAGTCCAGCCAGTGAGCTGGCCAGTGAGCTGGCCAGAGAGAGGTACCCAGAGACACCAAGAGCTACAAGGATGCCATCGGTTTCTGGCAACCACCAAGACTAGACACTTCCCGGGACATTCAAGTTTTAGAAGGAGGACCTGGTGACTCCTGGGTCCGGTGTCTGCAGGTGATGTGCTCAGTGAATGCTTACTGCTGCCTGCTGCCTGCTGCCTGGCGCCAGCATTCCCGCCGGCGGGTCTCTGGCTTTCAGGACCTTCCCCAGGCAGACTGCCAGGGCCACCCGGCTTCCTTCTTGAGCGGCTGCAGCGCAGGGCTGGGTGGTTGCCCACGCTTCTGTGTCTGCATTCGCCAGTTCCAAGGCCTGGCCTGGAAACCCGGGAAACCATGCCTTCGAGGCTCCTCCCCCGTGCTGGCTGGGAGGGGGAAGAGAGGCCCCATCCGGCCTCCGACCGCCTCTGTCCAATCGTCCTGACCCGGGGACGGTCACGCTTCGGTGCCACTTGCTCGTTGTCCGAGTCTCAAACGGCGCCTCCGTCTGCCCGTGACACGGAGTTGGTTTTGCCGGCTCCTACGTGAAGACAAGGCCCTCTGGACACCTGCCTGGCTTCCCCAAGACACAGTCCGGGCGGCGGAACCAGAACTGCAAGCTGAGCGCTGAGACTTCTAGAGTGCTAACATGGCCATGCGCACCGCCGCCTCCAGCACAGGCCGGGGTGGGGAAGCCGCCACTCGCACGGCCCCAAGTGCGGCGCCGTTCTCAGCCCCAGGCTCGGTGGCTCTGGTCACCTTGGGAAGCGGACGTGCCGATCTCCTCAGCCGGGATGCGCTCCTCCGGCCCCACGCTGGGGCCCAGGCCGCGCATCCCGCATCCCGCGCTCTCGGCCTTTGAGCACCCGCAGAGCATAGGCCGGGTCTCTGCCGCCTGGACCTCTTGGGGAACAAAGGCGCCCGAGTCCACAGCTCCAGCGATGACAGACAGGGTACGTGGCCAAGGGCGCAGCCCGCCCCGCAGCACCCACAGGGAAAGGTCCGCAGAGACCCGCGGCAGGGGTCCAGGAGGGTCCCCAACCTGCCCACCTGGGGGAGAACCCCGGGGCGAAATGCCAGGTTCCCTGAGACTCAGCCCCACTCCGCAGGTGTCGGCCCGGTGACTCAGGCAGCGCCCAGCCTCCAGGTCCCCAGGGCGGGGGGGGGGGGGGGTCGGGAGGGCCACGGGAGGTAAAGTTGGCTCGGGGTGCGGGGTGCGGGGTGCGGGGTGGCGGGAACGGCAGAGCCCGGGTCAGCCTGGGCTGGAGGACAAAGAGAATCCACCCCGGGAGCCCACACAGGCCCGAAGGCCACGTGACAGGGCACATTTATCATTCACCTTAATTCAGATCAATCCTGATTTGCAGGGCATCAGCTGCTTAAAGAGATAGGTGACTTCGCAGATGCAGCTTATCTTTCTCATCGGCTAAATTAGTAAATTTAACAACAACGACAAAGAAACTTCAGGGATTTGGCGAGAAAAAAATGTGTGGGTGAAAGGTGGTTGAAGGGTGGATTGAAATGTGCTCCGAGCCTCAGGCCTCTGGAGAGGGGGTCGCCAGGCCTCAAAACCAAGAGGACACATTGCACACAGATGATGGAGTATCACTGACGTTAACACTACAATGTTAATACTTTGGAGGAAGTTGGTTAGGATTTTTCAATTCTATAGTATTATTCTTGCAGTAGTTCCTTTCAGAAAACCTCAGAAGTGAAACTGCCCAGATACTAACAAACATCTGGAAGTGCAAACACTTGGGTAGATGCCCTGTGGGTACTAACAGCTTGATTCTCTCCCTAGGATGAAAAGGACCATTTAAAAAAGACCATCTGGACCTTGTTCTGGGAGGCTGAGGCAGGAGGTTCATGACTTCAAGCCCAGGCTGGGCAACTTAGCGAGACCTTGTCTCCAAAAAATAAATAAATAAACAAAAGACTGGGGGCGTAGCTCGAGGAGAAGCCCCCGGGTTCAGTCCTCTGCGGGATGCCACACCCTCTTCCTGACCTGGCCCGGCTGGCTCCTCATCCCTGGTTCCTTCGTCCTGGCAAGTGTCACCCCGCAGGGACCCTGACTACATACTGGGGGGTGCACCACCCCCCAGTGACCTCAGCTGTCCTCCACCATTGCTCCTTCAGGATAACTGCTCCTCCCATCCAATACCCCGGGAGGACGTGGCCATTGTCTGTGGCCACTGTGACAGTGACCACAGCCTGAGTGGCTTCAAACAGCCCCTGCAATAGCTCACTGTCCTGTACTCAAAGTCTGGCACGCACCTCAGCGGGCTAAGACCCAGGTCTCTGCAAGGCCCTGCTCCTTGCTGGGGACCCTGGTGGGAAGTTCCTGTCCACCCACAACGGTTCGTGAACTGCTTCCTCCAACCTCAAAGCAGCCCCGGGCAGGCCCGATGGCACACACCTATAATCCCCGAACTGGGGAGGCTGAGGCAGGAGGCCAGCCTGGGCCCCGTGGTGAGTTCAAGGTCAGCTTGGAGAACAGAGCAGGACTCTGTCTCAAAAAAAAATCAGGCCAGCTCTTGCCTGGACCCTTCTTCCAAGTCAGACCCCTCCAAGCTCAGGCCCCACACTTCTGCCCACACCCAGTGTCCACTCTGAAGGAAATCGGTGTGGGCTTTGTCAGAATCCAGTTGCTCACGGCCCCTTCCTTGAGCAATTTCTTGCTGCACAGAATAAGACTGGTTGGAGGGAGATCTCGTGGACATCGGAGAGGTGGAAAGGTTTGTGTCCATCTCCCTTTCTTTCCAGGGAAGGCAGTTAAGCAGCTTGGTCAGGAGCAGACAGACTAACAAGTTACAGCATTCCCGGCCCAATGACGGGAGGGAGACAGTCCAAGGCCGCTGAGCTCCTCACCACCCAGAGCAGTCTCACCCTCGAGTGGGGAGGTGACTCCCACATCTTCCCTCAGCTCACCCACCCTGACCACCCAGCCACACTTTTGTGGCTTCTGCGGACAGTGGGGAGCCTGTTTGTCCACAGGGACAGACAAGTCACTGAAACGATTCCTCACCTGTGCACCGCCTGGCAGGCAAGCCGCTTTTCCAGCTTGTCCAACCAGAAAGCAGAGCCCCAGCACATTCAAAAGGACATGCATCGGTTTTCCAAAAGAAAGCAACTGTGCTTCTCTGTATGAGTGTGCACCCTTGGTGTAATTTCTGGGGTGTCCCCCAGCAGTGTCCTACAGACCCCTCCTGATCCCGACCTCACTGTCATTCAAGGCCCAACTCACATGCCTCCATTAAACCTTTTCTGATGGCCCCCACTTGGACCTCTCGCTCCTCAGTTCCTTAGAATTGGTTATCTCTACCACCAGTGCCCAAGCCCAGCTGACCACCAGAATTCCCAGCTAAGGACCACAGGGCCACTCTGCAGAAGCCAGCACCCCAGCGTCTCCATGGCTCAACACGGCAAAGTTGCTTTGTCAAGGATTCGAAGGCCCTCGCAGGTGGCAGCTGACCAGAGCCACTGGCTTCCATGCAGCAACTTAAGACCCAGGCTGATGCCGAGCTGTCTCGGGCCTCCTGGACCTCACAGTGGGGGCCGAGCACGCTGCGGGGCTTACCTTGGCAACTCAGTGCTTCATCCAGAAGTGATATGACTGCTCTCTTACCCCTGATCAGAACTAGGTGTGCAGCAGAGCTGCTGCACGGTGTTGGAAAACACGATTCTCCCACAGAATAAGAAGAACCCCAGAGACGGTGAGTCTCCTCCACACCTAACGTCCTAGAAGTCACAGGATCCTATGCAATCACAGGGACCCACAAACCTCCAGGGGTCTCAGAAACCTCACACAGGTGAGGACTCTTACGCCATCCACTCTTACTGCCCAGTATTTTTCTTTTTATGTTTGTACATGCAAGTTCCCCAAGGGTAAATAGTGCACTTCCGGTTTAACTCAGGAGGTGTTTGTTAGAATATACCACAGACAGAACCTGAACCTAACGGTGGACTTTGACTCGATGTTGAACACCTGCCTGAACACAGAACCTGGACATGGGTTTGTCATTCAGAACCACGCGTTCTTACCTCACTTATGCCACCTGGTAAGTCACTGCTGAAAACGTTCCCATTTTTAATTGAGATATGCATGCAGGTTATCGTGTGAAATCTGACGCTTTTGGTGTCTTTCTAAGGCTGTATGATGTCCCAGAACCCCAGAGCTATGAACCCCAGAACATGTCCATCATTCTAGCACAGCCCCACCCCAGGAGCAGAGCCTCTCCACTTCCCCTTCCTGGCTGAGGCCATGACTAGTCTGTCTTCTGTCTGTGGATTTGCCCGCTTTGAAGAGTGCATGGAGGCATGGTCATGTAATTGTGACTGTTGGTGTCTGGCTTCTTCCACTCATGATAGTGTGTCCAAAGTCCCTCTGTGCTGAAGCTGGCACCAACACTGACTCCCTGCTAAGTATCGCTCCGGAGGGGCTCGCCAGCTCTTCTGCACACATTCGTCCGCTGATGGTCACTCGGGCTGTCCCTAGTCAGGGGCTTCCGGGAGTGACACTGCTATGAATGTGCATGTGACAGTTTTGTGAGTGTGTGTTTTCAGTTCTCTGGATACCTAGGAACGGAATTGCTGAGTTATGAGACAGCTCTGTATGTCACAGAAATCTGTTAAGTTTATTCATCTGTAAAATGTAGCAAGTAATCAATCCACTTCCCTATGAACCCCTGGAGGAGGTGACCGGAGTCAAATATAGAAAGCCCTCTGCAAACACTAAAACACAAGTAAGCTCAAGGTGCGATCATCATACTTCAAAAGCACTATGCAAGCACTTTACACATAGTAGGTGCTCCATAAAGATGTGTGCTCATTGATTTCCAAAATTATCAAGCAAAAAGAAAAAAGACAGATCATTAAGGGATGTTAAATCCTGAGTGTTTTCTGGAACAGCAGAAACCAGTTATTCAGTGAATGCCAGGCATCTGCATTTGATTTGTTTTCCTGGAGCAGAACAATGAATGTTGAAATAGAATAAAATTGACCCAGTGTCTTTAACGGAACTCTCACACCAGTGATCCATTTCTTCAGACAGGCTCTGGAGTGGACAGCATGAGTGCACCGTGATGTTTGGCGAGATTTCTGCTCCTCGGCACCTTGAAAGAAGAGCTCTGTCAAATCTCCGTTAAACGCCGAGTCGGGCCCCTGCCCAGCAACCCTAAGGAGGAAGCCGAATTTTTTTCAATAAACTGCAAATTGGCCTCCGTGGGAAACATGTCACCGCCATTTCACCAGAGTGTTCATTCAGGTGTTCTGTCTAAATTGAGACTTTTGGGCACTAATAATAATTAACTACTTTCTTAGCAGTGAAAAAAGTCTTAAATGCCTATTTACTTAATGGTCCCCTAGGGTGTCTTTGTTTTGAATGGGATTAAAAAAAAAAAAAAAAATCTTAGCTGCAAAATAAGCAGGTGATTCTAATCAATAAAGCCAGAGGACTATATTGATTACAAGAACTCCATTCTTCAGTCATTAACCCTGTGAATTCTCCACCAAACTGAGTAAGACTATTTCTAGCAGTTAGTCCCCAGTCTCACTGAGAAACTGGAGTCTCATCTCCACCTTCCTGCCTCCATTTGGCCTCCAGTGCCCTTTTCGGGGGCCCTTTCCACGGGTGCCTTTCCTCTCTCACTACGGCGCATGCTCAGAGGTCTCATGTTGTTTTCCTGCTTTGGTGGCAATGGATTTGGTGCAAGGGACTCAAGCCTAGCCTGGGAATTGCTTTCACTGAGGTCGGAGGCTTCCTCTCCTTTTTGGTGATTGCCAACAAGTAGGGATGAGAAACAGCATTGATTTTATTAGAGAACAACAGCAGTTAGCACTGTGACCATGGATCGTACCTGTAATCTGTTGCATCCCCCCCGTCTGGCACGAGTTGCAGACTTTAAGTTCATGGAGTAAGTGAACCGAGTGTAGTTTCAATCACTGCTGTCCCCCCTCCCAGAAAGGGGTAATGCAGTGTGACCCCACCAAGACAGGGGCTCTCCCACGAAGCCAGCCACGCTATCCCACCCTTCCTGGCCAACAGCCTTGCCCAGAAACGAGTGGGAGCAGATCTGTGATTCTCGAGTTTGACACCTGAGGATCTGGCTGAGTCCAGGGTCTACAGAAGGGCTTGGACCCCAGCTGTGAGGAGCAGTGGCCCTGTTCATGGAGCGCTTTAGGGGCAGAGGCCAGATGCTATCTGAGGATGCCTCGCCCTGGCATGGAGGCCCCGATCTGTGTGTCTTGTGTGGATTTCTACCTTGCTCTATGGGACTTATGTGAGCTATATGCTCTGCTGGCAAAGTAATTGCTTCTTGGTCTCTGTGTCTTCTCTCCATCCCTCAGCCATGCAATACTTGGCATTTATTAGATGCTTGATAAGGAAAAAATGAATGAGATCTGATATCACCATTTACTCTTTCTAAGAACATCCTTGCCCTAGCCACATTCCTCATTGCTGGGACAAACACCGAGCCCCAAAATTTAAGAGAGGAGAGGTTTATTTTGGCTCACGTTTCAGTGCAGAGCGGGCCGCCTCTGAGGCAGAACAGCATGGCAGAGGGCCTGGCGGAGGAAAAGCTGCCACCTCATGGGGGCCAGGAAGCAGAGTGAGGGAGCTGCACCCTTCCGGATCCTGACCTCTTCCTGCCACTTCCCAAGAGCAAGTCGGCTCTAAGCCCCATGTTCCAATCTCTCCAAAGCCCCACCTATGAGCCCATGGGGTTCTTGGGGACACCTAGATATAACCATGACAATTCTATTTAGAATCAGAGAGCTGATTAGAAGGACAGCTGGAGGCTCAAATCTAACATTCTCACTTAAAATCCAGAAGGCTAAGATCCATATCTCAAGATAGCACTCACTGCAAGTTAAGGACCCAGCCTGAACCTGCTTCACAAGAGCAAGGACCCGAGTTCAATGCCCGGCACCAAAAGTAAAAATTTAAAAAAAAAAATAAAAATAAAAAATTAAAATTTATGCCCTTGCAGATGCAAAGACTTATTATGCTTTCAATTTAGAAATTTATCCTGGAACTCAGCCATCAGATCCTTATGCAAATAGTAATAAACTGAATGATGTTGTGAACAGACTTGTTACTCCCATCTCCCAAACTAATCAGAATATGACATTCGACAATTGGTCTACTAGTTTCCAACTGATACTAACAGGGCACAAGTTGACCAGTGCAGGAACTGTACTGAAATTCTACAAAAACTCTACAATTCTACAAAAAAGAAATTCCAAATGAAATGTCGCAATTTCAAAACAGAGAATTGTATAGTACAATTTTTGTATTTCAGAAAGATTTACACTGATCTCATAGACGGCAAAGAAAAACAAACTGGTACTGCTGATGTCAACACTGCACCATGCTGAAAATACTGATAGGGAAACCGCAACAAAATGAAAGCCTGAAATGGAAACTTTCTATAACAAAACCAAAGGCAGAGTAGATATTGACACAGCAGCTGTAATGTCACTCAAAACACAAAGCACTGGCCAATGGTTGTGTTTTACTTGATCCTAAACATGTGTGGCATAAATATTCTGATAGTTTACAAACAAAATAACAAGTGCAAAATACCAGAGAAATTTTCTTAGAGGATGGAGACTGGAATTCATAAAAGATCATTTACAGCAGAGGAAAAACAAAATCTTTCTGCCTAGGGAACTATACAAAAACTTGTGGAGCACAGTGGTAAGCTGACAGGTGAACAGGCAGGTGCAGCATCCCAAAGACCTTCTATGACAACAGGAAAACCAAAAAGATGTCAGCTGTGCCCTACAGGAAAGGACAGGAAAACAAAACATACGTGCCATCAGTGAAGGCAATACTTGTGTATGGAATATGCAATTTTCATGTGTAAAGACTGATTTGGGTGTGGCAGTTGAAGGCAATATTACTTTTGTTGTAGCATTCTATTGGTATTTTCACTGTAGTTCTCATAGGTTTTTATTTCCGATATCATCTTTTAGTTTTTGTAAGCAAGTAAACACCTGATGTGAAAGTGTTGATGTTTATTCTGAGCATTCATTACACGTTTGTTATTTTATTTTATTGATATCTTATGTCCCTGCTAAGTGTACATTGTACAACATAGGACAGAAAGAGAAGAGAGGTGACAAGAATGGCCTGCCACGTAGGAAAGAAAAGCTTAGCACATGTGCTGTCAGTGTAAGCAGACGTGTGCATGGAACATGCAGTTGTCATGTATGGAATCTGCCTTGGATGTGACAGTTGAAGATTATCTGTGTTGTAGAGTTTTATTGGTATTTTGACTGCAGTTCACATAGGTTTTTATTTCTGATGTTATCTTTTAGGTTTTGTAAGCAAGTCCACAGCTTGGGAAAATGTTAATGTTTATTCTAAACAGACAATACATATTAATAATTTAGACCTTTATTTTATTGATATGTTATGTTCCTGCTAACTAAACATTGTATAATTATAAGAACCTCTTGACAAAACTGCCAGACTAGCAAGATATCAAGTGTGTCCTACACAAAGGCCAGGAAAGCGAAGCACACGTGCTGTCAGTGTAAGCAATATGTGTGTGTGGAACGTGCTGTTGTCAGGTGTGAAGACTGCCTTAGGTGTGATAGTTGAAGTAAAGATCATTTTTTGTAGAGTGCTATTGGTTTTTTCATTGTAGTTCATATAGGAATTTCTGGCATTTTTTTAGACTTTGTACACCAAAAACCAGTCAATGTTGAAAATTTTTATGCTTTTTTATAAACATTCAATACATATAAGAAAATGCAATAATTTGTTTATGATTTTTTTCATGTTAAGCTCTCATTGTTTAATGTAATAAAACTCATAAAATTAATAATTCATCAATAGAAACGGTCTAAAAAATAACCATGACTTTGACACGCCCATGTTTTTACCTCTTTATGACAAAAATGTGTTCTAAGCTCTAAATAAGGGCTGATCATGGATGGCGTGGTCGGCTCAGAGAGAGGACGCACGGCGGGGTTTGAGGCAGAGGGCATCACGCTCCAGCTGAGCGCTAAGCAGGAAACTCTAGCAGCGCGGCTGGAGGAGGAGAGGCAGGAGGCTGGCACAGGTCGGCCAGGGGACCGGAGCTCAGGTGACGCCAGTCTGCACAGACACCACTCTTGCAGGAGAGTCGAGACTGTGCCTCAGGACAGCACAGCACACGTTATAGGGGTGAGGAGGTGGGAGGTCAAAAACCCCAGACCAAAAATGAAATACAAATAAGACCAAGAATTGAGAAGGGCACCATGGCACACACCACAAGGACCGGCAGGGCTGCTCTGGGAGGATCTTGAGTTCAGCTTCAAGCATCCTGGCAGCCAAAGAAAAATACAGAGAGCTTAACATACGGAATATAACATAGATTTACAGTACATGAATACAAAGAGATTATATAAGAAAATAGGTCACTCTTACTGTTCAAGTAGAACAAAACCATAAAGCATCTAAAAATATTTCTTTAAAAGAAAAATTTAGCAAGAAGATAAGCAATTTTCACATGCAGTTTCGCCTAGGAGGCCCTACCCTTCTGGGACACACAGAGACAGCCTCAGTCAGGGCATCCAGTGCAGAGGTAAGTAAGGAGCGAGCATACAGAACGCATTGGGGAAGCAGTGTGCCAACTGCCAGGCAGGAAAGAGGCCCCTCGGTGGTATCTGGCCTCAGACCTTAGCAAAGTGGCCACCGACCCTCAACTACAGCTCCCGCCCGGTGTCGGGGGAATCAGAGTGGCTTTGATGTTGGCCTTCTGTTCTCAAGCCCTGGACAAGGCCGGGCCGGCAGGGCCTCAGCACTGTGACTGGCTTTGCCTTTAGCTGGTCCATTTCTAGGGGTCAGTGTTCATTCCCCTTTCTCAGCTGCAGATAGAAACCTCCCTTGTTTAAAGCAACACAGGAGCATTCATCCTACCGGCTCTTTTTCGAAGCACCTGTGGTCTTTTCTGTATTTAGAGAAGCAGAGGTGACGCCTGTTCCCTTCCTAACAACCCTGCCCTAGCTGTTTCCTTGCAAGACTTTATGCCGTGTACAGGACCCCACTAACCTCCTGGATGTGTGCCAAGATTAGAAATATCAAGAAGAATGAAAACGGGGAAAGGGAATCAGAGGAGGAGAGAGGGAGGCGGCAGGGAGGGGAGGGAACCTTAAAAGAACCAAGCTGTAGTAGATACGGGGACCTCTCTCCAAGGTGACTGTAGACCACCTGTTCTGCAAACAGGTACTAATGAAAAAGGAAGTTATCTTCTGAATTGCCAATGAAGACATGACCATCACAGGTCCTTGCAGTTGTTTTCTATTTAATTGAAGACGAGGAGAGTGAAGGGAAGAAAATGAGGAGGAGAGAAAGAGAAACAAGAGGAAAAGAAGGAAAGGAAGAGAGAAGAGGGAAAGGAAGAAACAAAGAAATAGAGAAGAAGAAGTGGATGAGAAGGGCTAGGGGCTAAACATTCCCAAACCATTTCAAAGACAAAATTCCCAGGAAAGCCAGGGCAACTTTACAGTAATAGTAAGAAGGGCTACTTTCACCAAGGAAAAGTGCTTTGCCGACTTCCCCGAAAAAGAGAGAGCTGCCACCCTTAGATGGAATCAGCCATACGTGAATCACTCCTGCTGCTCTGCCACTGGCCGTTCCAGCCACAGGTGTGGTCGCCCACCGACTCATCTGCCTGCCACCACTCGGCCAGATGTGAACAGAGGGCCAGGCCAGGCTGCTTCGAGCCGCTCTCTGTGAGCACAGCGCCCTGTCAGCGCCGTCAGAGGCCAGATCAGGGCAGAGCTGCGTCCCAGGCCTCCCATCGCTCCTCCCCTATGAGCCCAAGTTCACACTGGACTGAAAAGGGCTCTCAATCCCTTCCTGCCTCCAAGAACCCCTTCCGCCCACACTCACATGGCTCCCTGTGATGTCTCAGTGACTTCACACAGAAAGCAAGGAGGAGAGGTGGCCCCAAGGAACCACAGGCCTTGCTAACTGCTCCACCCCTTCCGCTGAGCACTCCCTCACGGTGTGCACAACAACGTGCATGGGAGAAGCATGGGCAGGAAGAGCACCCGCCAGCCTTGGGGCTGCTTGTCTGAGACACACGGGTGCTTTAGGAGTGCTTCAGAACCACACAAAGTTGGAACTGGAAAAGGCTCAGAGGCCAACTGGCCTAGCCCAAGGCTCTGAAAATGATGATGATGACAACAACAGTAACAGCAAATACTTGCTGAGCACACCAGATTCTGAGCCCTCCTCAGAGTCACAGCAAAGCCACCATCCAGCTGAAGCTGCCAGACACCCCAGTCCCCATTCTGGTGGCCACACAATCTCCAGGCAGTAGCGGTCACCACCCAGGTTCCTGGCTTCTGTCATCTGAGAGGGAAAATCATCACGTATTCATTCCCAAACTCGACGACACACAAGGGTTTTCTCAGATTAGGTATTTTTAAAGAGATATTCCAATTGAAAAAAGAAAACAAGTACACAGATGATGATCAATGACTTGAAAGTAAATAAAAACAGTTTGTACATAAAATGTAATGTGATGGTTTATTGTACTCAGGTCGTTTTTCTTCTTTCTGCATCACTTTCTTCATCAATTTTTCAGCCTTTTGGGAACTCATGGTTATCTTGTGCTCAAACTGCACTTGAAAACAAAGCTATAACATGGAAAAACACCCAGAGGGCAAAATAAAAGCTAAATACAGGAGCCCTGCAAGACACGTGCACCTGCGGGCAGATGAGGACCCACTGCCCATCCCAGGCGCCTGGTTTCTCCAGAAAAGCAAAACCCTGTGCCCCTCGGATGCTGCACGGTGCTCTGGCTGCAAGTGTAGGGTAGGACGCGTTGGTGCGTGCATTTCCACCCACCCTGTAGCATGGAAGCGTCACCTCCTCTGGCACTTTCTCGTGGTGTACATACGTGAAAAGACTTGTACACACAACGAGTGCAGAAGGCCGAAGGCTGCCATACCTTTCTAAACTCCACAAGGTGAAAAGCCTTCACTGAGCAAGTTGCAGGAGTCTGGACTGTTAATTTAGAATCAGTTGGGAACACCTAGAAGTGAAGAATGACACACAGAAACACAGCAACCCGGCTCCTCCTCCTCTCACCCTTTTCCCTGGGCGAAAATCAGCAAGCCCAAGGGCCCCAGGCCAAGGGCCATTCGAACGGGAATGCTGGCATACTGAGGTTCCCTGGCCACACCGCTCACTGCTCAAGGCTGTGCCTGGCTGTCCCAGACGAGCTCTTCAGGCAGGACGACTTGCCGCCACACCCTGCACTCCAGGCTACTTGGGCGTAACCTGCTCCCTGCTCCCTGCAGAGCCCTCAGCAGCAGCCACCAGAACTTCTACAGACAGCGCCTTCCAGTGCCACACTTAGGAGCAGCCAGGCTGCCGAGGGCCACTGGGGCAGGAATGACTTGGAGTCTGCAATCTCTTCGTGCCTGCTCTGTCTGCCCTGGCCTGTTCTCTGGATATTTCGTGCTCACCTCAGAGACCCCTGTACCTCCATCCCCACCCACAGGCACACGGCACCGCCTCGTAGGGTACGGTGCTCCCATAGGTCTACAGGGCACCGGATGCTGCTGCCATGAGCTCTTCGCCCTCCACGCTGCACCACAGAAAACAGCAGCCATGTGGGAAACAGCTCCAAGCTGGACTGAGCCGCATTGGGAATCCCAGCTGTTTTAGTCAGGGTTTGCAAGGGAATACATTTAATACAGGACACATAATTTACAGGATTCTTTTATAATATTCGCCCAAAAGGTCAAATGCAGACGAGGGCCAGAGATCTGTCCACGTGCTAGGAGGATCCCTCAGCAATGTCCTGCACAAGTCCAGGTGGAGGCCCAGATCCCACACCAATGTCTCACGCTTGTCCGTGTCGAGGATCTGCCCTGGGAAGGCCCAAAGGCCAGTGGTGGAAGCCAGAAAGTCTGCACCAGCAGGATGAAGGGTCTGTGCCACCAGGCTGAGGGATCTGCATGGAGCAGGAAGCAACGCTCAAGGCAAAGACCAGGGCTCCCCTGAGAGCAGCAGTCATTCCCCGAGACAGCAAGGCCCCAAGCCGAGAACAGCCAAGTTTGCATCAGGAAAACCACCTGCAGCAAGCTTCTCAGGAAAACCACCAGCAATGACCTTCTCTCCACTTCTCCTTTAATGCCTTAGGCAGCAATCCTCAGGTGGGCCTTCCACGCCCACACCCACGGTGACTCCGTTCAGCTGGGCGGTGCAAGTCGCTCCTTAGTTAACCCACCACACCAGCTTAAATTACCACCATCTTCTGGGGACATCAGGACTGCAGGCACCACCACAGAAGCAGAGCCTGCACCTAGGAGCTTCCTGCACCGGGGCCAGGGGGGAGAAATAAGAGAAGCACAGGCTTCCATCCTCATGGTGCAGGGGAACCCACACTCTGGTCGGAGTCGTAGTGGCCCTGGGGTAGGATCTAGACCATGGGTACCCATAGGATGGAAACGTCCCCTCCATAACATAGGCACCTGAGACCCCTAGCTAGCAGGAGTCTACGCAGCCCTGGCACCCTTACTCCCAGCACACTGCAGAGACAGGTGGAGGCAGAATAAGCCATGTGATGGCTTCAGACGTGGAGCTACAGAGCTGGAACAAAACCCAGGGGATTGTTGTGAATTCCCCATCCAGAACATCGCATTCCTGATGGCGCCACTGCTACAATGCACACCCAAGAGATTCGGGCTGTTTTGCTAAGCATGCTGGAGGTTCTGTTTGCCACACACCCACAGGTTCACAGCACTCACTTCCACTATCCTCTGGCCTCCTCTGACTTCCACAATCCCGTGTTCATGGCACACACGGTTCCCAAAACCCAGCCTCTGGGGTCGTCCTTCAGGCCCCGGAAATGGTTCTCAACTGGGACTGCACTCTGGATTTGGGGAGCTTGGACACACATGGCTGCCGTGGCCCTGGCCCTAGGAATTCTGACCTGATGACTGGGGTGCAGCCGGACACTGGAGTGGTCAGCGCTCCCAGGGGATGCAAATGTGGGGCAGAACTCAGCACCCCAGAGCCAGCCCTCCCTGGACCTAGCTTCAGCTTTGTTTTCCTTGGGCTGTGGGCAGGGTGCTGACGCCCTTCTCTAGGTCCTGGCCCTCAGGGACCTCAGAGCTGACCACCTTCCAGATGTTCGAGCCCCCTCAACAAACCCAAAGACTGTCCTAGTCGTGGCAGTGACCGTCACCATCCAGGTGCACACACTGCTGCCAGGCACTGTGCTCACTGTGCTGCATGAGTCCTCGAAAGCCTCGGCAGCTCTCTGAGGCAGGTATCTTCCACAGCCAGCTCAGAGAGCTTCTGTAATGAGCAAGGCTCACCCAGCTCCTCAGAGGCAGAGCTGGGCCCAGCTGCAGCCAGACCCCGGCACCTGAGCTCCAGGATCACTGCCCAGCTGAGGACTATCCAGAAGCCAGAGACCTAATTTCTGTAAGACACGGAAGATGGTTTCAGCACCTTGAGCAGAAACCAGATGTGTAGAGTGGAGGTGAGAGTACGTGCTCTGGAGACAGATAGTCGGGGTTCCAGTCTGGCTCCATCGCTCATGGGCTGGTGACCTTGGGCAAGGCACTGGCCTTAGCAATCTTTTCTTATTTTCCCCTGAAGCGGGGTAATAACGAGCAATATCAGCAGATTGACCACACCTTGTACAGTGCTAAACTCACAATATTTAATAGCAGCATAAGTAATTATTATGCAGCATCCAGGAAGACCAGAGCTTGGCCCTAAGGCCTGACACATGCAGATGCGTAGACACCTAGTTCTATAATTAGGCTCCACAGCACACCTGAAACTTGCTATTAAATCCAGGCCTCCAGTTCAGTGTGTATGTAGAGAACTGGAATGAGTATGAAGGGAAAGAACTATGATAAGTGGATGCAAAGAACCGTCTTTTCGATGGCTCCTTGATCTGTCCTCAGACTTGCACAGGCCCTGAGGGATCCAGAAGGCCAACCCAGGCAAGCGAATCCTGTTGTCCGGTAAAGAGCCAAGGTCCTGGTGAAAACTCCCTTTGTAGGAACTTATATTTCAAGTTGGACATACACAAACCACCAAGCAACCCTTGGCCAAGAGGTGCAATACCTGTGAGCATACATGGAGGCAGTGTTACCACCCTGCGGCCATGAGGGCCGCCATGTTCCCGGGAGGGAAGGGAGACGCCCGGCTGTTTGAGTTCCAAGGCCCTGTGCATCTTGTGCAGTGACATGAGCAAGGAGGCTCTTCGTAAATGTCTTATCTTCGTGGTAATTAGAATTCAGAACAGCTTCCTTGTGGTTTGATCTTGTGGATTATTGTTTTAAGGGCCATTCCCTGAGGGACTTCTCTTTGTAATCTTAGCTCTGAGTATAATTTCCCCTCTATAAAGAGAATGGGAAAGACAAAGAACTGGTCCCGAATATTTAGGACAGGAAGGGGAATCTGTGGACGCTCCACCTCGCTGGTTGGAGCAAGTTTTGCCGCTACAATCTGACATTGTACTCTCAGCTATCAGGTAAGTATTCACCACATGCAGCTGTGTGTCTGTTAGGACACCTTGCACTTTAGAAAAAAAATGAAAAGCAAGAAGACATAGCAATATGCTTGATCCAATTATAGGAGCCCACAGAAAAGCATATCAAGGTTCAGAGGAGCCCACAGCGAGAGAAAGTCCAAAATAACTTTATTGGTGGTCTCCAGGAGCTGGGCTAATACACCTCAAGGAGCCATTAAAGGAGGAAGGGGAAGAGAGACAGCAATAAAGATGCATCTCAGTTCCCAATGTACTCATCGCAGAAAGCCTGCCTTTTCCATATGGATAATGCCCAACTGCTGTTCATTTTTAAAGTAATGATAAGAGCTACTAAAGCAGAAAAGACCCTTACCTAGCACACCACCAGCAAAAATTCTTAGCCAGCGGTGGGTGAGGGCTTCTGACCACACACGTCTTTTAGTTAAATGCGTGTGCTCAGGAAGCGATTCTGCCCCAGGGTTACCTTCAAAAAACAAGATGATTATCTACACACCAGGGCCCTCAACAAAACCCAGCCTTTCTCAGAGTAGTTGACCTTTATGAAAATCTGTAGGCAGAAACCTATTCAAGTTAAATAAATATTTTTATGCAGAATGCAAATAAAACAAAAAAGGTAACATTACAACTCTCTCACTGCATTGAAAAGTCAGGAAGCTCTTTTAATGAAGTGAATTCTTATTTGTAAAATATGCAGTGGCTGACTTTTAATTACATAAAATGTTTACAAAGTTAGATTCCAACTTACCCATTTACCCCTACTCTATGCTTTCAGGATTGTCAAGGAGGACCCATTGTTTCTCCGCCTCTTCCTCTTCTGACCCGTGACCCAGAAGTTTATCAAAGCTACAAGTCAAAGACTGAGACACTCATTCTTAAAACTCACAGTGTGCTTTATAAGAGTCCCAGCATCAGCGGGAGCACCGACAAGTCCACTGACAGAAAAGGAAGACCAGATTCGAGAGTAAGAACGCAAGTTCTTGTCCCGGCTGCTCCCTGGCCTCAGCTGAGCTTTCCTTCCCGGGATGTCAGTCGGGGGAGGGCTCTCCCCAGCTCTGTGTGAGCAACGTGTCTCAGTCACTTTCCTCATCACTGCAACACCACACATAACACCTGCAACTCAGATAGAGAAGGAAAGGTTTATTTTGGCTTGTGTTTCAGCCCACAGTCCACTGGCTCAGAGGCAGACTAGAACAGCAGAGGGGCCAGGTGGAGACAGCTGCTCGCAGCATGGTGCACAGGAAGCAGAGCTCCCAGCCACACCCTTGACGACCAGCCTCTTCCAGCCAGGAAGTCGGCGACCAGGCTGCCATAGGCCAGCAACCTTCCAAAGGTCCTGCCTGTGATCCCATAGGCTGTAGAGGGACATCCAGACACGAACCGTAACACAGGACAATTATAAGATGGAAAGCAATGTTGAAGAGAAGGAAAAGACACTGAAAATCAGCCTCAGGCCTTGAGCAGAGCTACAAAGTGGTAAGGATGACCCTGTGTTTTCTGAGGCTTCATTCAAGCTTTTCTTTTTTTACACTCTTATCAGAGCCTTGGTTCCTACTCAGAACCCAGGCTCAAACTCAAAAAGGCGCCTCCAAAGCAGAGCTTCTGTAAAAGGAGCCAACACTGTTCTAAACCCACCTCACATCCATACCCAGGATCAGCTCCATGGCAGCTCCAGGCCTTCATTAGCAAGCACACAGCCCGGGACCAAGCATAGCCCTCTGGCGGGGTCCCAGGGGCCCCAGCAGTCTTCCCTTACACTCCACTCATCACCCTCATCACCAAGGGCTCACTGTGAGTGAGATGCTGTGTAGAACCCCAAGAAGCTGGCTGTTTTCTCAAGCTAAAGTCAAGATGCATCAGGACTGAGACGTAAAATGGCCAAGAACACACAGCGGGGGGGCCCGTGCAGGAACAGCAGGAAGGGCCCAAGGACCTGCACTCTCGCTGACCCACCGACCCTCCTGTGCCCAACCTCAGCCCACCCCGAACCCACTGACCTTGGACACACCCGCAGCCCATACCAGGCCCATGTGGGTCTTTGCCTAAGGGAGCACTGAAGGGCCTTTTTTTTTTTTTACTTTAAAAGAATAATTTTATATACTTATGGGGCACAAAATGATGCTCAGGGACTGACTGGGTGATCTTGCCACGTTATCCAATGCCTGCAGCCCTGCTCTTTCAGGGGGTCCTAACATCTCCAGTTGCAGCAGCAACCTGAAATACCAGGAAGAGGCTTCCCAGAGGAGATGGCTTTTGAGTTAGCTCTTGAAAAATTAAACACAATTTGAATAACTGTTCGTGTATCTCTGTTGGAGGCCAGAGGAGAGGAGAGAGGCAGAGAGAAATGCCAAGAACAAAGTCACAGGGGAGGGGGATGCAATCCCAGGGGGATAGGAGGGACACAGGTCAGCCCCACGCCAGCAGGACATTGTGGAGGAGGATATCGCAAGTTTCATGCAGCCCTGATGCCACGTGTTAATTTTATAGACAGGAAGGCTCCAGCCACAGCATCAGACACATATAACCAGAAAACAGAACAAAATTTCATGGATTCACCTAATTACCACAGCAATGAGATGTACCAGCCCGATGCCACCATTTTAAAGTACTAGAGACTCACAGCTTACGAAAATGCATTTGAACCAGAGAACTTTTGAGTGTTTCTGCACATGTTCAAAAGATGTTGGTGACACTGTTCTTACAAAATTACCCCACGTTCATGGAAAGGCCAACTTTGACTGATGAGTGACAATCTACTGAGCCCGACAAGGTCCTAGAACTAGACTTGGCCAAATCTCATGAAAGACCCTTGTCAGGCTTGGGACTGGGGCAGAGGGAGAGTGGGATGCCAGCTGCCCCACCATGGATTCTGTCATGAGGACATCGGGGCCCCCCCAGGCCGAGCCCTGAACCCCAGCTTGGCTGGCCCGTAGGCCCATAATGGAGAACCCTGCAGCTCTCAGGGTCTTCCCACCCCACTGCCTGGGCTCTGGGAGTCCAGATCAGCCACATGATCTGACAGCTCTGGAAGCCACCAGCCAAGCGCGGGGCAACTGACTCCGGAGCAAGGTGAGGATGACAAAGGTGAACCAAACAAGGCAATCCCTTCCCATCTGCAGCTCTGTCAGGATAAATGGCCTTAGATGAAGTGTCCTTCCCATTACAGACCTACTGCACTCAGCCTTTGTCTGTTTCCCCCTCCCAGCCATCCCCAGGGCTTCAGTTCCTCTCCGTCAACCACCAGCTTGGTGTGTAGTACACAAAATTGTCAGGAGTGATATTTGCTACTTGACATTTCCTACCAGAATGATAAAAAAAGTACAAAAAAGGGAACATTTACAATAAAAAAGAAGGCAAATCATCCATCTTCTGCAGATGCCTCTGGTCTGCAGACGAAGGTTAATCCGACATTCAACTTTGCTCTCATGACCTCCACCCCTAAAATGAACAGCATGGAGGGCTCACCCCAGGAGTAATCCTGCAGTGCCTGCTCACCCATACTCACAGGGACACCTGGCCAAGAGCTGAGCAGAGAGCACGTGACATTGTCTGAGTTTGCACTTTCTAAGGCAGAGCTTCTGCAACAGATGTGCCCTGCTGTGGATATTTAACCTGGGCTCTAGTCACTCATCTTATGTTTCCTGGCCCAACAGTCAAAATCATTCTATTAATTCAACATTTATTAAACACTGCTGTGTGTCAGCCAATGGTGTAGGTGCCAGGGCTATGGCAAGGGTACCAAACCCCTCTGCTTATAAAACTTTAGTAGGAGACACTACATGAAGGATGGATGGATGGGTGGATGAATGGAAAATAAAACAAAAACGAACTAGTGTAAGCTAGAGAGTGAGTGTGGGGGGCGGGAGGAGCAGCTATTTTAAACAAGGTGATCCAGGAAGACCTGGAAATCCTTGAGAACTCCAGAGAGCCCCCAGGAAGTGAGAGTGTGAGCTGTGCAGCTCTCTGGGGAAACCACAGCCCAGAGAGGAGAGTGTTGGTACAAAGGCAGCACGGTGAGCACTGTGTGGACTCAGTAGCCTCGGGAGCATGGAGGCACAGCAGTGGGCATGACAGGGGTGCCAGGGCCGCTGTTCAAGTCCCTGCTCCTTCTGAAGGAGGCACCGCAGGGTCTAGATGAGAGTTGGAGCAGCACAGGGCTGTGCTCTGAAACCTGGACAGCTTCCTTCATTCCCTAAATACCCACGCTCGAAGGCGGAAAACTCCTGGTCAGCTCTGTCTGTCACACACAGTCAGCAGGCATCCTTGTCCCGCTGCCATCACTTGGGGCACCAGCACTTCATCCCGTCTAGGGCTCGGCGGACCTCACAGAAGTCAGGACACCAGTGTTTACTGTGTGAAACCAAGAGCCAAGCAGAGGGAGGAATTCGAAGTAAGAGGGGACAGAAGTCCCTTGGGGTAGCCATGGAAGCAGAGGCAGATGGGGACACCTCAAGAAGCCTACAGTATTGTGAAGGAAATGGTTTGTGTCTGCCTGGATGCTGACCTCAGGAGAGAAGGTGGAGTTGGGAAAGAAGTCAGAGCGGAGGCCAGCAGCCCTCCACAGCCTCTCGGGGACCTGGAATCAGACTCCTGAAAGACAACTCAGGGAAGAGAAAGAGAAGAGCACCCAGAATCTAGAAACAACTGACAGGAAAGCTAGAAATCACCAAGAAACTGAGAAGAAATTTAAAAGCTCCTAGAATCAAATGACAGTGGAAGCACAACATGCCAAAACCTATGGAACACAATGAAAGCAGTTGTAAGAGGGTTGTTCATAACTGTGAATGCATACATTAAAAGAATAAAGCAACCCCAAGTAAATAACCTAATGATGCATCTCAAGGTGCTAGAAAAACAAGAACAATCCAAGTTCAAACTCTAGTGGAAAAAAATTATGAAGCTCAGAATGGAAATTAATGAAATTGAGACTAAAAATATACAAAGGATCAGTGAATCAAAGAGTTGGTTCTTTGAAAGAATAAACAACACTGATATACCATTGGCCAAATTTAACAAAAGAAGAAAAAAAAACCCTATTACTGCAATTAAAAATGAAAATAGTGGCCCAGAGATGTAACTCAGAAGCGTCACATCTGCCTGGCAAGCACAAGGTCCCAAGTTCAATTCCCAGCACCAAAAAAATAAATGAAAATAGTGAAATCACAACAACACCAATGAAATCCAGAGGTTTATAACAAACAGAACTATTAAAAAAAATCCTTAAATTTATATGGAATTTGAAGAGATCCAAAATAGTAAAAGTAACCCTGGGCAACAAGAGCAAAGCAGGAGGCATCACAACCCCAGAATTCAAGTTATACTGCAAAGCTACAGCAATAATAATAATAATAATAATAATAATAATAATAATAATAATACACCATGGTAGGGGCACAGAAACAGATGTGTGGGTCAGTGGAACAGAACAGAGCGGAAACCACCCCAGGCACACTTGGACCCCTGATTTTTGGCAAAGGCGCCCAAAACACGTGCTGGAGAAAAGACAGACTCTTCAGCAAATGATGCTGGGAAGCTGGCTGCCCCCATGAGTGAATATAGATGTATCTCTCACCCTGCACTGAAATCAAATCAAAATGGATCAAAGACCTAGATATAAAAACAAAACCACTGCTTAAAAGAGAGACAGGTAAAATTCTTGAAGACACAAGCATAGGCAAGGACTTTCTGAACAGAACCCCAATTACACAAAAATAACACCAACAATCAACAAATGGGAACATATCAAGTATAAAACTTCTGCACAGCAAAGGAAGCAAACAGTAGCATGAAGAGACAACCTAGAGAATAGGAAAATTGCCAGCTACTCCTCAGACAGAGGACTGATGTGTAGAATATGTAAAGAACTCAAAAAAAATAGATCCCCACAATAAAAGACCCAATCCAAAACTGGGCAATTGAAAGGAATAGATACTTCTCAAAAGAAAACGTGCAAATGGCCAAGAGGTACATGAAAAAAACGTTCAGGATATTAAGCTATTAGAGAACTGCAAATAAAAGCAATGTTGAGATTCCATCTTACTCCAGAAAGAATGGCTCTCATCAAGAATCCAAATAATAACAAATGCTGGTGAGGCTGAGGAGAAAAAGGGAACCTACTTTTTGGTGGGAATGTAAACTAGTACAACCACTACACTACGGGAATCAGTATGAAGATTTCTCAAAAAACTAAAACGAGACCTTCCATTTGACCCAGATATTCCCTTTCTTGTATCCTCCCAAAAGAGGTAAAACCTTCATACACAGTAATGTATGCACACCCATGTCTATAGCAACACAGTTTCTAATAGCTAAGTCTTGGAAGCAGTCCAAATGCCTGTCAACAAATGCGTGGATAAAGATGTGGTTTTTATATACAAGTGAGTGCTACACTGCCATAAAGAAGGATAAACTGGAGACATTTTTAGGTAAATGGATGCACCTTAAGAACATAATTTTAAGTGAAATAAATTGGACATACTTGTTTAAATATCACATTGTTTGTCATGTGTGAGAAACCCAAAGGGCAAATAAGGACCAAAATGGATGATAGATACTGGGAAGTAGGAAGAAAGTGTTCGAATGGAAAGAGGAGCAAGGGAGGGTGGATAGGGAAGCAAGGGAGTAAGAATAATAAAAATTAAAAAGAATGGAAGGAAAACAATAGAAACAAAGTTTTGTAAAGGGATAGGGGAAGAAAGATTGAAGAGAGGGGAGGGGAATGGAGGAAGAAAGAATCAAGATATATTAGGTACAAGTACAAATTTCCAATGGTGAACGTGATCCTTATACATGTCAAAAGTGTACCAATAAAATTAACTTTAAAAACTGAAAATAGAAATTCTATTTGACCCAACTATATCTCTTCTGATATCTTCTCAAAAGAGCTAAAGATAGCACATTACAGTGATCCATACATTGCCATATTTACAGCAGCACAACTCATTTGGGCTAAATCCTGGGAGGGCCCTATGTGCTCACCAACAGGTGAATGGATAAAGAAAAGGTGGCATATTACACATGGAATACTACTCAGTCATGACAAAGGATACATTCAGGGTTTGGGGAATTAGCTCAGCGGTAGAGCACTTGCCTAGTAAATGCAGGGCCCTGGGTTCAATCCTTAGCACCACAAAAAAAAAAAATACATTTGCATCATTTGTAGGAAAATGGATGCACCTTAAGACCATAATGTTATGTGAAAGAAATCAGATACAGAAGTTTAAATATCACATAGTTTCTCTGATATGAAAAACTCAAAGTATAAATAATTTAAAGTACAAAATAAAAGATAGATGATAGGAAACAAGGAGGTAGAGTTTGTAGAGATGGGAAGGGAGCCTGGGGATAGAAGGAGGCAGGAGGGAGGACAGGGGAGGGGATGAAAACGATCGAGAGGCGGCATGTACGTGTACCAGCTGCCCACCCTGAATGCTGACGTGGATCGCAAGCACTTGCCCACACACATCTGCAGAAGGAAAGTTGAATGGGAAGACGCAGCACACTGTCGGCATGGAAAGCAGCCAGGCGCCCGGCTCGGGAGCTGAGCAGGCGGCACTGGGCCTGCTGGTGGGAGCTGCAGCTCCCTGGAGGAGGAGTTCACACTGAGATGCGTTTGCAGGAGGGCTGTGCCCTCGTGGGTGGGGTTAACGTCACTGGGGAAGGGTGAGCCCAGCCTTCCCTCCCTCGGCCCAGGGACCTCGTCCTCCCCCAGAAGACAGTGAGCAGCTGGACAGCACTCGGGAGCCCAGCCCAGGACACCTGGGCTCCTGGACCTCAGACCCAGCGCCCGGGCCGAGCCATCATCCCTGCTCTCTCTAAGTCAGCCTCGAGCTTCCAGTCACCACACACAGGATGGACCCAGAGGAGAGGCCAGGGAGAAGCCACGGGCTTCGGCTCTGTGACGTCCTTCCTGGACAGGTCCCCACCTGGACGGGACAGCCACGCTGTGCACCATGAGTCCTTGGCCGGCCGGCTCCACCAGTCCAGCTCGGCTAACCGGGGCCTCTGCCCTAGGCCAGCACCCACCGCGTGTGGAGGTGCACACTCACCACTCACCGCCCTGGGCACTCTGGTGTGTGTCCTGACAGCCATACTGCTTGCTCTGCCACTGTCCACTCCCTCTGTGCTGGCCACACTGCCCTTTCCGTGGTCCCCAAGCTTTCCAGGGCCGGGTGAGCACCCCACGCTGTCACTGTCCCCCACTCTGGGGAGTCATTACTGTACAGAGGAAAGAGGGCCTCGCACCAGCCCCACCCAGCCACTGCGGGAAAGGCCGCCATGGTGGAACTGTCTACAGAGTCCACGGCCAGGGCGAGGCCGGAGGCGAGAGTGGCTGGGTCACAGAGAAGAGGCGCGCCCTCCATGCCTGCTCCACGCGCGATGGAAGCGAGGTCAGCGCCATGGATATTTCATCCCCACACATGAAGGGTCTGAGGGCCATGTTTGAGCGTGTATCTCCCGAGTCCCTGCATCATCCTGGTTTGGAACTTTTCCTGCAGCAGGCTGCATTTATCATTCCTAAAAGGCAGGAGACACAGAGCTGGCAGTAACCCCAAGCCGTTTGGAGCACGCTGTGAGTCAAGGAGAACACAGAGCTTCTGGCTTGTTATGGAGAGGCTGTAAAGCCATGAATACAAAATATGGCTAGCAGTCACCTTGCTTTATTTTTCTTTTAACAACTTACTAACAGTGTACAAATATAAAAGCAAACTTTGATTTTTCTATCAGAGCTCTCTGAAATGGATACGAGAGTGCATTTAACATTGTGACCAGAAATATTGAAATTTGACAGCTGAGAGGTGAAAGGTCTCAAATTTATACACTGAGGTGTTTGTTCCTGTCACCGTCCCAGCGGCTTGCTGAGAATAACCCCTTTTGCTTACTGAACCTTTGAGAAACGGAGACCATTAGGTAATACATCTTAGCAGACAGGAGCATCTGCTGCCCCTGGGAAGCAGGCCGTCCTGGGCAGCATGGAAATAACTCTGTGGGTGTGAGGGGACCTCTCCGCCGCCGTGATGTTCAGCTGCACCGTGGAGAAAGTCTCCTGCCCCAGCCCTACAGCAAGCTGGACCCTTGCTAAATGTCATGTGTCTTCAAGGTGGCTTGCAAATCACTGGTGCTTAACATAGCACATTCCTCGTAACCCATACAGTGGACCCTCAAGTTACAACCAGCCTGACATCTGAACAACTTGAGTTAGGACTGAAATCTCGGTTTTAACTTATGGCCAAAGTCTTGAGTTACAACCAAAATGCTGGCCACTTGTGCTTCCAGATGGTCTCAGACACAGACTTAACCCTGAAGAGCTCTGGAAGGAGCATGACAGCATCCTTTCCATGTGGGGTTCACTGAGAAATCCTGGGCCAGGGTCTCTGTAAGGACACTGAGATCTGCCTGTGTACAGGAGAGAGACTCTGAAGGCTGTAGAGAGGAGCCTGAGCCTTCACTGACCACTGGCTTACAACCAGCCCTCAGGAACGAATTGAGTTCGTAAGTCAAGGGTCCACTGTACCGCACTGGCTGGTTCATGTGTAACCCCCGGAGGGGGGGCGGGGTCTGTCGACCCAACACTGCCTTTAAACAGCAGGCTAGGTGGTCAGAGATTGAGCCCCAGGCAGCACCTTCCTGCCGAAAGGGAGAGGCACCCTGACCCTCTTCAGACTCCCGGGGCAGGCCAACCATCTCCCACCATTCCTCCACCCCATCCGAGGCCGGGCCTGCCCACCACACTCCCAGTTTTCTCAGAGGGGCACCTCTAACAGCTATAACTGGACAGTGACAAAGGAAACATTTGTCTCTAAAGCACAGCTATCTCCCCAAGAGCGCTGTACCATCGGGAAAGCTTCCAGTGCTCTGAGGTAGTGGCTCTGGACTTACCCTACATCAGAATGAGCGCAGGCTGCAGAAGCTCAGCTCGCTGGGCCTCAGTCAGAGCGCGGGTCACTGCTGTTGGGGAGCTCCCCAAGCATGGAAGCTTCTGCCCAGGCCAACAGAGGTGGGGCTGGGTTTCCCGGGGCACCGGGTGCGCTGGGGACTATGGAGGCCTAACTCCAGCAGTGCTCCCAGGACAGTTCTCAGCCCCAATCATCCGTGAGCTCCTCAAAAGTGCCAACCTGCGCTCAGGTGAGTGGAAGGCAGTGTCCAGGAGAGGCCAGAGCTGAGGTCCTGGGGGATGGGAGCCCAGAGTCTGGAAGAGCTGCCCTCCAGCAAAGGTCAGACTTCGGGGCTCGGGCCTGCAAGGGAACCCAAGGCTGGGCAGGCAGAGGAGGTGTGCATGGCACAGCACACGCGCATGCACACACACACACGCCCTTCTGAACCACGCAAAACAGGCGGCGCACAGCACCATTCTCTCTGGGTGAGACCAAAGCCAGGTGGCCCGTTTATTTCTCTCCAGAGAAACTGCGGCTGACAAGAGCCCCACACGGACGCAGACACAGGGAGTGAAAAATGGGAGGGAGGATGGGACAAAGAAATAGGGATTTTTATGGGCCAGCCATGAAACACCTGCACAAAGAGAAAAGAGAGGAGAATCTATTTTACACCTCAAATCTAAAGATTTTACATTCCTTTCAAGTTTTTATATTAGGTCGCAGACCAGGCGCCTTATACATTAGCCACTCTTTATAGCTCTCCAATGGAATAAATGCAAGGAGAAAAGACAGGATAGATGTGTTATCACATTGCCCCTTCCCCGCGTTTCATGAAAATTATCTTTTCTAAGGGTCCACAAAAGCCCCACACTCTGCGCGATTTACTGGGAAGGCTCTGGAGGCCGTGGCCCTTGTCCCCTCTGGCCCTGCCACATGGGCTTGGGTTCTCAGCATACCTGCAATATGGGGTTCGCTGCCCTTCATTGCCAGAAAAGCCCAGCCTTCCCACAGAGGTTCTGTGGCTCCGAAGTCACACCTGTGCCCAGTATATCCTCTAAACCTGCGGCACTGAGTGGACAGTTGCGGCAGCCCTGAAACCTCCGTCCTGATTCCCATCTAAGCACAACAAGCTAATCAGCTAATTGGTGCCTCAGCATCAGCTGTGCCCTGCTTCTGGAAGAACAGCCCATCTGCTAGGGTCCAGCAACCCTTCCCAAAAAGGAACCCGTCACCGCGTCTTCAAACCTGCCACTGCGGCCCCAGCTAAGTGGCTGGCGAGCCAGCCTCTCGCCAATGAATATTACAGCTCCTGGGTCAGGAAGGCCCCGCTTCCCTAGCAGCGGGCAGGCAAAGATGCCACCCTTTGCTCTGCTGTCTGGTGCCACCCTCGCCGCTCATCCGTTTCCGTTTTCAGTCTGGCATAAACAGAGACTTGCAGCTCCTTCTGTGGGTGCCTGTGCTCACCCCCAGCCACCACGCAAGGCAGCAATTTTTCATTATTGATAAAATGTAATGTCATAATGTCATGGCCTTTCAGGTCATCATGTTTGTAAGTCAGCAATGACATTATCACGTTTTATAATGATAACAAATGGCCGTAATGTTTGCATGTAATTTTCAGTGGTTCCCTCAGAATTCTAATTCCACCCCATCAACAGATGGAACGCAATAGCAACCCCAAATTCCACCTCCTAGGATCGGCTCAAGGCTGAAAGAAAAGTGTGTGAATCAAAGCTGGAGAAAGGTAACAGGGCCATTCCCCTTCCCCGCTGACTAAATGCTTTGCTTTCAGACAGAAGAGTTTTGCAGAATGTATTTGCACTGTGGATTTCGCCGTGCAAATGCATTAAACACATCTGCTTGCGATTCATTCATGAACTCTCACTAACCCCTCTCTGTCCCTCTCAAGCCTGGCTGCTGTGCTCTGGGTAGCGATTTCTGAATGCATCTCCTGCCAGTTCCATGCTAATCACAGATCCCTAATTGGTCTAAATGATAAGAATCATTTGAGGGCACTTATTTCCATATATTAGCCTGCTGACTGTCCTCTCCACTGAGCAAGCAGAAATATTTCATCACCTAAGGCCAGACCTGGAACAAGCATTCTTTAGAAAGTGAATTGTTTAATGTTCATTGACAGTCAAGTAACAAAAAGAGGTATGAGAAACTCACACTCCAGTCCTAAATACACTAGGTCTAAAATACACTTGGAAGGCCTCAAAAATCACTTTACAGCTCATCTAGTAGTCCGAAGGGGAAGGAAGGACAGGAGAGGAAGGGGAAATTATCGTTCACTGAGCTCAGATGGAGCACACTCCTCTTTATCAGCTCACCTCATCTCTACAACCACCCCCAAAGGAGAACTATTCTCTGCTTTTAACAGATGGAGAAACTGAGCCTCAGGGAGAACACACAGGTAGTTGAGTTCCAAACTGGCACTCACACCTAACAGCTTTGTCTCCTAAGTCCATTGCACAAGGCTCTCAAAGCAGGTGCCCTACTGTTCCATCCACGCAGCCCCAAATGAAACCGCGGACCCAGGAAGAGCACAGATAGGACTCCATTTCCGGGGCAGAAATGCTATCTTCCGTTAGCACATCCATGCTCACCTTCTCAGGGCAGGCGCTTAACGGAGCTCACAGGTCCCCTGTGCTGTGCCATGCAACTCCTCACTGACATCCTCACCACGTTACTCGGAAGCAGAGCCAAGTTAGCCATTCTCACCAGGTCTGTGGATTAGCAGCCCTTTCACCGACACAGAAACCAGGTCATACAGCACGTGCCAGGGCCACAGGCCACTGCCGAGCCCCTCCAGCCAGGCAGTGGCACCACCCGTCCTGCTACTGCATCATGCGCAGCACCCTGTGCTCAGACAGGGAACGCCTTGCTCATCTGAGTGGCAAAACATAGGTTCAAGTGGAGGTCTTCTGGTCGGCACCGCATGCTCTGCTGTCCTGGGAGCCCTCGGGGCTTGGAGCAGCTGACTTCCGGAAGCCAGGCACCAATGCCCAGGGAGAGAGCCGCCCTCTGAGTGGCAGAGCAGGCAGGTGGGGAAGGGCTTCCCGGGGGCCTAACGTCTGTTCTGTCTGGTGAATAACAAGCATGTGCTGGAGGGGGAGAGGCTGCTTTACTTGATTCACCCAGCCGACCCTAAGTTGCCTCATTATGCCTTCCCTTAGTGTGGTGCTGAGCACTTCCTCTCGGCTGGAATCACTCACGCACCAGGTACAACTCCAGACAGATGCACAGAGGCTGCCCTGGTGGGGAAGGGACGACGTTCAGTGGCCAGCGTCACGGCTGTCCTCCCATTCCCGCCGGTGGAAGTGGAGAGCGGGTGAGGTCGGGTGCTTCCGGAGGCCCAGACCCATCCTGCAGGCTCAAGGGAGGAGACGCGGAGTTTGAGACAGGCAAGTGCAAGCGGAGCCTTGGGGCCTGAGCCAGCAGGAAACAGGATGGGAACCAAGGGAAGCTTCCACTTGTGCCTCTGCCCTAGGGCCCCATCCTGCTGGGCTCCCAGTGCTGTGGCTGCCATAGTGCTCGCTGTCGGAGCTGGTCCAACTCGGGCTCTCGGAAGAGCTTCGAATGCCCCGCTCAGACACCTGGGTGGCCCAGCGCACCTGCCAATGCCTTTCCACCACACCTTGGCACACAGCCTCCCCACGCCACCTGTCTCTGCGCTCCCTTTCCTCTGCGCATTTTCTGGGCTTGGACTTTGCTAGGGAATGAACTGTGTCCTCCACACAGCCCCATGTCAAAGCTGCCCCTGTGTGACAGCCTCAGTGTGGTTTCTAGCAGAAAGACCTGCAGCTGTCAGCAGACACAACCCCTCCTCTGGAGGCCAAGACGGCAAAGTCACTGCTGGCAATCTGAGCTTCCACCAGGATGAGGGCCTTTCAATAAAAGCAAAGATTTTGACAATGCTCTTAGGGTTTGGTGAACCACATCTCGTGGAACCTTTCTTTCTTTCTGCCACGTAGACCGCAGATGTAACAATGGTTCCTTCTTCAACTGTAAGAACATTGGAGGGAAAGATCCAAGCCTTCCTAGTTGATCTGTAGTTCTAGGAAGGAAGTTAGGGTCTTTCTGAGTTACCTTGTCATCTTACAAGATTCTGGCACTGAAAAGCCTCCTGGAAAAGGGCAGCACATACATCCGCTGTCTCTGGTCTTCCTGTGTCACGCACTGCCCTAGCGCTCAGTGGCACTCAACAGAAAGCGGCATTTCTCGAGCAGGGGCTGGCTGCAGTGGGGCTGCCTGGGCTGGACTCGGCTGTAGGCTGGGTCAGGTCTGCACACCTGTCTTCGACCTCTTGGGACTGGGCACTACCCAGGCACTTCATTCTCCCAGCAAGAGTGAGGGCCACACAGGGCCGGTACAGCTTCAAAGGGCATCTCAGGGAACACAAATCGTGTAACCACCCATGAACCACGCCATCCAAACCACACCAGGGCAGCTTACATGGCCAAGCCACCCATCAGCAGTGTGGGAAATCCATAGAAGAGGGTAGGGGGAGTAAGGGCCTCCTTAACCACAACCTAACTCACCAGGAGACCCTCATTGACCTAGCAGACAAGGAGACAGGCCAGTTGCGCAAATTTCAGAGTAAAACCTGAACCCAAGCCTATATTTTTCCGAAGTTTTGTTTGTTTTTGTTTTTTGAGACAAGATTTCACTCTGTAGCTCAGGCTGGCTGTGAACTCACTGTGTAGTCCAGGCAACACAGTGAATCTCCTGCCTCAGCTTCCTAAGTGCTGGGATTACAGGCGTGCACCACCACACCCCACCCAACGTACACATTCTTTTCACCCTATCTGTGCTCTCCAGGTAACAGAAAGGAAACTACAGGGAAGCACTATTGTAGTGACAATAGCTGTGCTAGAGTGAGGACGTGAGGTTAGAAGCCAGGACCTGGGAATAGGGCTGCCCAAAGGTAGAAACAACAGATAAAAGCTAGGCTAGCAATCATTCATTTCATCTACTCAAAAATTATAGCATAGCAACCACAGCTAATAATGTACTGAATATCTCAAAATTGCTACACGAGCAGATTCTAAACATTCTCACCAGAAAAAGTAAAGTAGGTAAAATAATGAAAAGATTAAGTTGTTCAAGTTAATCTTTTTACAGTGTATCAAAACATAACGTTGTGGTCAATAAATATAAATTACTACTAGTCAACCTAAAACAAAGAATAAGTTTAAAAAGAGAGGTGAGGAGAAGATTCACGAAGCACCAGCACTGAGACAGGGAAGGGAGCGACTGCCACGCTACACCGTTCGGGGACTCCGGGTGAAAGGAAGCCACCGTGCGGGTCGGGTCGTGCGGTGTCCTCCTGGGTCCTCTTCATGATGCCTCGGGGTACGGTGTGGTGCCGCCTAGGATGATTCTTCCATGAAGACAGCGGCCTCTTGGGAGGGGCCCTCTGGGAGAGAGACAGTGGCCACTGTGCAGACACACTGAGACCCCGTCCACCGGCCCCCTGCAGATAAGCAGCACGCACGACCATGTGGGAGTCACTTCCGTCATGGAAACAAGGTCACCCTGTTAGGCAGGAAGACTGCCCACCTCTGTGCCCGACCACCAAGGGCGCTGAAGAACCCAACCCTCCGAATGCAGTGTCCTTGGAATCTGTCTGGCTCAGACATGTTCCGAAACGGAGCCCGAGATGATCCGTGGACGGGACCCCACCCCCCACTTCCCTGGGCGTGAAAAGTCACTGATTAGAGGAGCGGTGAATGGGCCCACTCCATTCCTACGGAAAGCCAACCAATGGTGTATACATCTCTTTTTCACTCATTCCTTTTGTTAGGCAAAATAAAACAAGCCATATATACCACAGAGGTGGGGTATCACTCCTCTATCATTTAGATCACCTCCATAGCCAGAAGTATAAAACTAAATCATAGAACACCAAGAAGAAAATATGAGTGAATATTTACCTCATTTATGTAAGAGAAGAAATATTTAATCATAAAAAGAATGTAATACACATCAAAAAAGATGTCTTCTTTTATAAAAATAAAACTTCTAGGGCTGGGGATTTAGCTCAGTGGTTCCGTCACTTGCCTTGCAAGCACAAGGACCGGAGTTCGAGCCACAGTACCAAAAAAATAAAAATAAAAAATAAAAACTTCTACAACTATTATTTATGCCAAATAAGGAAAAAACTTTAACATATTTTATACATAAAGAGTCCTTGCAAATCGGTAAAAAAAATAATAATGCCCCACAGGGGAAGAATAAGTAAAATAGTTGATGAACAGAAAAAGAGAATTATAAATAAATATATAAAGTGCTTAATCTATCTCACCAATAATCAAAGAAGTGTGCATAAAAGCCAGATGGACCCTCAGCAAAATGCTAGCATGTGAAACTCAACAATGCATTGAAATATTGTGCCATGATCAGCTGGGACTTATTCCTGGGACTCAGCATTGTTTCAACACACACAAACCAGCCAAGGAGACACACCATATGTCACAGAACGGAGGTGAGAACCACATCATCACCACAGCAGATTCAAAACTGCATTCAGCAAATTTCAGCACCTTTTCATGATCAAACACACAACGACATACGTGCACACTCAACAAGCGAGGCACAGAAGGAATGCACCTCACATGCCAAAGGCCACAAATGCCAGCCCACAGCTCATGTCATACTCAGTGGTGAAAAACAGAAAGACTGCCCTCCAGATGACGAACACAGTGAGAATGCCCACACTCGCCACTTCTATACAACACAGGACTGAAAGTCCTACATAGAGCAACTGGGCAAGAAGAGGAAGAAAACACACCCAAACTGGACAAGAAGGAAAACTGTCCCTGTTTGAAGATGACATGATCTTGCATATAGATGAACTTTAAAATCCACCAAAAAAAACCCTCTTGGAAAAAATAAACAAATTCAATAAAGTTACAGAATAAAAGTCAACATTAAAAAATCAATTTCATTTCTATATACTAACAACAAACTATCTGAAAAGGAAATTAAGAAAACAGTATTGTTATGACTTGTAGATCTATATTTCCCTCCAAAGCCTCATGTGGTCACAGGTGGGGCTTTTCAGAGATGGCTGGATCTAGAGTGTGTGGTGCTGGGATTGATTCACGGTGGGATGCTAGGATTAAGGTTGCCCTATCCTGGATGTGAGTGCTACCTGCCCTAAGGACAGGTGACCTGGATAGACTATAAGGGGCAGAAAGAGGGCAGCTGTTATCCCTTGCTTCTTCACTACTTTGCTGCTGGCTGTCTTGCTGCCTTCTGCCTGCCATGGACTGTTTCTCCTCTGTGATGCCCTCTGCCATGCCACCCTGCCTTGGAGCCAGCCAGCTATGACCTGAAACCTCTATAAACTGGGAGCTACAATAAACTTTTCCTCCTTTAACTTTGGGTGTCGGGTATTTTATCTCAGCAACAAGAAAGGTAACCAAGACAAATATCATTTTTTATAATATCAAAAAGTAATACCTTGGTTCACAACAGTTCTGTGCACGAGCAACAGAAGCATTTGGCAGAATTTTGCTTCCATTTGAGAACTCCACTTCAGGTGATGAACATAACCATGGTGTCTTCCCCAGAATCATGAAATGAATTAAGTTCATGAACCAAGGCACCACTGTACTTATTAAACTTAACCAAAGAAGTGAAAGTCTGGTACACCAGAAACTATAAATAGTGATTTTAAAATTTTTTTCAGATAAATTTTAAAAACTCACCTGTAATCCTAGTGCTTTGGAAGGCTTAGGCAGGAGGATCACAAGGTCTAGCCCAGCCCAGGTAACTTGATGACTCAAGACCCTATCTCAAAAGAAAAAATTTTAAAAGGCTAAGGATGTAGCTCAGTGCAAGGGCTTGGGTTCAATTCCTAGTACTGAAAAAAAATCTCATGCTCATGGACTGGAAGGATTGGAAGAATTAATAGTGTTAAAATGTCCATACTACGAGTTTGATACCCGGTACCAAAAAAAAAAAAAAAAAGTTTTCATTAAAATGTCCATACTAGCCAAAGTGTTCTACAGATTCCAAGCTATTCCCTTGAGATCACAGTGGCACTTCTTAGGGAAATAGAAAAAACAATTCTAAAATCAATCCTAAAATTCATACAGAAAAATAGAAGATTCCAATTAGCCAAAGAAAACTTGAAAGAGAACAAAGCTGGATGAGTCACATTCCCTAGTTTCAAAATATATTGCCAGGCTGTAGTAATTAAAACAGTATGGCACTGTCATACACATAGGCAGACACACAGATGGACAGAACAGAACACAGGGACCAGAAATGAGCCACATATTTTGCCAATGGATCTTCAACAATGGGGACAGGGATGTACCTTGAGTGTGGAGCACTTGCCTAATATGCACAAGGCTGTGGGTTCAATCTCCGGCACTGAACACAAAAGAAAAGGGCAGCCTCTTTAACAAATGGTGACAGGATAACTCTGTCCACACACAAAATGGTGAAATCAGGCCCCATCTCATACTAAACAAGAAAATCAAGATTAAAGATTAAAAAACAAGAAAATGGATTAAAGATGTTTAAGACTTAAATGTAAACCTAAAACTAATTTCCCAGAAAATAAATGCACAAATCCTGACACTGGTCTTGGCAAAGATTTCTTGAATACACTACAGAAAGCACAAGCAACAAAGCAAAAACAAAGGAGACTGCATCAAACTGAAGACTGTTCCACACAGCAAAGGAGTCAGCTGACAGAGTGGAAGGGGGAATGTTTGCCAACCCTATACCTGGTAAGGGCCAATCTCCCAAAAGTAAAGAAGTCCTACAACTCAATAGCTCGTTAATAAGTAAATAACCCAATTAAAACACAAGCAAAGGACTTGGGCAGACATTTCTCCAAAGAAGATATAGAAATGCATGACTGTGATACAAAAAGCTGACAACATCACTAATAATCAGGGAAATGCAAATCACAGTCCCAGTGTCATCCTGCAGGAGTCTGCACGGGGACTCTAAAGAGAGAGCAGTGCTGCCCAGGGCATGAGAGGCTAGGACATCTGCATGCTATTGGCAGGAACGTGAGGTGGCACAGCCACTGGGGAAAACTGTATAGAGCTTCCTCAAAAACTTAAAAACAAAATTAACATATAACTCAGTGATTCTACTCCTGGCTCTGTACCCAAAAGAATTGCAATCAGGATCTCAAAGAAATAAGGCACTCCCATATCCATCACAGCATTGTTCATTGTGACCTGGACACACCAATAGAGGTTCATTAACAAATACATGAATAAAGAAAATATGATATAGAGATACAGTGAAATACTATTTAGCCCTAAAATAGAGGGAAATTCCACCACTTGTAACACAGATAGACCCAGAAGACACTATGCTAAGTGAGATAAATCGGTCCCAGAAGGGTAAATGCCAGGTACATGACATGTCCAAAATGGCCAGACTCTGAGAGGCTGTAGTGATTGCTCAAGGGTAGGCTGAGGAGGAATTGGCATAAAGTTATAGTTACACAGCTGAGTAAGGTCCAGACATCTGCTATACAACATAGGGCCCAGGGTTAAAACTTGAACATTTTGTCACAAAGGTAAATCTCGTGTGAAGCACTCTTAGCACAAAAAACAAAAGCAGCAATGGCCTTCTGGAGGGAGCTTCTGGAGGCGAGAGGCTTTGTTCCTCGGCTGTGGTGACAGCCTCCCTAGGGTACGCATAGCTCCAGACTCATCAAATTGCGCCCCCTAAATGTGTCCCATTCTTCGGATTTCAGTTATACCTCAACAAAGCTATAAAAAATGAAATTTGCAAACATCTTAATGCTTATGCTCAATGTCCATGAGGACACAGAAAAAAAAATTTTCATGTAATACTGCTGGAAAGCTTGCATCACCTTTCTCCAGTGGGCTGTAGAAAAGCAAGTACTCATGCTTTTGTGTAATAATTCTATCCTTATGAATGGATCCCTAAAAAGTAATCAGAGATTTACACAAATACTTTTTACAATTATATTTGTTCTCTATGGTGTCATTTACATTGGAAACACTAATAATAGTAAAATAAAAATATTGACAATAAACAATGACAGTGATAAAAATAATAAACCTTTACATAAAGAAGGGCTGAGACGGGGCTCGGTGATTGAGCTCTTGCCTACCAGGTGTGAGGCCCTGCACCCTAACAGCTAAGCAGACGTACCTTGGAATACTAGTCGGACCCCGAATTCATTTAACTGTGGCAGACCAGGTCTTCCAAAGATGACGGCAGCCTTGTTTCTGCCCCAGTGTACCCTGCCAGAGCCTTGTCATATCTGACAGGCTGGAGGATGGCTGCCGGAGGCCCTAACTCCTGGAACTTGTGAATGTTCTTCCATAAGAAAAGGGGCTTTGCAGGTGGAATCCAGCCAAGTGCTCTGGGTTGGGAGTCATCCTCGTTTACCCTGGTGAGAAGGCAGGAGGGTCCAAGTCAGGAGATGTGACGGAGAGGCAGACGTCACAGTCAGACTTAAAGATCAAGGAAGGGGCCACAAGCCAAGGAGCACAGGCAGCTTCCAGAAGCTGAAAAAGAGAAGGCAACTGACACCCTGAGAGAGCCCTTACAGGAGGTGCAGCCCTGCAGGCACCCATTTCCAACTTCTGATCTCCAGAACTGTAAGATAAATCTCCATCATGCTGGACTTGTTCCTACGAGCTAGCCTGGCTGCAAAAACTAAGCTGTGTCAGCCCAGGCCTCCATGACTTCCCTAGTGGAGAAACAACACCTGACTCCAGCACCGGTCACCCCCAGTGCACAGGCTCCTGGGGCCCCGGAAGTCATCCTAGGGGAGACCACGTGGCAGTGGGATGTTCAAGCAGCCTTCCAATTAGGGCAGCCCTGCCTGCTGCAGCCCACAAATGACCCGGGGTCAGGACTGCACACTGACCCAACTTCACTTGCAGGGGCGTAAAGGTGGAAGTAAAATGATTCAGTTGCTTTATGCCTTTAGGGCTCACAGTGGTTTGTTACACACCAATAGGTAACTGATACATTCATGATAAAAGGGAATGCTTGGAATGTAAGACTGAGAGAGAGTGCTAAAGGCCAGAGTGTGTACCCACACAGACAAAAATTTAGGGGCACACATGCACACCACATCTGTCTCTGTGTGCTGGATGGGGAATTTAAGATCTGCACAATTTTCTATATTTCCAAAGTCTATTCAGTGAACAGGCACTTTTGTGATGAGGCAAAAAGTTTCTAAGCTCATGAGTCACTATTACGTCCAAACATGCTGTGAACGTGCGTGAGCCAGGACACGCAGGCACGTGCGTGCACGCAGAAGACAGAGCCAAAGAACAGGGTGTGGCACTGGGCTACTCTGCCCTCGCCAACACCTTCCGGTGTCACGTCCAAGCCCCAACCCTTCCAGCCGCTCCTGATGGAGCTGCAGCTGGCCGGATGCCGCTGGGTTGGGCTCCTGCTCTGTAACAGGGACACGGTTATCAAGAGCCCTCCCTATGGGATGGTGGACGTCAGCCAGCCTAAGATCTACCCGTCCCTGCTCAGCCTCAGGACACTTGGTGGGAATAGGTCAGGGTGACCAGAGCCTGGCAAGGGAGCGGAGAGCTTGGTCCCGGGCTCTACAGTGCCCGAGTAATGCTCTGTAGGACCCAGGGTGCAGACCCGAGTCCCCATTTCACAGATGGAAACGTTTTGGGCTCGGAAAGATGAAGCTACTCCGCATCAGCAGGCACCAGAGACACGGTGTGAGCGTTCACAGGGAGGAAAGGCTTGGTTCCACTCCTGGGACACTGGAACTGGACGGCTACGTAACGCCCACTGAAGAGGACAGAGTGTGAGTGGGTGGGACCTAGTGCTCGCCGTCCTCCGCTCCACTCCTGCCCAGCCGTGGGTTTTCCCATGAAAGCATTTTCGTTCTGCAGCAGCCGCGGGCCCTGCAGTGCGCCAGCCACACGCCGGACCTGGGGATCCCAGCAAGTGACGGTGGGCGCAGGGGCCCCCCACACACAAGCTGATGTTGCCTACCCCCTGAGTGAGGAGGGAAGCAGTGTGGGTGGGAGCAGCCCCTGAGCGCAGTGACCGCAGCGCCTGCCTTCTGGCCTTTCCTAGAGGCCTCTGGAGCATTCATTCCGCGAGCTATGTGCGACGGCACTTTCGGCTGGTTAAGCCTTCGTCTCCTAACAGGGGTCAGAGGGCGGGAGATCTTCTCAGAAGGACTGAGGAGAATCATTAAAAGGGAGGAGGATGAAAGCAGGGAAGGCCAGCCTCTTCTCCTAATGGAGCATCCCGCATCCCCGAGGGGTCCGCCCAGCGGCCCAGGCACTGGCTTCCTAAAACCTGCAGCTATTTGATTAGCACTTCCCGGAGAGGGACAGGGATGCCCGGGGAAGGCACAGGAGCCCCGGGGCTGTGGGATAGAGACAGATACAACAGACATCTGATGGTGATCAGCAAATTCACGGATGCACAGTCTGAAGCACGCCGGAGCTGCACTAGGGGAGAACAGACGCTTAAAACCCTTGCGTTTTGAGTCTGTCTGAAGCTTATTTCCTTCAAATATAAATTTACCCCAAAAATGTCACTTACTGCGTGGCACAAAGCTTTCTGTCTGGCTGCTTTGGGATTAAAATTCACTGTCACATGCAACACAAGCACACGCATGGTACAGGTTATCTCTGGTTTTTAGCCAACAAGCAATAAACTGCATTTGCACCCACACACCCTCTCCTAGCACCCCGTCTGGTAACATTTCCACGTTTCAAGGAAGGAAATCAATAGCCATAATCCATGAGGGACTCCTGGGGCGTGGGGGTTTTTTAATCACATTGCCATTTGAAGAAAAAAAATTCCCCTACCTACTTAAAGGAAAAGATCGTTCTTTTTGTGTATTCATATGGAGACCTTGACGTTGTGGCTGGGAGGGCACAGTTTTGAGGGGAAAAACAGAACCTGTCGATTAAAACAAATGTGAGAAACTGTGCTTAAACACAGGGTTTAACGACATCGGTTCCATCTTTGAACAACCCAAACAATAATCAGCACATACGTGGAAACCTCACTGCATATTCCAAACCCATCTGATGGCTGCTAATGTGAGGGCGGCCAAAATGATCACTTCTTGGAGAGAAAAATCAGCCTTTTTCCTCTTCACAGCCCAAGTAGAACCGGGCCTGGACTCTGAAATTTAGAGCGAGCAATGCTGTCACTGATTTTCTGCCCGAGAAGGAAACATGATTGTTGCTGCTCTTATTTATTGCAGACCTTGTCTGGAATCTGATATTGAAGCCGCATGCGTGCGTGATGAGTGGCCGCCTTGAACTCTCCCACTGATCAATGCTGGCGCTGCCACTGCATGAAAGAACAGCCTTCCAGAGTGAGCAAGGGGCCACTGTCGCACAGGAAACCGCTGCTTTTAAAAAATGGCCCAGGGCCTTGTATGCTGTAGCTCAGAACATGGTCCCACCCACCCCAAACGCCAAATGGCCAAACACTACCACTTGAGAATCGGGCACTAGGAGCACGGGGAGGGGTGGAAAGCAGAAATCCTCCTCTCTGCGGAGCAACTGTGGGCTGAAGCCACACGGGAGACGGGAGGGCGACAGGAAGGGGGAAGACAGGGGCCATATTTCTTCCCAGCAGGGTGACAAATAAAAAGTTGCCTTTATTTTTCTGTGCAAATAAACTTTAGTTTGGGAATTGTAGCCAGGGGTTGCTGTCCCATAAAATAGGTTTGATCTGCTGCAGTGACAGCCTAAGGCGGGAGGGCGAGACTCAGGGTAATTGCCACCTTTTCCATTATTTTTGTTATTTGTGGAGAGATGGCGGGAGCAGTCTGGACAGATGCTACTGAGCGTGAACACCAGGAGAGAGGGCTCCATCTGGCTCCTGGGCAGTTGGTGGGGAGCCTGTGGGCCTGGCGCAGGCTGGCGCAGTCCCCAAGCACCAGAGCTGGGCTCTGCAGCGGCTCCAGCCTGGCCGCAGGCTCCCCGGATGAGGGTGCCCATGGGGGAAGCAGCCGCCACTGGTGGGAAGCCAGAGCCTCCAGGGGACCCCAGCCAGCACCCCAAACCCGAAAGTCTCCACCTGCCAGCAGGCAGGCTCCAGATCAAGGCCCCGCCTCACAGGCCGGCCCTCACCCCTCCCGGGCAGCAGCTCCCCTGCCTCCTCACCCACAGGGTCGCTCACACCTCCCTTTCTGCCTGCATCTCTCTCCCCCTGAGCCCTCCAGACATGAGGCTGGGTGTGCCTTGCACCCACTACAGCTCCCTACGCGCCACCTGCACCTCCCTCTTGGCGCTCCAAGGGCCCTTTTGCATGAGTAACCGAGGGAAGGAATGAACACACAGCACTGCCTGGAGCTTCACAGCGGGCATCTCAGGCTCCTGCCCTGAGGCCTACAGATGCCCACCCCACCCACTCCTGCAGGCGGCTCCTCCCTGGTCCCTGAAGCCATCCAGACCCCTCATGCTCCTCTGCCTTGCCTGGCTTCCTTAAACCCTACTTTTCGGACTCTGGACTTGGATTCTGTGGCCCCAGCTTTGAAGGCCCAGACCCTGGGCAGAGGGAATCTCACGGTTCTTTCGGCCCTGGCGAACCCTGAGCACCAGTTCACACTCACCTCCCTTCGCACCTGGCTGCCACCCCTGCCCAGAGGCAATTGGGCAATGCCTGCACTGCTCCTCCACAGCTGAGCCCCAGGCTCAGCCGCAGGTTCTGCTGTAGGCTCTCTCTGGCACAGCACCCACCCGGGACCCCAGCAGGCCTCACAGCTACCATCCAAGAGAACAGCAGCTCCCAGTTCTTACTCCAGTCAGTCTGGATCCTCAAAGACCAGAGGCCACTCTTGGGTGCTTTGAAGGCAAAGGGAGGGCCCTGACACATGCAGGAAGACAAGGGTCCTCTTTGCTGTGCAGACTGTTAGTCCATTGTCTGCTGCTAATGCGCAAGGCCACAGACTGAATCCGTTATAAAGAAAAGAAGTTTCTTTCGCTCCTGCTCTGGTCCAAGGTGAGGCAGCTGCCTCTGGCAGTGGCCTTTCTGCTGGCAGAGTCTGAGACAGCCCAGGGCACTGCTCTGGTATCGACGAGAACATGCGGATGCATCTTAGTCTCTCTCCTTCTCACACAACAGGGACTCCTCCCTGACGACTTCATCTCTCGGAATTGCCTCCCTCAGATGCACTGCTGAGCTTCAGAGATGACATCTCCACACTCTCAGGACCTCACAGAGCGGGCTCCAGCTCACTGTGAACTTCGTGTCCCAGACCCCTCTGCCCACAGGGGGCGCTCTGGGGGGGGTCAGCCTCTGCCTGAGATGAAGAGGGATCCTCGGACACAGTGCCCAACGAGGTGCCAGCCCGGGGCAGCTTGCTCCTGTGTTCCCAAGTCCAGAGAGAATTTCCTGCCTGGCACCTGCAGGCCCTGGGCTGCTGGCCCAGCTGCTGTGAGGTCCCTGAAGATGTGAGGTCCTTCCCAGAGGGTGCCACACACTACACACACACACACACACACTCTACACACATGCACCACAGGTACACACATGCACACACGCACTTCTCAGATGGACACGGATATGTATGTGCAGAGCAGCACCTGATGAACACCCCTGCAGGAACGGACTTGCTGACAGCGTCAGTCACATGGAGGTGGTCAGCGGGTTCACAGTAAGCCCCGAGTCCAGAGCAAACCTTCCAGGCCACCTCTCCCTCCATGGAGGGGCCGCAGAGGGAGCAGCTTTGCCCCCAGGGCACTGCCCCAAGCCTGGAGACATCTCTGCTCGTGGTGGCCATCAGTGGTGCTGCAGGAATCTGGGCAGAGGCCAGGACACTGTCACATCCTGTGAAGCACAGGACAGCACCCTCCCCACAGGGAGGGGTGCCCCTAGAAGTGACCCCCGAGGGTTGGGGGGCACTGAGCACTGGCACCTGCCACTGCATGCTCGCTCCATCCACACCCACTCAGATGGAGCCTCTGCCAACCCTAAGCATGTGGCTCAGTGTAAAGCACCTGCCTAGCAAGCACAAGGCCCTGAGTTCAATTCCCAACACAGCCAAAAATAAAAAATTTTAAAAACTAAATTTCCAGGTCCATTAGGAATTGCGAATGGCCAGTCCTGAAGGTGCATCCTTCAGACTCCAGTGTGGTCCTGGCAGTCAGTGTTTAACAATAACATTTCTTTTGGGGGGGCACCAGGGATCGAACTCGGGTCCTTGTGCTTGCAAGGCAGGTGGCAGAACCACTGGGCTAAATCTCCGGCCCCCAACAATAACATTTCTTGACAGGAACCATGCACTGGGGTCTTGGTGCTGAGGAACCATCCTCTCAGGGACACTTCCTAGTTACCTGAGGTAAAGCTGCTGCTCTTACCCCTGCTCACAGATGAGGACACCAAGCAGGAAACGGGGCACCGCTGCCAGCAAGCAGGTATCTAGGACACAATGTCACACCAGGCAAACTGGCCAGAAGTCTGTGGTCCTAACTGCTCCACTCTTTGGCTTTAAGCTACTCTTTATCCAGAAATTATGAAGCAATGAGCCTGCCATGGCAGTGCACACCTGCGATCCCAGCACTCTGGGAGGCTGAGGCAGGAGAATTACACAGGCTGGTCTCACCGTTGAGATCCACCTGGGGGTCTAATATTCCGGCTGGGGAGCCTGTACAGAGACCTCGTCAGAGCTGTAGCACTTCCCATCCTGAAAAACACAAAACTATGCTTCTCCAAAGCCCAAAGAGTCTTATTTTTATTAGAAAGACTCCAAGCAAACAGCTTTCACATCTATCATTAGCTTCACTCTATCATTTAGCAAATGCAAATTTTATTTATTTCCCTGTGTGTGCTTCTACCACCAGCATTAATTAACTTGTAAGAGTGCCATTTCTCAAGTTCTTTAATTTAATTGTGTAATTGCAAATGCCGTGAGCCAGCAAACCACATTATGTCAGAGGAACGATTCCCAGAGGGGATGGGTGTCCGTCTCCTCTGGGTGCCTCTCGTAGGTGCAATCTTCTAACTATAAATTAGGACCGCAGGAAGGTTTTAGGCTTTAGAAATTTTAATATCTGTGACGACCATTTGTTGCTGCCTAGCCTGGGAGTCTCTTCTTCAGTCACTGTAAACAGAAACATCTCCCTGAGCTTCCTGAAGACATTGCCCTCCCTTCCGCTGGGAAGAGAGAGGCTGTTGAGTCTTGAAGGTGCCTCTGCCAGGTCAGTCCTGGGCTGATGTGATCCCCGCCTCTTGGCTTTTCCCCCTTAGGAAGGAAGGTGTTGGCTGGCCTGCATGCAGCGCACTCCCTGCAAAGGCAGACCTAGAACGGAGCAGCTTGACTGGGAGGCCAGGGAGATGGGAGAGAGCAGAGGATCCGAGGTGACCGATGGGGGAAACAGAATCTGCCTGGCGCAGGAGACTCACTCTGCAGGGAGGGCGAGGCCCCGGAAGAGCGGCTGCCAGCAGAGCGAATGTCCGAGGGGCAGGGGAGAGAGGGCCCGGAACCCGGAGGTGCCCATGTGCGGCTGGAGCGCTCCTCTGGGATAGCTGAGTGGGCAGGGGAGTCTGAGGGGTTCGAGAAGTCAGTCTCCGCTTCCTCTGACTGCAGCGTTGCCTGCAGTTAACCCCCACGAGCGGGCGGGGAGTTCTCCACTTGGTTTCCCTGTAGAAACCGCCTCAGTCCGCGCGTGCGCTGTTCTCCCTCGCCGGCGCAGGGCATCTTTCCCTTCCGCAAGGCACAGTGTATCATTCCCAAACGTCTTCACCACACTGCTCATAACATGGCAAAACACAAAGTACTTTATATTCTTTATTTCTAACTGTTTTTATACTCGGGATTAAACCTGCAGCCTTTGCACTGAGCCACATCCTTGGGTTTTTTATTTGGGGATTTTTTAAAACTTACGCATTTTTTTTTAAGACAGGGTCTTAAAAGTTGTCCAGTTGCCCAGGCTGGGCTCACACTTATAAGCCTCCTAGGGCCCAAAAATTTAGCTCAGTGGCACTGTGCCTGTCTGACAAGTGCCATGTCCTGAGTTCAATTCTGGGTACTAGGGGAAAAAAACGTATGATGCTCCTACCTCAGCCTCCCCGAGTGCTAGGATTGCGCGTGTGCACCACCATGCTCAGCCCTAACACTTTCATAAAGAGAAGGCTGAAGGTCACCAATGCTTTTCACTGTTGCACTTTCAAACCAGAAGCTACCCCAGGCAGCTCTCTCCATCCGCCAGCACCTGGCCCTCTCTTCCCCAGCCCTCACTCAGCAGGCAGCTCATCTCGCTTTCCATCATCAGCTACCTTGTGACCACGCAGCCCCTCGGTCCCCCTGCAGCCCTTCCCTGGCATGGCAGGAGTCTGCTTGTGAGCGCCTCATCACTAAGCTCAGAGCTGGACCTGGCTTCGCCCTCCTGAGCCTGACCGGCTCCACCTCCCAAGGCCACGAGGATCACAGGCTCCCTCACTCCTGAAATCCCTCACCTTGCTCCTCCTTTCCCTGAAAGTCTGCAACTGCCCCGCCCACTCCCACTGCTCCTCTCCCGTAGGACTGCCAGGTTTTCCTGGGTGAGAACTAGGTGTGTTGCTTCCCTAGATTAGTTCCCTCCTTACCCTGACTCCACAGCTGGGATACACACCAGGGCACTGTCCATTGGTCTCCCCGCCCCACCAGACACCCCTAGGATGCAAGGGTCAGGTTTGTCTCTCAACCCTTTCAGCGCAGCATTTTGGGCAGTTCCTTCCAATCCAATGGAAATGGCTCCAGGTCAAAACCCACTGCCTTATACCGGATAGGTACAGCCTTGCGCTATGATCAGTTTTTGCGGATTGGCTGAATTCTGGCCTTCTTATCAAGCTGGCCACAAAACTGTTAAAAAATTTTATAGTAAGTAGCACTAAGTAGGGGCTGTATAGAAGAGGACTTGAAGTTTCATCAATAATAGCTGCTGAATTCCAACTTTCACTTAAGATATAAAAAGATGGAAAGAACATTCTCACCACCATTAAAATGAAAGTGGTACAGATATCATTCAATCATTTGAATCATGATTCTACATATTATGAAAATGGAATTGCATTGTCTCACAGACTTTGAGCCATCATTCCTGAACCTGTGAGAGCTGAGGCTGCAGTGCAAATTGGTGGCCTGAAATCTCAGGACAGACAGGTGTCTCCCAGAGAAAGTGTGGCCAGCAGCCCCCACACACACACCCTGAGCCCACATAGGCAGAGGAAGCATCCTCTAATGATTTTACCCTGTTCCTAAAGGCTGCAAGTGAGCATGCACGAGATAAAAGGACCACTGGGAGGCACGGACAAGAGAAACTGACACCCAGGCAAGGCTGTCCACAGATGTCCCAGGTGCTCTACAGAGTGGGGGCCAGAGAAATCCACATAATTTCATGCAGGAAGGCCCTGAGGTCAGCCAAAAGGCTTTTCTCCTGTTTCCCCATAGAACAAAGACTCGAGGCTTTTGGAGAAAAGCCAAAAACCCAGTTGCCCCAAATGTACAAATGAAGACCCACTGCAGCTGGAGAAAACTGTATTAGTTACTTGCTGGTTGTTGGAACAAAACACCCACCACCCTAAACTGAAAGGAGGAGAGGTTTAATTTGCCTCACGGTTTCAGTGGGTTTAGTCCAAGGTTGGCTGGCTCCAAGACAGCAACAGTGTAGCTGAGGAGCCTGGCTGCTCAACCCACGGCAGCCAGAAAGCACAAAGAGAAGAGGAGCCAGAACAAGAACACACCCAAGTGACCACCTCTCTGACCAGGCCACACCTCCTCATGGTACATTCAGCTATGAGCTCATGAACGGATTAGCCCGATAATAAGCACAGCATTCCCTGACCCCAGCACCTTCCAAAGGCCCCGTCTTTGAATACATAAGACTTCTGGGGGACATTTTAGGTGTCAACAGTAAGATTCCATCTCTGGGCCCCAAAAGGTCCTTGTCCATCTCATTATGCAAAATGGATTTAGTTATCCCTTTATTACTTTTAGGCAAAGAAGTAGAGCTGGGTATTGCTACTCCTCCTTTTTCATGTCATCATAAGAGGCTCTCTGGCCTTAGCATGTCCTAAAAGGAAGCATGAGATGGGCAGAAAGAGCTTGGTTAAACACTTGTTCCATACTAGACCTGATGAAGCCCGTGTTCCAGTGATGATGCCTAATTTACTAATCAGCTGTGTCAGAAAGGGGGTTATTCCAGGCAGGCAGGAGCTGTGTTAGAGTCAAACATGGAAACATTTACACCACGTTCTTGTATCCTATGATTTAAATGGGGACCCCTGAAAGTCTAGAAAACCTCAAAAATAGCCAAGTAGCATTCCTTCCTCCATTGGCTAGAGAAGTAAGGTCAAATATCTCTTATGCCAAGGAGACTTTATATTCACCACTGCCTCTGAAAGGAGATTCATCCCAGAGTTTACTGATTCTCTGGATTCACAGAAAGCATGTGACTTTGCCAGTCTAAAGTTCCCGTGGAACGGCTGCTCTCATGAGGTGGGACAATGTATTAAAGCCTCCATAAGCAAATGGCATTGTGAAGCAAGCCTGCCACTATTCCTGCACTAAAGAGATTATGATCTCAATAGACTGCTTTCACATGGACAAAGGGCACACAATAGTATAATGGCCCACTGTGAATAATAATTCAATTAAATTACTAATTCACTATACTCTGTATGTAGGGGCATTACATGACAAATATTGGGATATAGTTTAGCAGCATCAATAGATACAGAAGGCTTAGGCGACACTGCATGGGCTGCCTGTTAAGTAGCCCAGATTGTTGGGTGTTAGCGAAAGGACAGAGCAAAGGTGCTGAGAGAGGGATTGAAATAAGGGGTCAAGCAAAGAAAGGGAAATTATGCAGATGGGCAGGACTAGCAGAGGTGATGTTTTAAAAGAAATTTTATTTTGAAGGTGAGAAATTACTTGTAGTTTTTGGATGGGCAGATCATGTGCTCGGGTCGGTGCAAAAGGAAACTACTTTACAAGAATGCATCTGGCAGACAATAAAGGACAAGAGCCAGCAGCGTGGAGATGAGCCTGCGGCTTAGAGAGAACACATGGAAACAGAGCTAGAGAATGGGCCAGGAGGCAAAAGACAGGAAGAAGTGGAGGGCAATGCCGAGTGACCTGCTATAGGGAAAACCGAGCTGATTCAAGGCTCGGATCAGAGAAGCCTTTACCACCGCAGAGCACAGGCTCTGAAGACGTCTCCGAAAGAGACCTCCGAGACCAAAGATCATGCAGACAGAGCGGACGCTGCCAGAGCTGAGAGCCGAGGAAAGGAGAGAGGCCTGGTCCCCATAAGGCAAGCTCACCGTGGCAGCCTTGGTGGAGTCTGTTTCTTCAAAGCAAAAAAAGGAATGATGGAAACAAGCAATGCAGACAAAGGATTGCCTAAACCAGGTGTTTTCCGATTGCCTTTTGTTTCGGGGCCTTAGTTCAAAGGATACCTTTGAACACGAACATGCAAACGAATACAAATGGTCCCCTACTAACAATGGCTGACTGCAATGGTTCAACTTTATAATACGCAAAAAAAATCAATACACGTTCAGTAGAAGCCAGGCTGCAAATTTTCAATGTTAATCTTTTCCTGGTCCAGCAATATGTGGCACAATCCTCTCTCACTGCACCCAGCACAGAAAAGGCCTCAGGAGCTGCAGTCCCAGCCAGCCCCAGCTCCAAGGGTACACAGCAGACACCCCACCCCAAACAGTGGCCCTTCAAAGCTGGCTCAACAAACCTTGGATGGAAAACACTCAGGAAAGAATGGCATCTGTGCTGAGCACACACAGACATTTCCTGTCATTATTCTCCAAGCAATACGCGACAACAATTATTCACCTAGCATCCACGGTGTCTCAGGTATTGCAGTAACTGGGGGATCGGCTAAGTTTGTAGGAGGATATGCAAGCTCTGTGCCATGTTGGATCAAGGATACGAGCATCTAATGTTTAGGGTCCCTGCGGGTGTTCTGGAGCCTGTCCACTACAGGGGAGCAACTGTACAATGTTGCTCAGCTATGAGGCTTGGTGCATGAGCTGTACCAAATGCATTTATGGTATTTTCGCATTCCAATAGATTTATCACAGTGCAACTCATCCTAGCCAAAGAGATCCATGTGGTGACATGGGCCTTGGAAGTCCCTGCCTCCCACCCAGACAGTGGCCTGTGGGGGATTTTGCAGAGTCTCAAAGGGACCCAAAGGCAAAGTTTACAACCACCAGAAGTCACCCCAAAGAGTTGTTCCTTCTTTCCCCTCTTAAAAGGGTTCCAGGGTACTTGGAAAGAAGAGAAAAGACATTGTGTAAAATCTGGAGAGAACACAAAAATGAATCCAAGCCATTCAAAGTAATCCACAATGGCAAATATCCTTAAAACAAACACATAGGACCCGTGTTTACCCACCTAAGAGCCTGTTCACTCTCCTTTAATTAAATTCTTCAAGCTGACAGAGAACAGCACACAGCTCCATGAATGGTATTATCCTCTGCACATATGAGGGGCATCCATGCCTCTGCCGCTCCTGTCTAACGGATATGAGTATTTTCCATATTTTATTACATTGTTTTTAAAGAAATAAAGCAGGTACACTTGAAAACCCCCTCTTCCTCCTCCCAAGTCCCATTCTTGTGCCTTCCCATCCCAGGTGACCACCATCCAGAGACCCTCTTGTTTTATTCTACATGCACACATCACCGAGCGTTGTTTTCCGCTTTCATGATGGCATATTTCACCCAGCATTCACCCTTCTGCGGCATGCTGTTTTCATTCATCATGATGCTTTCAAGATTCGCTCATCTTGATACATTTTAGCACTGGTTCATTTGTTTTAGGGCTAATCATTCCTGCATAATCTGACTATATTCCTTTTATCATTTCCTTTTTGTGAGCATTTCGGTTTACAGTTTTTCACTGTTAGAAATAACAGTGTAATGAAAGCTCTTGCGCTTATTTCACTGGGCACGTGCCCCATGCTTCCTTTACGGTGGGGCTGAGGTACAACCTCCAGGTGTAAACAAACTTTGGTCCTTTTGGTCTCTGTCCAGCTGTCACCTCTTTTGAGAGGTGTCCCCAGGCCTGACTGAGTGATTGAGCAGAGTTAAGTGCAAGCACCAGTCTCCAGAAAGAGCTGGGTGTGTGCCTCCCCAAACCAGCCAGGACCCCCCACCAAGGCTGAGCTCCTGTGTGCCAGGAGGAGCTGGTTCCAGGGCAGGGCTTGAAGGAAACCGGAAGTTGGTAACAGAAGGCTGTGCTGCAAGGGCAGTTCCAGGTGGCCCCTGACCCTCCAGGCCCAGGTTCCACACAGGGAACCATGTGTGAGCCAAGAGGGAGCCCAAAGCCAAAAGTTAGGACACAGTGTCAAATCCAGAGCAAAGAGGAAAGTGAGCCCAAGCCACTCTGCACAGGAAAACAAGCTGAGCCCACACCTGGGAGGGTCCCACTCTTGGCAAAGTGAGAAAACAGCCTTATGTAATCAAGACATTAGCCTGAAGCAGACCCAGAGGATGGCAGGTCAGACGTGGGAGAGGAGAGAACGGCTTCACAATGGGCAGGGCTGATTAAGAAAGATACTGAAGTCACTGGGCCTTCAGGGTTCAGCTTTGCCGTAAATGCACTCATTTGCTAAATTACTGGACATTGTGAGTAAACGAGCCTCATACTCTTAGCAGGCATGGGACTGGATACACACTTACATAACTGCACGGAGCACAGTGAGAACCTCAAGCATTTTCTCACCCCTGTGGAGAAGTTGGGGTTATTCAGTTTTTACTGACAGAGAACAGAGTTAGATCTTGTTGGCACACAGTATAGAACTTAACTCTGGATAGATTAACAAGTCAAACACAAAAGATTTTAAGAATATATTAAAAGGAAAACTAGGATAACATTGGTACAAGCTTGGAGTGGATGAGATTTTAATAGGCAAAACAGGGATGCTAAAATATAAACATAATTGACTACATAAAGGTTTTTAACTTTTGTACAGCAAAAGATGCCATAGCTTAAGTCAAAGATGATGGACTTAGAAAATACTTGACAGATATCGGGTTGATAAAGAAGCAAAACTCAATATATTGATTAGAAAAAGACAAGCAATCCCATAGAAAATTACTCAAAGATTATGAGCAGACAATCGCCAGAAGAATTTCCAATAGCCAGTAAACATATGGAAAGAAACACGTCCTTCCTAGCTAACTAAAGAAACTGACCCCCCCAAAAAAGCTTCCAGGGTTAACAAGCAGATTTGATGCAGGTATGAGGGAGAGGAAAGTTACAAATAAATCGTGTTGGTGAAAAATGCCACAAAATTGGAAGTGTACATTGGTATATAGATTAAAACAAACTTTATTTTTGTTTGAGGGGTTTAGTTTAGTTTAGTTTGGAATGTTCTGTTTTTGGATTTGTTTTGTTGGTTTTTTGAAATAGGGTTTTGCTGTGTAGTTCAAGCTGGCCTTGACCTCTCTCTATAGCCCAGGCTCACTCCTGCCTCAGCCTCCCAAATGCTGGGATTACAGGTGTGCGCCACCACACCTGGCCTGGTGTGTTTTGTTTTGCTTTTGTTGAAATATATTTTTATTAGTGCCTATTAACTTTGCAAAATATTGGCTTTCAATGTGAATCACAGATTTTGATCGTGTCCATCCCCCCATTTTTTATTCACCTTTTATTTTGTACCCTTTAAATTCTTAGCACATGATGCTTTGCTACATGTGTACATTGTGAAATAACCACCACGCAAGCTAGCAGCATGTCGGCACCCCCTCCCGAAGTCCCCTCAGGGAAAGAAGAGGAGGGCACTGGAGAGCTGCTGTCCAGTCCTCCCTTGTCACCAGCGGCCACCACCCTGAGGGTTAGAGCTCGTCTTGTACTGCTGATACCTTGTGCCCATCAACACCCTCTCCCTCTCCCTGGCACCCCTCTGCATTTGCCTACCTTCAGACTGGCCCAGTGGATCACAGCAGTTAGCTCACGCAGCATCTGACTTCCCGTGTACTGCTTACTTCATTCAGCGTCTAGTCTCCAGGTCCAGACGTGCTGAAACACCCTTCTCCGCACCCTCAAGCGTCTGCCACCTCTGGAGGATTTGGCATGACGGCCATCCTCACAGGTGCACAGCAGTACCTCCCTGCTGTGACCCGCAGGCCCCAGAGGGGAGAGAAGCTGAGCGCCTCTCACGCCAGCCATTTGTATGCTGCCATTGGAAAACGTCTATTCAGTTCCTTGTTTGTTTTCTATCAGGTTTTCCTATCAAATACGGTGGGCTGTGCACTGGATTCCTCTCCAATCCCAGCATGCTGTGGAAGAGTCACTTTCAGATGGGACCCACATTATTTTGCAGTGTATGATAGCTTCTCCTGGGACTGGTGCTGCTGGCCCATCGGTTGTCCTCCCTGGAGCTGCAGCCTCTCAGGGCTGACTTCCCTCCCGGGCCGTGGCGCTGTCCACGTCGGCCTGCCAGCTGGTGGACCAGGCAGCACCTCTGTTGCCCTGTGCTGAGGAGAAACAAGGTGCAGAGTGGCCCGAGTTGGCCAGGAGGGACAGTGGCTCCGGGGGCTCCAGGGACCAGGGCTGGAGGAGGCACACAAGCTTGGCCCCTGGGTCTTCTGGGGGTGCTGTGGCAGCGGGAGCCCCGCATCACAGCCTGCCCTGTGGACTGTGCCCTCGAGTTGGCAGAACTGGCCACGGGGCCACAGGCGGCACGAGGGGACAGAAAGTGAGGAGCTGGTGACTGCAGGCCGGGCACCCACACCACCACCAGAAGCCACTTCAGTGTCTTTTCCTACCTCTGTGGAAAGTGCCTTGGATTCTAATAGGAACCAAATCGAATCTGGAGCTTGCCTTGAATCATGTGGACCCTTCAGCTACGTTCCTTCTTCCAGTCCTAGAATGGAGGATGCCTTCCACTTCTTTGTGTCCTCTGTAATTTACTTCATCAATACTTTGAAGTTTGCAGGGTGCAGATATTTCACCTCCTGGTTTAAATGTGTCCTAGTATGTTATTCTTTTTGATGCTATTTTTATGAGATTATTGGTAGTTTCTTTTGGCAACAGTTCATTGTTAATGTAGAGGAATGTGACTGATACTTGATTTTCAGTTGCATCTTGAGACTACTAAATTCATATATCAGTCCTAACAGTTTTAGGGAAGTCCTTAAATTTTTACATATAAGATCATGCTCTCTGTAAACGGAGGCAATTTTACTTCTTCTTTTCTAATTTGGATACTTTTTTTTCCTTTTTCCTTCTAATTGCTCCAGATAGGACTTTTGTGTCATGCTGAACAGAAATGGCAAGAATGGGCACCTTCGCCTGTTCCTGATTTTAAGGGGAGAGCTTCAGTTTTTCACCAGTAAGTATGGGGTCAGCTATGGGCTTCTTGTAGATGACCTTTTTTATGTTGAAATACATTGCTCCTATACCTAATTTTTTTTTTTGAGACAGGGTCTCGCTATGTAGTTCAGACTGGTCTTGAACTCACTGTGTAGGCCAGGCCGGCCTCAAACTCACAGTGATCCTCCTGCCTCAGCCTCCCAAGTGCTGGGATCACAGGCGTGCATATGCCACCACACCTGGCCTCTATACCTAATTTTTATCAAGAAGAGTGTTGAGTTTTATCAAGTGCTTCTTCTGCATCTGTTGAGATGATCTTGTGGATTTTTTCTTCACTTTGGTTGTGTTTATTAAACAATCCTTGCTTCCCAAAATGAATTCCATTTGGTCACGGTGTGTGAGCATTTTAAGGCTGCTCAATTTGTTAAGCTAGTATTTTATTGATGATTATTAACCTGTGTTCATCAGGGATGTGGGCCTACTTTCCCTTGTAGAATCCTCTGAATTTGGTGTCAGGGTAGTTCTGACCTCATGAAGTGAGTATGCAAGTCTTCCCTCTTGTGAACACCTTTGGATCCCTCAATACAACTGTCAGAATTTATCCTGTGCATAAATATATGTATAAAACTGTACAATGATTTCAGTAGTAAAGGCCATAAACAACCTCAATACTTACTTATAAAACACTATATAAATTATTAGGCATCTGTTGAGTGGAATATTATATAGCTATTAAAAAGAATAAACTAGAGTTACTCCTGGAAAGGGACTTAGAGATGCATTAAGTTGGATACATGTGTGTTAAATCCAAGAGGCAAAGAACAAGACAGTATGTGTTACTCTATTTGCATAAAATACATGCATCCATGCTGGCAGAAGACACTAGGAAATTTTTTTTTTTTTTTTGGTTCCGGGGAGCAAACTCGGGACCTTGTGCTTGGAGGACAGGCAGCTGAACCACTGAGCTAAATCCCCAGCCTGACACTAGGAAATTAACAACAACTATCTTTGAGTTTGCAGAGTATGCAAGAGTCATTTACTTATATATTTTGGTGTTGAGTGTATATGTGTATAGCGAATTCACTTTATTTTTACATTTTTAAATGTATGAAGAAGAAGGTGATTTTTTTCATCTTTTGGCAATTCTGATTGTTTTCACGTTTGAGAAAAGAATGAGGTGAAAAGATATTACCCGCTCTCAGTCAGCAAGGAGCCACAGCCTCTGCTGTGGGCCCAGCAGCCTCCCCGTCTCCACGCTGACTTCAGACGGAGCATCCTGAGGAGAAACACAAGAAAAGTGAGTGGCCTTTTGCTACAAGCACAGAGCCTCTGTGTGTTGGAACAGACGATTCCTAGAGGCTTTTCAGGCTGATCAAAACCCTCCCCGTCTCCGGGATCATTTCAATCTGTGTTTTAACATCAGTGCTGATGGACAAAATGCGAGGGGATTCAGTTATCTCTTTAATAGTAGATAAATATTGTTCTATTCAAATGCGCACGCACGCGGGCTGGGGTGACCACTGGGTTTTACCTTGTGTGTAAACAGAGCCTGTTCCACTCCACCCCACGCCCTCCTGACCCTATGCATCCAGAGAGTAAGGCGTTACATGGCACCCTACTACTATGTTCAGTTTTCGTCTTTATGTATTAGTTCAAAAAACAAAACCCCTCCTGAGCGCACCCTCTCCCTCTCCCCTACAGCGCAAGCCCTCCTGGCCGGGCCTGACGGATCCCCACAGGCCTGGGGCGGTGTTCTGTCGTTGTGATGGAAACGTGTGCTGTCCGGTCCCTATAGTTTAATTTAGAACAGTTAGAGTTCCGGGTGCTCGAGCTGGCAAAGCACGTTACAGACGATCGCTGCGGATTAAGCTGCAGGTCAATCCGCACTAAAGCACCCTGAAACCCCGCCAGCAGCCCCCAGCCGGGCCCTTCCTCCGCTGAAGTACGGAAGGCTCCACTGTGCGGTTTGCAGCGATGCTGCACCAGTGTTTGTTCTTAGGTGCAAAGCACTCCAGCCTTGGGCGGGGGTCAGAGGTGGGTAGGAGAAGGATGCGGAGGGCACGGGGCTCAGTTCCGAGCTGTTTTGCCCCAGGAACGGGAAGGGCTTCCTCGGTCCCCAGCCCTGATGTCGACACGGTGTGGAAATGTGTCGCCACACCAAGGTGTCGTTTATTAGGGGAAAGAGCCGCTCTGTGGTTCATCTTCCGTGTTTATGTGTTCTGACACTGGAAGGGGCTCCTCGTCCCTCTCCACCCCTGGAGGATCCACCCATGAGCTGTGATTTGGTCAGAGGGGCTACGCTGGCCACACAAACGACCTTCTGCAGCTCCAGCGCGCAAGCGTCCTACCAGAACCTGCAGCAGCTTTTCTGTCGTCCACGAGGAAGAGACCTGAGTGAGCAGCTCACCCTCCCAGCACCCAGGGCTGGCTCCATCCTGGTTCCAACTCAGCGGAAGGCACGAGGGCACCACACCAAATGCTGCCCGTGCTCACCTCTCCACCCAGAAAACCTACTGCTTTCCACGATATGGGAAGGCAAAGATGTCTGAGTGAACACTGCTTGGAATGTTGTGTAACGGCAGTGAAAAGGTAATAACCACTCTAAACTTCTACCAAGGGAAGGATGCATAGGTAATGTACGATGAAGCAATGTGGTAACAACGGTGTGATCCTTAAAAAGAAATGTAGATTTACAGAAACTAATTCAGAAAAATGTCCCTACATTGTGGTGAAATGTAAACCAGAACTGTAGAACAGATTGAATAGGATGAGCCCATTTTTGTAAAATGCACATATGTGAGTATATGCACTTTTTTAAATCAAGGAAAATAGACACTAAACTCTCGATAATAATCATCTCTTGGAGATGGAATTCCAGGGGACTTTTTTCTTTATGTATTTTAATATTTCGGGGTTTTGTGGGCTTTTTTGGTACCAGGAATAGAACTTGAACTTTGCGCTTGTGAGGCAGGCAATTGAACCACTGAGCTAAATCCCCGACCCTGGGTTTAATATTTTATAAGAAGCATATATTTTATAGCCAGGAAATAGATATATATATATAGATAAATATACAGATAAATATATACAGTACATGTATAATATATAAAATAAAGCATGATGTAAACCATAGAAATAAATGTCTTCTATTTTTAGCCCAATTCCTCAGTCCAGTCAACGGAAGTGATTGGGAGACTGTTGATCTGTTGAGTGCTGCTGGCCCCCACCTGAAAATACAAAAACGAGCCTTCCCAAAGGTTGTAATCGTTTGTACCAAACCCCAGCTCTCCACATGTCCACCAGAGCCCCTGTCTTGGGCCGCCTTCCTGACCAAGTGAGATGATAAGTCAAATAATGACACAGGTCATTTCAAGGTCTTCTCCCCCCAGATCCACCCATTACAGAGGAACTCAGGTGGTGGATGCACCCTGCAACTTAGGGCTGATAGCTCGCGATCCTTCCATCCTCTGCATGCTCCCATCTTCTTCAGACTTATTATAAAACTATAGTCACTGGCATTGGATTGTTGTGTATGGAATGTGGTACTGTGCCCAATTCTTTACCTATGAGCCATGTTCTCATATCATCTCCACAGCCTTGTGAAGCGGTTCCTATTGTGTATATTATCTTTCTTACCAGATCTGACAGCATAGATCTGCCAAGGTCACACAGCTGATCCACGGCAAAGCCAAGACCACGTGCATCCCACATTCGGGGTATACCACAGTGGCCACCGCCGAAGCTGGTAGCTCTAGAAACATTTGCTAAACTGTCAGCCTATGAGAGGGACCTGGTGAAGCAAGGACAAAACCAAACACAATTATGAGATTTGGAAAGTCCTGCCAGTAACCTGTCAAGGTTGTGAGTTATGAAGAGCATTGATGAAGTCTAAACAGTTCCAGGTGGGTCACTCAACCGAGCTCTTGATGGTGAGCTTCAACTCTTTAGAATCTGGGTGGCTCCACATAGAAAACTACTTCCTTACAGGAGAAAACTCCAGGCTGAGTCATGCTGTAGTTGCAGACCCAGGAAGGGCACTGGCACAGAACAGCATCTGTATGTGGAGCCTGCTTCCCAGCCGCAAGACCAGGAACAAGAGTGTAAAGCCCTTATGAAGGGTGCAGTGCTCGGGGTTCAGTCTAAGCTGAGCGGTGGGATCTGAGATATGAACCCACCTCACCTGTGGCTTCCTCCCAGCTGTGGGGATGCTGGAGCTGTCCACCCACAGCACAGCATGGCGATGCACAAACAGCAGCATGCCATGCAACACTTACTGGGCTTTGTTTCTTAATAAATAGTCCTCTACCACTTAGCATGTACTGCAAACTGTTTCAACGCCCATCCCATAAGTAATCTTCTAGCACATATACATTCTAGAAACTGCTTCAACACAACCCAGAAAAGCACTTCTCTAGACTCTAAGTAGTTCCAAATCTGGTCAGAGTCTACAGATAACCTCAGGGAAGACAGACACCCGGGAATAGGATAACTGGAGCATATTGGGGTTCTATTTTTACCTTTCTGAGGACTCAGCACACCATTTCATAGTGGCTGCACTCATTTACATTCCCACCAATAGTAGAAAAGACTTCTACTCAGACTTGCCCACATTTGTTATTCTGTTGTTGTTGTTGTTGTGATAATAGACATCCTAACTAGGGTGAGGTGGACTCTCACTATAGGTTGATTTATACTCCTTGATGACTAAGGATATAGGCCATTTTTATGTATTTACTGTCCATTGTAATTTCTTTTTTGAAAAAGTGACTGTTCACAAGAGAAACCAACAACAATGTGAAGAGGCAACCCACAATGTGGGAAAAAATTTTCACCAGCTGTTCCTTAGACAAAGGACTACTATCTAGAATATATAAAGAACTTAAACAGAGTCCTGGCACCCGGAAGGAAGCTCCCCCACCGCCATTCCACACTCCTAGGGCAGAGAAGGTGAGCCGCACAGGCACCAGAAGCAACCCCCTCCCCGTGGAAATGAGAAGACATGTAAACAAGCCTCAAAAACAGACTTCCAGGTCACCTACAGCAACCCCAAAGGGAAACAAGATGAAACAATCTGATACTCAACCACCTGGACTCTCTGAACTGGCAACAAAAGAGGATCTGGGAGAAATGAAATCAGAAATAATTACTCAGATAACAGTAAAGATTGTGCTCATAGTGCAAGACATGATTAATAAATCTAGAGAGGACACAGATTTAAAAAAATAGAGGATCTGAGGAACATGATGGAATCCCAACATAGGAAACAA
>NW_004624731.1:7848453-7910970 GCF_000247695.1 Heterocephalus glaber
TAATGTCTCCTAGATCTTGATATTGTAATTTTAAAAAAGGAAAATTGATATTGTGTAATAGGAAGTAAAGGTCTAAAGGAGCAGGGCAAGTGGGAGGGGTAGGGGAAATGAAAGAAGGGAAAAGAAAAAATATAAGAAAAGGAAAAAAATGGAAACAAAGTCTTTGCAAATAGGGAAAGGTGGAGGGGGTGAAGGGAGGGCAGGCCCAGGGGAAAAAATAAGAACAAAGATACTCATGTAATGGTACAAGATCCCAATGATGAATGTAACTGAATTTTATACCTAAAATGTACTAATAAACTTAATGGGAAAAAAATACATCTTTATCCATTCATCAGTTGATGGGCATTTGTGCTGTTTCCAAGATTTAGCTATTACAGATTGTGCTGCTATAAACATGGGTGCACATATATTGCTGTGTTATGATTTTTTAATTCTTTCAGGAAGATACCAAGAAGGGGAATTTTTCATTTTGCACTAAGATTGATGTATTATATGGCAATTATATCTTTTAATTTTTTGAGAAACCTCCATACTGCTTTCCATCATGGCTGCACCAATTCGCAATCCCACCAATATGGAGGATTCTCTTTCCTCCATACCCTAACCAACATCTGATGTCTTTGTTTTTCTCATAATAGCACACTTAACAGAGGTGAAGTGATATCTCCTTGTGGTTTTGACTCACACATCCTCATGACTCGTGATGTGAAAACCTTTTCGTGCATCTGTTAGCCTTTTGTATGTCTCCTATGGAGAATGACTATTTAGTTTCTTTGTCCATTTTTTATTGGGTCATTTGTTTTGTGTCCTTTGGTTTGGTTGGGTTTGGTGTGAGTTGAGTTTGTTTGCATTGGTTGGGGTTGAGTGAGGTTGGATTGGGTTGGGTTTTTTGCAAAGGAGTTGTACAGCTTCCTTGTGACTTTAATCTTTTACCAGACATGTGAACCATTTCCTTTCACCCCATGGTCACCTTTCCATGTCATTGGTTGCTTCCTGCATTATGCAGTCTTTTGGACTTATATCATCCCATTTTTGTTTTATTTCCTCTGCTTTTGCTGTCACAACCGGAAATATCATTGCCCAGACCAGTGTCAAAGATCTGTTTCCCTAGGGTTTCTTCTAGGAATTTTACCTTCGGGTCTTATGTTTATGTCTTTAATCCGTATTGAGTAGATTTTTATTTCTGGTGTAGCCCAACTCCGTTCTTTTACAGGTGGATATCCAACTTTCATTCATGCAAGACTGCCTTTTCTGTCTTGTGTGTTCTTGGCATTCATGTCAGAGCTCAGTCAAATCTGTACACATGGGTTGATTTCTGGCATCTTCATTCTGTCCCATTGTCTATATATCTGTCTTTATGTGAGTCTCATGCTGTTTTGATTACTATCTTTGTAATTATCTTGAAATCAGGAAGTCTGATGTCTTTGGCTTCATTCTTCTTGCTCAAAATTGTTTTTACTATTCAGGACTTCCATGTTTCATATCAATTTTAGGATTTTTTTCTACTTTTGCAAAAAATGTCATCAGAATCTTAATAGAGACTTCATTAAATCTATAGACTGCTTTGAATACTGTGGATATTTTGACCATATTAATTGTTCCAGTCTATGAACATGGGATGCTTTTCCATGTATTTGTATCTTCATTTTTTTATCAGTGTTTTTAAGTTTACAGGGTACAGTCCTTTTACTTCCTTGATTAATTTATTCCTAATTATTTTATTTATTTTGATGCCCTTGTAAATGGAATTTTTGGAGGGATAATTCCTTATGGATGTATGGAAATGCATCTGATACTTTATGTTAATTTTCTATCCTGCAACTTTATAGAATTTGTTCATTAGTTTAAACAGTTTTGTGCATGAAGTCTTCAGGTTCTATGTATAATATCATGCCATTTACAAAATTCTTCCTTTCTAAACTAAATCCTTTTTTCTTGCCTAATTGATCTGTCTAAGTATTCTTGTACTTTGTTGGATAGAAGTAATGAGAGTTAGCATCATTTCCTGGTCTTAGAATAAAAAGATTTCAGGTTTTCAACACTGTTATGGCTGTGTCTAGATGTCCCCCCAAAGCCTCATACAGTCATAGGTGGGGCTTTTTCAGTGGTGGCTGGATCTAGAGTGTGTGACGCTGGAATTGCTTCATGGTGCAATGCTAGGATCAAGGGCACTAGGATTAAGGGTGTGAGTGCTGCCCGCCCCAAGTAGCCTGCATAAGATAAAAGGGACAGAAAGAGCTGTGGTGGTCCCTTGTTGCTTTGCTACCTTCTGCCTGCCATGAACTGTTTCTCCTCTCTGATGCCTGTCTGCCATGTGCCACCCTGCTTTGGAGCAAGCTGATTATAAACTGTGAGCTAAATAAACCTTTCCTCCTTTAACTTTGGGTGTCAAGTATGTTGTTTCAGCAACAAGAAAAGTAACTAAGACAAACATTGGGTATGATATAGCCTGTACTTGTCATATATGACCTTTTTTAAGTTGAGGTACATTATTATTTCTATACTTAATTTGTTGAGGGTTTTATCATTTAAAAATACTGAATTTTTTCAGATTATCTTTTTTGCATCTATTAAGAGATCATTATTTTATTAATGTGTTGTCAATATATACATTGATTTGTGCATATTGAAACATCCTTGCATCCCAGAACAAACGCTTCTTGATGACGGCATAGGATTCTTTAATGTGCTATTGAATTCAGTTTGCTAATGTTTTATTTTTATTTTTTATTTTTTTGGTACCAGAAATTGAACTCAGGTCATTGTGCTTGCTCAGCAGGCAGCAAAACCACTGAGCTAAATCCCTGGCCCCAGTTTGCTAAAGTTTTGTTGAAGACTTTTGCATCCATGTTCATCAGGCATATCAGCCTGTAATTTTCTTTTTTTATAGTATCTTTGTCTGTCTTTGATATTAGCTTCATAAAGGGACTTACAAGTACTCTCCTTTATTCTTTGGAAAAGTGTTTTAAAATCTGGTACTTGGTTGGTGGAATTCACCAGTGAAGTTCTCTGTCTATGGATTTCCTTTGTTGACACCTTGCCTGCTACTGATCTGTTTGGCTGTCCACTTCTTCTTGATTCAATTTTAACAGGTTATATGTTTCTAGCAATTTATTCATTTTTCTATGTTAACCAATCAGTTGGTATGCAATTGTTCATAACTGTCTCTCATGATCTTTTTATTTCTGTGACACTGGTATATGTTACATATCTAAAAATAATTCTGTGGAAAACAACAAGAATTTACTCATTTCCTGGAGAAATAAAAAATGGTACAATCACTTCAGAAGACAGTTTGACAGTTTCTTACAAAACTAAACACTCCCTTACAATAAAACGTGGCAATCACATTTTTGTTGTTTGCCCAAACAAGTTGAAAACATGTGTCACACAAAAACCTGCAAATGTATGTTTATAGAAGCTGTGTTCATAGTTGCAAAACCTTGGAAACAATAAGAAAAATGAATAAGTAAACTATGGTACATCCAGACAATGGAATGGAATATTATTCAGCCCTAAAAAGAAATGAGTTTTCAAACAGTGAAACAACAAAGAAGAAACTTACTAATTGAAAGAAGCCAAGGTCAAAGGCTACGATTTGTATGATTCCCACTATATGACATTCTGGAAATGGCAAAATTATGAAAACAGCAAAGAATATCAGCAGTTGCCAGAGACTGGGAGAGGGGGGATGAATAAGCCCCACACAGGGGATGCTTAGGGCAGGGAAACTGCTCCATATGGTGTTACATGTGGGTGCGTGGCATTGTACATTTGTCCAAACACACAGACTACATCACTGAGAGTCCACCCTGATGTGAACCATTGCCTCGGGTCACAGGTTGTGACAGCGCCCACTCAAGGGGAACATGGCTATGCAGCGGCTGCATTGAGGGAAGACGGATGATGGGGACTCTCGGTGCCTTTCACCTAAAACTTCTCTAAAATCAAGATCTGTATTTTCAAATACCACACTGGCGGCTTATGGAAAATAAATAGAGGTCAATGAAGGTAGAAATACTGAAAAAAGTAAGGAGGCTATTGCTCATCTAATTAAGAGTTGGAGGAGTCAGGATGACAAGGGCAGTGGTAGAGGTGGTGAGACAGTCAGGGTTGGAGGATATTTTGAGGGTGGAACTGAAAAGCTTGCTGGTGCACTGTGCGTTGATGGAAGTGTGAAGAAAAACAGTTCTCACCTAATGATGCTGAGAGCAGAAGACGAAGGAAGAAACAGACTAGAGGTAAAATCAGAGTCTCTGATATTTAAGTCTGAAATGCTCCTTTGAACATCCGGGCAGAACGCTGAGCGGCGGTGAATGTAAATGTCTAAGATTGGGCTGCAGGGGGCCTGGAGGTGTGACGCTGGGAGTCCCCGGTTGCATGGTCTGCAGCATACACAGCATCAAAACCCATGGGGCTAGAAGAGGTGGCCAGGGAGGCTCAGGGAAGAGAGGAGAAATTACCAGAAGCAGGCCAAGATTGGAGTCTAATCCTGAGGGGTTGACCAGACGCCAGTGCACCAGTGTGACCCAGACAGGAACCCAAAGACTCTGCTTGCCACCCAGAATCTCAAACCGGGAACCCAGCATCTTGAAACGTAAGCCAGAATCCTGGTTTACACACCGCCTCTTTCCTGTTCTCCTGGATTTCAGGCTGCAAGGGTCCACGGGGATGTAGGTCCACGTGTGTTCCTTTCTGAGATTCAAGGGAAGTTGGGTGAAAGTACAGCCCTGGTGTAGCCCCCCACCCAAGGTGAAAGAAAATCCTCCACCACAACAGCACTAAGAAGGTTGCCAAAGCTTCAGAGGGAAGGCCCAGTGCTAGGCAGCGGCAGCCGACAGGCAAGGAAGGGAGCTCACTGGGTAGAGAATAGGCCAGGCCTTCTGCCTTGAGAAGGCTGGGCCTCCCACAGTGACATGGTCTGAGCCACTGCGACAGTGTGCTGGACAGGACAGAGAAGGAGCACAGATGCATGGGACAAGTCCCAGATCTTCACATGGATTTCAGCCCAGTGGGCTTGAGGAGGACACGGCAGAGTGGACACTGACCCTGGAGGGGAGCTGAGCCTCACCCTCCACCCTGCCCCTCCTGGGATCCAGCTGTCAAAAGTACGTTGGGTTCCCATGTACCCAGTGGTGAAGGTGTGTGCCAGAGAAAGTTCTGGAGAGCCCGTCCTGGCCCCCAGCTACAAGTGTGCACAATGGCCCGCTGGCCACAGCCTCTCCATGGCAGGGCACATGGGTACAGAGAGACCAGGAGTGATTTGCACAGCTGCTTTTCTGGCATTCTTCAAGAGCCCAGTGGCTAGTGGTTTGTCCCTCTTAGGGAGACCTGAGCTCTTCCCTTGATCCTTTTGACCTGTAAGAAGTCCTGTTCTTCATTTGTAAGAAAAAAAAAAGAGCATTACAATATTGTGCAGTGCAGCATTGGCATGGCACAAATGCCTATCATGCCCACTCCTTTCCCTACGGCAGGCATTACTAATCGATAGTGGCACACTTCAGCCAGGAAGCAGCCCCAGAAGCCTTTGCTGCAGGCAGCACTATTAACCCAAACTGCCCAGAGATGTGAAACTTATTTCCCACCTCCAGCATAGTACTCATAGTAAGCACCACAGTATTTAGGATCACACATGGCTCTGAATCCTGGTTCTGTATTTACTGGCCCTGGGGTCCTGGCCCCCAGTTTCACTGTTTATTAGCTGATTCTGGACACATTAAGTTTCTCTGAGCCTCAGTTTCTCCAATCTGCTTTTTCAGAAGAAAAGGCCAATGCCTCAGGAGGAGGAGGGCACATTCAGGTCAGGTGGAGATGGGGAGACTCCCCACGAGGGAGCACTTGGCAGGGATGTGGGGAAGGACAGGAGCTCTCTCCGCAGGTAGGACGCCTGGCACCTCCGCGGAGACCCAGAGGACAGGGCAGAGGTTGGGATTGTCACCCAGGCCCAGGGCACCAAGGCTCTCAGAACAGGAAAGGGTTTGGGTCAGGACGCGAAATGCCTGGTGGGCCATTCAAAGGAGGAAGCAGAGCGGGAGACAGATCAGTTTCCAACCCAGAAGACACATCCTTCAGCAAAAACATCAGAGAAGGACAAGCATAGAGCTTGAAAGCCCAGAGAGGAGGAAAAGCTGTGGGAACTCAGGCCAGGGGCATGGCCTTGCAGACTGGGAGAAGCAGAGGAAACCCAGAGATTGAGAGGAGCTCTGCTGAGGAGCGTGGGTGTGGGCTCCGGGGAGGTCAGGACAAGCCCTGGAGTCCTGGTTCAGCTTCCCAGGTGACAGTTTGGGCATTCACCAACACAGTCAGCATCAAAGAAGACAGGCATTTGGCAGTTTTATTTTGTATTTCTGTAAGGGAAGAGCTACAGTTTCAGGTACACGTGTTACATAGGCAGCATTTACAATAACAAGGGTTCAAATGAAAGGGGAAGTCACCAAAACCCATCTTGCTGGCACCATCTGTGCCTGGGCCGCCCTGTCCTCCCTGAAGTCCAGTCCCTAAGAGCAGTGGGAGAAGAGAGGACCCCGGGACACACAGCACCTCCAGAGGTGCCGACATCTGCCCAGGGCTTCCTGCTGCCCCTGCAGTGTGGACACCAAATGAGCAGATCCTGGCCTCCAAGGGAGGCAGCGAAGGCCGCTGCCGCAGGGCCAGGCAGAGTCATGCAGGCTGCTACACACCGGATAAAGCATGTATAGCCTCATTTTACCCCTGTGGAGACTGTGAACCTTAGCACCAAAAGACTTGTCTAAATTCACAATGAGAATTAGTTGTAGGGGAAGGATGCAGATCTCTATATACTCCCAAAACTTTTCAATATTCCCATTTTTCTTTAATTTTTAAAGCCACAATTACTGATAGTATAGTGAAACAGTTGTTAGGAAGTACATTGATTTACCCTCTATCTAGACGTCTGTGTTCACTCATTCATTCAACAAACATACACTGATCATCTGTTGTGTCTCAGGCACAAGGGCAGAGAAAATGTCAACATAAATCCAGGCCTTAGTTGATCCAGGGGCCGGGCCAAAGGCTTAGCCACACTGGTGAAATACAAAGTTTTGAAAACTCAATCATACATGTAGAAATTTAGAAACATTTTCCAGCTTTCTAAAGGCAGCTCCCGAAGACCCATCTTGTCAAGTGGCGTGTCACCCTGAGGCACGGCTCAAAATAAGGGTTTGGCTCTAAGAGGGCAGTGGCACCCAGGAGGTCTGACGCCTCCCTCGGGGCCACAGGGGTCAGGAAGACTGCTCCTCCAGGAGCAACGGCCCTGCCTCACAGAGGCCACCCTGTCAGTCGCCAGCAACCACTGGAAGCTGTGATCTCTACTGGGGACGCCCTCGTCTCCTGGGCCTTTTGATTCCGGTTATCAGGATGAAAACAGGGCTTTGGTAGAAGATGCTGCCAACGCGCTGCAGCAGGCCGGGAGGCTTTCTCACTGTTCTGCCAGCTTTTTAAAAGCAGAATAAAAGAGAAGCTCAAAGAAGATTAGCTGGGCTTTTCTAAGCCACAGCTCACCCTTCCCGTGAGTGTGTCGCACAATCCCAAGATCCCCGCTCCTCTCCGTCCCCGCCCAGGACCCTGGGTGACTCAGGAGCCAGCATTTCATCGCCCCAAAGGCAAATCGGAGTGGCCACGTGATGAAGTGTTTGTTAACCTTTCCTTCTGCATGAATTTCCTATACCAATTTGAGGCAAAATGGGAAGGTTGAGTAATACGAAATCAATGTGACGTTTTGCATTCATAAAATTAAAAGTATGAGGTCTGGACAGCAACATGAAAAAACGTGATCTGTTATCAGTAAAGGAATGGATGGTCGGTGATTTGTGGAAACAGATTTGCACCCAGTGAGAGTGGATGGGAGGATAGAATGTTGCCTGTGAACAATCGCGCACTGTAGAGAGGAGAAGGGACCCTGCAGTGTCCCCTGGCGTGGTTTGTCTGAGGGTTTTCTTCTCCTTTTTGGGGAGGAACAGGGTGTGAACCCAATGGGATGGAGAACTTTCCCCAAGGGGCAGGTGACAGCGCAGGACTCTCTTACTTTGTCTTGCTGTCTGTTGTGCTTATGATTACTCTTTGTCCAGCTGTGGCCAGTATCAAAGCAGAGCACACATTTGAAGCTCAAATCTTGATGAAGATTTCATGAGGTGTAACTGGCACCACCCAGGTAGGGCTGGAAGTGGGGCAGAGAGAGGGGATGGTGGGCGGGCCTTCCTGTCCCTCCCCAGCCGCAGGGACAGGGCACCCATCCCGCCCCTTAAGAAGACCCCAATTCCAGTTCAGAATTGCTCCAGAGACGGCACACACAGGCGTTTATTTATTTCCTTAGATTCACAATCACATAAGCAGAAGTTACCTTTCTTTTTCTCCTTTTGTTCATAGGAAAGTGGGGATCATTTTTCCTTTGCTTCCGCCTTCAAGTGCAAGGAAAGAGTAGGAACAGTAACACCCCCAAGCTCTGCTGGACAGTATCGTCTCTTCGGGGCCTTTTCACACCGCACAGTACATTTAAAGGCTTGGATGGAGAGAAGAGTTGAAGACAGACACTTCCCTGCTATTTTGAAATCATTATGAGTCACAGTTCTTTGATGCAAAGGGCTCTCTTTTAAAAAATGATGTCTTTTATCTGAATAGTAAAAAATGTTCACAGTAACAAATGCACCAGGAGGGGGGAAAGGTTAGAAAAAAATGGAAATGGTGTCTATGTCCAGAGGTGGGGTCACTGCTCTGTGGCAGGTGCAATTGACTTTGTGCAGAAGGGGTCACTAAGCAGGAGCCCAAGCAGCTGGCCATTTCCATTTCAAAGATTCTATCAAAAGGCCAAGAGCCGATTCACCCAGCAGCCTTCAGCAAACAAGATTTTCTCCTCTCCCATTTATGATATTTTTTATGCCAAAGTAGTTTAGCAAGCAGGCCTGCTTCATTTTCCCCGGAACAGAGGTGGCTTGTGTTAGGGTTGGAGAAGATTTAGGCTGCAGAACTGGGAGTTTTGAGCAATGAGGAGCCATTCAGTGGTCACTTATCAAAGGTCCCCAGCGAGCGATAAATCACAACAGAGCCCCTTCGCTCGGCCTGAGGACCTGGAGAAAGGTAGCTGTGTTATTAGAAGTTATGGCTCATCACGTCTGCCGAAAGAATGCAGCTTCACAAACACCTGGCTGGTCCACCAGGAGCTCCTGCAGGCACAGGAGGAGAAAGCACAGAACTGGAGGAGACAGTGACCTAGACTGAGTCTGATGGCCTAGTGGTTCGATCTCAGCCCTTCACTGTTGCTGGGCCTGGTGATGCCAGTAGAACTAGGAGTGATAAACCCTTACCGCCGAGTCTGCCAGACTTAAACCTACACGAGGGCACCCAGGGGCGCAGTCACCACCCCAGCAAGGTCCTCAGTGGCCTCTGGCCGCCACACCATAAATCAGTCCGTGAGGCAGGGTGGGCTGGACCAACGTTCACAGTCTGGGGCCGCTGTGGTGGGAACCACCGGAAGGAGGCCAACCCAGAGGACAAGCCCAGCCCCGACGTGCCAAAGCTCAAAGCCAGGGAGGCCAGCAGTGTGGATAAGAGCTCAGCAAAGCTGGGAGCTGCGTGGATGCAGGAAGAGGGGTTGCATAATCCCAAGGCCCCATCATCACCTTGAACAGGGCATCCTGGGCTGGCACTGTCTCAGAGGATGGACTGTGTGCGTCCAGTCACTGGCCAGGCCAGCTACTTACGGCCCTAGTGCTCCCTGAAGCTCTTTAAAAAGCCCTGGTCCTTGCCACCCTTAGCCTTTTTCTCTGCAAACTGACACAAATGCCTCCCCAGCGTGTCCTTTCACCCCGCCCCTCTCCAGGAGCCATCATCAGGGCCCTCGCCATGGAAATCCCAGGAGGTCAAGGCAGGATCTCCAACAGCCCCCTGGGAGCCTCAGCCAGCAACTGCTCCGAGCCCTGCTCATGCTCAGGGTCTCACCCACGCTCTGAAGATGGGGGGAGCTGCTGTTTCAAAGGTGGCTTACTGGGACGAAGGGCTGGGGTGGCCCCTTCCACGCACTCCGGCGATTTACTGGGAGCTCTAAAATCTAGTGTGATGGGTGGCCTTGCACTTTCTTATCATTCTATCCTCAAAGCCATCCTCATTTAAACTGGTTTGCGCTACCGGGGTAGAAAGGACGTCCCTGTAGCTCCTCATTTGTGTTTTTCCTAGAATGCCCCGTCTCCATCACTGAGGAGAAGTGTCAGCTAGTAGGAAGAGAGGCAGAGAGGGAAGGAGGGAGGGTGAGAGAGAGAAAAGGCAGGGAAGAGACAGGAAGGAAGACGGGAGAAGGAAAGCAGGAAGTGGCGGAGACTGGGCTCTTGGCCCCAAGAAACCCCGCCCCTGGCCTGGCAGGCCCTTGTCTGCAACCCATCTTTGGTTTGCTCTGCTCCTGTCTGTCTGTCTGTCGTAGGCCTGGACTAGGATGGCATTCATTGCTAAGAAAACAGGGAAATGAAAACCTTTTGTAGAAAGGCATCTTCTGGGCAACTTATGACCCAGGTGGGACGCAGCAGCCAGGGAGCTGTGCCCTGCAGAGCCCCCAGCGCAGTCATGAGAGAGGGCAGGAGAGAGGAAGACAGCAAGCGTGTGGGGCCAGAAGGACAGCGGGCTACAGGGACAGCAGCAGCCTGGCCAAGCCTGCGCCCGCTGGGAGCACAGCACTCGAGACTGGGGACTCTGGAGCAGCTGCAGGGAAATTCATCAGTGAGGACTGAGACACCGGCAGGGTGGAGACTAAATCTGTCTCTAGGACTGTAAACTAAATCCAGGCCCGGCGGGTTTCACCCCTCAGGATGCTCCAGGGCGCTCAGGGGCCATCTCAGCTGAGGGCCCACAGCACAGGCTGGGCTGGGAGCAGACTGAGGAGAACCCCAGAGGGTCAGGGTTGAACTCACATCCCCCAGGACACAGATGATCCCCTGACCCTGCCCCCCAGATTCCCAGAGGGAGGACAGAGGGCAGCAGAAGTGGCCTGGGGTTACCTCCTGGCAGGAGGACCAGGGAAGCAGCTCCTGGTGGCCAGGATAACCAAGTCTTCCTGTCATCACCCTGCTGGCTTATTCTTCCAGAAGACAAATCCTTCATAAACCCAAGTGCGGTTGCCCATGTGTGTAATCCCAGCACTCAGGAAGCTGAGGCAGGAGGATTGCTGCCAGTGTGAGGCCAGCCTGATCTACCTAGTGACTTCAAGGCCAGCCTGAGCTACAAAGCAAGTCCCTGTCTCAAAAAAGAAAAGAAAAATCCCACATGGTTGGCTCCGACCTACCTGTCCCACGTGAGGTGCCCTGAGTCCAGACGGCTCCCAGTGCCTTTCACTGACAAATGGAAGAGCCAGGACAGACCCTCGGGCCCTCTGTCCAGAGCAGGGGACCATGGCCGCCCAAGATGGCCCCAAAGACTCCCAGGTCTGACCTCAGACCCTCAGGGTCGAATCTCCGGCATCTTCTCTGGGCTCTGTTGGTAAATCAGACTGCTGTCCCCAGGAGACAGGAGGACGGGGGACAGCTATGTCCCCGACAGCTCCGAGTGGCGGGCTCAGGAAGGAGACGCCACCTAACATCGGGTGGAGAGAGAGGAGGAAGGCAAAGAGCTCAGATCCCGGGCGAGGGGTGAGGGTCAGCAGGAGCCTGGCTTGCCATCCTCTCCATCCGGGCCTGAGCGGCAGCTGGAAGAAGAAAGGAGGCTGCCCAGGGCTACAGCCCTTGTCCGGTCACTGTCCCCGCCACTGGGACACAACACCCGGCACCCACAGCTTAGAGAGAGGGTTCGGGTCACGCTGCAGAAGCCTCGGTCCATGCTGGCTCTCCAAGGCAGGAAGAGTGCGCTTGGCAGGGGGCAAGGGTCTGGGCAGAGGGAAAGCCGCTTGAGTCAAGGCCTTAAAGGCTGTCAAGGCCGCCAAGGCCGCGACACTCAGAAGCAGAGAGAGAAGGGCGGCCGGGCCAGGCCACGCCCCGTGATCCGCCTCTTTCTGCCAGCCTCTGCCTTTCAACAGCCAGTCGGCTACAGAACTCCAGAACCCCATCACCCTCCAAATGCATGAGGCTCTGGGGCCATGTCACATCCGAACACAACACCGCTCGAGCCTCGATGCAGTCTAAAATTCTCAGCAATGCCCTTTAGCATGGGTCTCCCGCAAAGCGCACCGATTTCCAGCCAGGACGCCACTGTCCAGCACTGTCCCAAGCCACTGTGTCTGCAGGCCCTCAAGGCTGGGGGCTGCTGATGAGCACCCAGCCCAGCGGGGCCCAGGCAGGGAAGGCCAGCAGCTGTCACGCTCCCACTGGGTACCATGCACTGCACCAGCACAGGGATGTTCTCTCCTTCAATCCTCCCGCAGCCCTGGGGCAGGCTGGTCACCCCCATTTCACCATGGGGAAACTGAGGCTCGGGGATTGTTATTTACACGTGGTGGTACAGCTGGTTAATGGGCAGGGCAGGGCAGAATTCAGACAGTCAGGGCAGGTTTGTGCACTTTCCACCACACAACAGTGTCAGTAGGTGTCATAGGGCTGCTGCAAGGATTAAATGAAACTGTGTTAATAAAACTCCGGATAGCCAAGTGCTGCACTTCTCAGCTGAGGCTGCAGGGGTGTGCACACACAGCCCTCCCTACAGCCAAGCACTCAGATACACAACGCAAGGGTGGAGCAATGGGAGGCTTGGTACCCGTGGTGTTTCTCCCCACAAGCAAGGACCTGTGCCTCCCAGTTCCCTGGGGAGCTCTGTCATCGCCACGGCCATTAAATGCGGCCCCACATGAAGTATGAGCATGCTGGTCACAAATGGATATTCACAGCCTGAAAGCACTTTATGATTACCAAGGGACAAAGAATGAATTAAAATCACACCCTGCTAAGTGCCACAGAAGTCTTTTCAACGAGCGCCGTCGCACTGACTCCCAGTCCGTGGCCTGTGGGCTGCACCTGCTGACGCTTCCCCCAGGGATGCTAATACGTCCAAACTGGACCCCAGACAGACAATTCCGGTTTATCTTCCCCACCGATGACAACGAAAGCGGCCTGGCTTTGTCAACAGGGAACGTGCTGCAGGCTTTCTTCCTATCTTAATGAAGTGTGGTGCCTTCTCCAATGCCCACTCCCTTGACTCATGAATGCCTAGCCAAGCTGGAAGAAGGTGAGGTGGGCAGGGCCAGCACACAAGACCTAAAGATGCCTCATCCCGGGCCCTGCAAGAGCTGAGCGAGGGCCACCTCCTTAGCTGTGCCCCTCATGCTGGCCGCCCACCCTTGCCCAGGCCTGAATCTCTGGCCACCCACACGGAAGAAAGGACAGCTCTTGGGGAGACTGGCTGCTCCCCGGAATGCCACAGAAGCCTCCGTGAGCCCCAAAACATGTTTCCCAAAACTACAAGGCAAGAGAAACCAGCACATGAAAATGCTAAGGGCCGACCGGCATCCTGCCCCGGCCCTGGGGAGCCAGGCCACACACCTACTGCCTAGTCCCCACCTCCTTATCCCCAGGCCCCGCCCAGGGGGGAGTGTGGGGGACGGGGTCACCACCTGCTGTGTCTCTGCAGCCCCCCGAAGGTCAGAGTGAAGCACAGCTGGGCACTGCTGAGCGGTCAGGTAAGCCGGGCACTCAGGAAGTCAGTGGACAGGGTCAGCTGGTGACCTTCCGATGTCAGTCCCAAGAGAGTGGGGTTGCATGGTCACTCTGCAGCTGAAGGGAACAGGAGTAAGAAATAATCCGGTGATCGGGGGATCCAGGCTGCAAACACAGAAATGAAGTCAGTGGGGGCCAAGGGTCACCCGGTGGGGCCCAGTACCCCCAGGGTGTGATGGGCTGAGTGGAAACGAGAGGCCAAATTCTAGAGGATGGAAATAGCTACATGTACTGAGGAGGCCAGAAGAACGGGGTAGAGACTCTGCTGCATTCCCAGGGGTATGGCACCCTCAGAACCCGCCCCCCCAGTTCTATGCTGGGCCTGGCAGTCCACCCCTGTGATCCCAGCTTTTGGGAGGCTGAGGCAGGAGGATAGCAAGTTCAAGCTGAGCCTGAGCAACTTAGAAAGACTGTCTCAAAATACAGGCTGTTTAACAAAGGCTAGGGGCATAGCTCGATGTCCAGGACCAAAGGCCGTGAGGAGCCTGCCTTCACAGGCGGCCCTCCCAGTGCACAGCTGAGTTCCAGAGTGAGCCACACAGCTGTCTCACCCACAGCTTCCAAGCAGGGTGCCCTGCCTGCCAGGTGCTGTGAGAAAGAAGGAAGCCACGTCACCGACAGGCTGTCACGGACCTCTGTCTGCTACTGGGGCACACTTGCTGCCTTCCTCCTACTTCCTGCCGGTTCAGAGAGTTTTCTAACATGAACGCCCTCCCGGGAAAGGCCCCCCCCACCCCGTCCAGGCTGCCCCTGAGTAACACAGCATCCACCACTCCATCCCAGCCCTCCTGCCGGCCCTTTTCCACAGATCCTAGAGGGCAGCTCTTTCCTCCTTCTGGCCAGCTAGAACAAAGGTAAAGTCCCAGAGTTCTCTTGGATGAGAGTCACACTGTCCTGGGGGCATCCCTGGGTGAAGACCCAGGAGGGCAGGGCCGGCGGTGGAGCTGACAGCAGAGCCCACTTCCCATCGCCACCCTGCTGTGGGTGGGCGCCAGTGGTGCGGACCCTGAGGTGGCAGAGTAGAGGGGTCAGCTCAGGATGGCCAGGGGAGCGGGAGGAAGAGCTGCAGGGCCAAGCAGGACGTGACTGTTTCCACCACCACTGCTGGGCTTGGTTAACAGCCCCTTGGCCCCAAGACCCAGGAGACAAAGAAGTCTGATCCCAGAAACCCCAGAGCCACCAAAACGTGCCCCAAAGCAAGTGCTCCAGGGGTGCGTGACCAGGCCGTCAGGTGTGAACCGAACTGTCCCACGACTTCAGGAGGCGGGAAGAGCACCCCATCCCACCAGCCACCACGCTGTGCCTGTTTCTTAAGCATCTTCCGTGGAAGCAGGAGGACGCGGCACATCCGCAGGCCTGGCTAAGACTGAGCACCACTTTCCTGTTTACTCTGGAGAAGGCGAAGCTTCGGGACAGGAAGCCAGGCGAAGGTCGCCCACGGCAAGGGCAGGGGAGGGGACCGAAGTGGAGGAGGGAGGAGGCCACTCCTCAGGGGATGGCACTGACAAATTGCACTGTGCAAGTGACACCTCAGTAGATTGCACAGAACCCAAGCTTCCTGCTACAGGGAGGCAGCTCTGGGTCGGTCTGTCCACAGGTCTCTGTCTCAGAGCACTGCACCAGAACCTGCCCGTGCTGCTGGCTGAATCACCAGGGTGGCAGGTAGAGCCGTCTAACTGCCACCGTCCCCAACCGAGAATCGGGGAGAAGCGAAGGGGCCAGCACTCCGGGAAAACCGGGAGCCAGGCGAGGGCATGGGTCAGCACAAGCTCTGTGGAGGGAACTCAGGCACCGTCAAAGCCTTTCCCTTGCCCCACATCCAAATTTACCTGGCCAAATAAAACATTCTGAGGGCATGTTTTATCTGGGAGTCCCAGATATTCCCTGCCTTCCACCGATTTAACAAGAGAGTCTCCTGGTGACAAAATTCCTCTGGGAGTCCATAAGGTTGGGGACCACAGGGCACTGACAGTGAGAGGACTCTCTACCTACCTGTCCCCGGGCCACCAGCCAGGCCTGTTCAGTGAGCATGCTCCTCTCCTGAGCAGCAGAAGGACACCCAGGCCTCCTAGGCATCTCACCTGAGGGTCTCCAAGGCAGTGTCAAGGAGGGTGACTGTCATCCTCATCCTGCTGATTTTGTTGGTGACATCAGTGGGACCTGGCCCTGAGTGAGCACCTCGTCAGCACACACAGCTCAGCTCAACACCCTCTGAGCTCCCTCCCTTGGGGACAAGGCACCATAGGGTGCCGTAGGTGTTGTCCCTGTCCCCCCTCCCCAGAGATTCCTCCACCCTCACCCTGCTGCCGGGCTCCTACAGCATCCAAAACTCTCACACCCTCAGCAGGGGACTTCCACCTGCCAACCAATGCTCACAAGAACTCTCATCTTCACTGGCCTGGACCCCTAAGCAACAGGCACCTGACAACAGGAAGCCACCCACATCTCCAACGTAGACACCCGAATCCTCTCTCCTCCACCACTGCCCCATCCACTCGTCACCCAGTTCCATCGGTTCTGCCTCACCATTCTTCCATCTCCCCCTCTGTCCACTGCCATGCATTATACACTTCCTGGGCACCCCCAGTGGCTCCCCACTCCTGGCAGAGTGATCGTGCTCATCCTCTATAGTGGGTGCTGTTGGAGCCCCACTGCTGCATTTATCCCTTGGGCGCTGCAGGTTTCAGCTGCCCGCACCCCACACCCACTCCCTCTGCTGGAGGACTGTCCTTGAGGAGGGAGCATCCTTGCCTGGAGATGCCTGGGGTGTCATCCACCCCTTGGGGACAACAAAGATATACTGGTCAACTTTCCCATTGCTGGACAAAATAGCAGACACCAGCAACTTAAAGTAGGAGAGGTTCATCTGGTTCATGGTTTGAAAGGGTTCAGTCCATGGTCGCCCGGCTCCAGGACAGGAGCATCATGGCAGAGGGCATGGTGGAGCAGAGCTCCTTAGCTCATGGCAATTGGGAAGCAGAGCAGGAACGCAGCACCAGAGAGGAAGGGCAGGCACCGGACAGAGTACCAAGGTCATGTCTCCATGACCCCCAGACACACACAGAAGTGAGCTTCACTGATCCTCTAGGTAGCTCTGGAGCCAATCACATCGACCATCCAGTTTACCAAATTACAAGAGTGTCACAGAACTCACTCCAGGGACCCCCATGAGCTCGAGCTGAGGTTGAATTCTTCCCTGAGCCACATCCTTCTGGCTTTTTTCCCTGCTCTGTCCCACTTCCTTCACTCTCTTCAAATCCTTTTTCCCTGACAACACTCTCCCAGTCAATGACTTATGCAAGCCTCCTGCCTTGGGCTCTGACTCTAGGGAGTTGAACGTAAGGTATCCTTCATACGTGCCAGGGCGACTATTTTTAAAGCTGTGCATGGTTGTGTAACTCCTTCATAACCACTTTGTAAATCAATACCTCGCCATCCACATGAAACTCAGAGACCTCAGTGATCCGACCACCTCATGTCTTCCCTGCCCTGCTGCCCCTGCCCCAAGTCCCCCACCCAGGCCTCTCCCTCCTCTCCACTAAGCCACTGGCCTTCCCGAAAGCCACGCTCTTCCATGTCTCTGGTCTGTAGTCAGACACCCCATCCCTTGCACTCCGGAGTGCCATGTGTACACCTGAGGACAACCTTTGGTCCACAAGTGGCATTGCCACGAAATCTCCAGGAAATCCAGCGCGTGTTGTCATGAGTTCTCCTGGGACAAGGACTGTTCCCAATGTCACTGCATCCCCTTTGCCAGGCACCAGTGGCTGCTCAGCCAGTGCACACCCGGTAGTCCTCAGCCTGTGCCTGGCCAGGCCTCCCTTGGCCCCGAGAACCATGGGGTGGGCTCCCTGCTTCGCCTGGTCCTGTTGCCTGCAAGGCCCTGTCCCTCAGGCTCCTTTTCCAGGGTGCCTGTGGAGTGCCTGTACCCCAGGGTCATCGTGGCTGCCCCTTGTCCCCCAGGACCGGATTCCTACTCCAGGCTGTCTTGCGTGTCACTGTAGGGCGCAGCCGCCTCTCCCAGCTCCCTGAGCCATCCTAGCACCGTTCCCCAGGGAGGATGGTGACGTCCCCAGAATTTCCCGACAGCAGGGACCACGCAGACCTGCAGAGTGGGGACTCACTGCAGCTAAGGTAACCACAGGGACGAAAGTCGGGCCCAGCATTGAACCCAGATGGTACCTTCAGGAAAACTGGGAGGAGCCTGCACCAGGGAGGCTCCCGGAGAAGGAGCAGCATGAGAGGCTGGCATCTGCTCTGTCACAGGGCTGGGCAGTAGCCTGAGGTCAGAATGTGCACTTAACAGGGGTCCGAGAGATGGGGGGAAGGGGCAGAGGGGCGACAAAGAATTGTGCTGTTCTGTGCACGTACCGACTCCCCTAGATGAGTGCGATCATTATGTGCTGCAAACATGGGCTAATACAAAATCTGCAAAACAAACAAACAAAGTCACAGGGGACGGCAAATCTTTCTCAGCTTTTGCTGCAGTCTTTTCACCTTATGGGTTGCCAACTTTTCCTAGAAAATGGGTGCCCTGCCCCAGGTCATAGAGAAAAGACTGGAGAAAGATACCCCAAAGATTTTGCCACATGTGTGCACCATTTTCGGATAAAGCTAAAGAAAAGCATTGCTACAATATGTATAGCTCTTAAAATAAATTCTAAGGAAGACCCTGGGTAGTGGCCAAATTAAAGGGGAGACTCCTCACTCAGCAAGCTTCGCCCTCTCTAACTGCGCATGAGCTGAGCCCCCAGAGCCGCCTCTCTGCAGAGCAAGGTTACTGGGTCTCAAAACCACTCTTCAAAAACTGGTGAGCGTGGCGAGGGCCACAAAAGCTTTAAATTCCCAAATGCTACGGCTCCTTGTCCTGTGCCCAAGCCCCTGTATGCAACAAAGCAGGGGGCCGAATTCCCTGCCACACACAGCGAGACCTAAATGTCGCGCCCAAACTCCTAGAAGAAAGCACAGGGTGAACGCTTTGTGACGCTGGGTCAGGCAAGGCTTTTTGGATAACACCTCGGAAGCACAGGCAACAAATGCGCTAGCAGCAGCATCCACCTTAGTCTTGATCCCTACTCATGAAGACGCTCAGGAAAGAGGCCTCCAGAGCTGCCTCAGAGATGGCGAGAGAGAGCAACGGGGTGAGCGGGTCAGACATGAGGGCCACACCCTGAGGCGATTCACCGTGACTTGTCTTTTCCTCTAATAAGTCTTCCTAATTTAAGGGCTCACCGTGTATTTCGATTGCCCCGGCCCTTTTTTGGCTCTCAGACACCTCCCTGGGCCCTGAGGGTGACCCAGGAAGGGACCACCCCCATCCCAGTGTCCTCCACTCCATCCCCAGTGCCCCTCTGCCCTTCAGGGGTCCTCCTCTGCAGATCTCCTGCCCCAGGTGCCACAGGTGACTCCGGAGATGCTGCTTCCGCGCTCCATGGCGCTCACAGCTTGGGGCAGTGTTGGCGGGGCCTGGAGTGTCCCCAAGGAGAAGTGCTGCCTTCCGCACCTGCACAGGGTCTGGAGGCCAGCGGCGCTGGGGGTGGAGGGCAGGGACAGTGGCAGCGGGGACAGCAGCACGAGACCCAGGGCAGCCCCTGGGGACAGTGCCTGGCAGTCTTCCAGGGAAGAGACCTGAGCCTTTCACTGTCCCACTCTGGTTTGCTCAGGTCTGTCCCCAAGGCTTCCGGGAGGGAGGCCTGGTCCTCAGTGTGGCCGTGCAGGGAGGCGGCAACACCCCGGAGAGACAGAGCCCAGCGGGTTCCGTGACGGTAAGCTGTGACCCACCACAAGGCCGCTCTGGCTCTTGGTGGCCACGGACCTCGGCCAGGGAGCCCCCAGAGCCCAGCAGGCCCAGCGCCATGCTGCTGGGCCTCCGGGACTGGCGCTGAATAGCCTGCTTTCCTTAGGAGCCGGCTAGCCTGGCACAGTCCCCTGCTCCTCCTCTGATGGCCCCTTCCTCCTGCCGGGCCACCCTAGGGTTACAGGATAACATCTGTCCCAGTGGTCTTCAGGAACCCGGCACAAGGCTGCGGGACCTCACCAGTACTGCACTAATCTGACCTTAAATATTTTATGCATAGACCTTAAAATACTTCAAAATTCCTATTTTTCTTAAAACGCATTGGCAAGGCCTGGGGATGTAGCTCATGGCGCTGTGCCTGCCTGGCAAGCACTGTCCTGAGTTCAATCCCTGGGACCGAGAAATAAAAAGCACTGGCAAACATTGTAAATACAATGTAACATGTGTGCCGCTTGTCACAATACAAATAAGGTGTTTTAAATGTTTAAAAAAATTAAGTCGGGCATGATGCTGCACACCTGTAATCCCAGCACTTCAGAGGCTGGAGCAGGAGGATCTCTGTGAGTTCCAGGCCAGCCTGGGCTACATAGTGAGTCCAAGGCCAGCCTAAACTGTATAGCAAAACCCTGTCTCAAAAAGTGAACAAAAAATAAAATAATTTTTTAAAGTAAATATAACATAACAAACATAACAGCTCATGGACAAATCTCGTTGACTGCATAGGAAATAAGACTTAAAATCAGACAGACTCCCTGGAAGCCTCTCTGCTCCAACCCAGCCCTCTGTAGGTATCGACTGCCTACCTGGGCAGGTGAGCTGATGCCCTCAGACTTAGTTTTTTCATCTGTCACGTGGAGCCACAGTGCCCACAATGCAGGGTTGCCATGGGATTTGAGCGAGGTCAAATGGAAAGTAGTGAAAACGCAATAAACCGTGGCTGTCGTCGTTTGTATTTGAACTGGGCATCTGTGAAGCTGAGCATGATTACTTTCAACACTGCCTCTATATCCATGGGATGAAATTCCTCTTCCACCCCTGCCTGCACTTCCGCCGTCTGGGGCGTGGCCTGAGCTGCTGCCGCTGGCTGTCGCAAGTAACTCTCTTGCTGGTGACGGCCCCATTTCCTCTGAGGATGGGGAGGATGTGGCCCACAAGACAGTGTCCCCAAGGGGCTCCCCACCACCCTGTGGTTCCAGTTCAAACCTGGACCACCTGAAGCACTGCTGCAGCCCTCGCCCACACGGCCCTCCCGTCCCGAGCCCTGAATCAGTCTGGGAGCCTTACGTTCTGCTCTGGGACTCCGTGCTGTATAACGCGCATCCTAAGGCAGTGACCTGAGGGAGCCCTAGTGCCTGTCGGCACCAAAGCAGATCCAGGAAGGACCCCAGCAGCCTTGGGCTTTTAAAACTTGCTTCTGTGTGCTCTCGTTCTGATTCCAAACGCTTCCCCTGGCTGCTCCTCCTCAAACTCCACCTCCCTCCATGTGTCTCCTTCCTCCCTTGAAGTGCTTGAGTCCCCCAGGTCCCCCAGATCACAAGCTACCAGAGGACAGAGAGAATCCAGCAATGACCTGCGCCATGGCTGCTCCCCACACAGCCCGAAAGCAGCTCCTGAGAAACCCGCGTGGCTTTCTAGAGTCGTCTCCCCTTTGACATCAGGAGCACGGTGGATTATTTGGGGCTGGATTTCTTGCTCCCTCTGGGCTCAGAACATCCAAAGCAGCCAGTTTAGAAATAATCTTATTTGTATTTTCATAACAATGCTTTTACCCGATCTCATGGGGATCTCTAGCGATGGGCTACATCCCAAGGAAACTCTACTAACTTCCAGAAAATTCCACACCTCCACAGATGTTTAGGATAAAAGGACCACAAGGGTCAACTGGCCCAGGCTTTGAGATGACCGGCCCAAGGGCATCTGGATGTTTCTTCCCACAAGAGCCTGGGGCCTCAGCCTCTGGTTTACCCAGCCGATGTGCAAGTCCAGGTGTCTTAGTCACTTTCCCTCGCTGGGACAAAATACCCAACACCCAAAACCTAAAGAAAGATGGGTTATTTGGGCTCACTGTTTCAGGGGGTCACTCCTTGACTGGCTGGTTCCGGAGCAGAAGTGGCATGGTGGGAGGGCATAGCAGAGGAAAGGTTCTCACCCATGGCAGCTGGGAAGGAGAGGGAGGACAGAGGAGTCGGGAATAAGAGCACACCCTGCCAGGTCTCCCCACAGTGCCAACCTCCAACCAGGCCCACCGCCACAGCAGTCAGCCAGGAGCTCATCCAAGGGTGAGAACAGCACCTGGGAGCAAGACACCTCCCACACACACGAGACTCTTCGGGGACACCCGGACCCACACCACAAGGAGATGAGGCCCTCTTGGAAAGCCCTTCCATCCCTGTCCAGCTGTAGGGGACCTGGGGACCCTGGCAGCAAAGCCCAGCAGGCCTGGATACCAGCAGAGAGAGGCCACAGGGCCCCAGCATTCCCACGGCCAACCTCCCTAACCTTCACTCGAGCCGGGGGAGGGAGCCAGCATCGGCCCAGCGTCAGAACAGCTTCGGGAGCCCATTCTGTGCGTCCCTGGAGAAGGGCATGACCGGGCACCAGAGGAAGAGCTGGCGACAGGGCGACTGCCGGGCAGCCCCAGGGCACCTGTGACCCCAACCCAGCGCTGTGAGCAGAGCAGCTCCAGGGCTGTGATGGTGCCCATGTCCTCTAGAGGGAGCCCTCCCAGGGCCATCCCTTTAGAACCCACAGCCGAGTGGGCTGTCTGTCTCTGCCACTTCAAGCCACCGTCTCTGAAAATAATCTTTGTTTTTTAGCCCAGTCCTGGGAATTGAACCCAGGGCCTTCATGATGAGCCACATCCCCAGTTCTTTTTTTAAAGTTTTTCTTTTGAGGCAGTGCTTGAACTTGCAATCCTCCTGCCTCAGCCTCCCAGTGTGCGGGTCTCCGTTTGATTCAGCCCGAGGATTAGTCTAACCAGGTCTGTGCCCCATGTCCATCTGGGATACGCCCTACGGCAGAGGCAGCTCTCACATCACCGAGAGGTTTGTTGTTTTATAAAAATGTCCCCCAAGCACTCTCATCCCAAACGTCTCTTGGATGCAAATGAGTTACACCCAAAGTGGCTTCTTCCCGCCTCGCTCTTGTCCACCACTCTGCTTCTGCACAGCACCTCTGACCTCACAGTAGTGACTCAGTGAACAGGAGTTGGTTCCCCCTTTGTGGAGGTCTCGGGCTGCAGTGTTGAGTGTCCGTCAGCTGGGCAGCACACTCCTGAAAGAGTCATCAATCCCTCGAACCCTTGGGGACTCCGAACATGTTGGGTGTTTAATCTCCTGCCCTGCTGTACCCTTCCTGAGCACCCTCTTCTCCTGGCTGCGAGAGGCAGCCCTCTTAAAGGTATGGGGTCTCGAACTCCGAACCCCAAGCACGCTTGGAAGAACAGGACTGGAACTCCCGGGGGTCTGCAGGCCTCTCCGTGGAGCACGACGCGCTCTCAGCATGTGCAGGAACCTGGTTCAGTTCCCGTTGTGGGAAACTCAAGGATGGGACAGTGGCTAAACCCACCCTCCTCTCACAGCACCCTTTCTCCAATCCACAACCACCGAAAGAATGCCAGAGGGGCCTTTTTCCTTCAAGAACCACACAATATCTTAGGTAAAAGCGGTAATTTAAAAACAGGATGAAGATTAAATTGTTAGACTTTATTACACTAAAAGGCACATTATCATTAATTTCCTTCAAAATCCTCCTCCTCACTTCTAACACACTCACCCCTTGGTTCTTGGCAGTTTCTGAAGCTGCTCTGGAGTCCTCTTTCCTGAGGGTCTTTGTGAGGTGTGGTCAAAAATGTGGTGAATGCTGCTGCTGCTGAGCACCATCCAACAGAAAGGCAGCTCCTAAAAACATGACGCAGTGTCCTTACCCACTTTATTCACCAGATCTGGCACCGTGCAGCTTCTGGTTCTTCCCCAAGTCACAATGACCGTGAAAGGGAAAGCCTTTCAATCAGTTCAGGACATCAAAATGGCCAGGTCAGTGGAACTAAAGACCCTCAGGAAAGAGGACTCCTGCACTGCTGCAGAAACTGGCGAGGATGGTGGGCTAAGCATGTTAGAAGTGAGGGGGAGGGTTTTGGGGGGTGTTCATGTGTGTCTTTTACTGTAATAAATTTTTTTTAATTTTTTTTTTTTTTTTAGGTTTTTTGGGTCTCCCTTTGTTGTTCAGGTTGGCCCTGAACTCACTATGTAGCCCAGGCTGGCCTCGAACTCGAGGTGATCCTCCTGCCTCAGCCTTCTGAGTGCTGGGATTACAGATGAACACCACCATGCCCAGTGCAATAAATTTTTTCATTTAAATATCCCATACAACTCAATCACCTGAGTCAGAGAATCACACGCCAGGCCTCCCTTCTGGAGACTGGAGCTGACCAGAGCTTAACTCCGACACCAAGCCCCACTGGTCCTGTGAGTGAAAAGTCTGAGGAGCAGGAAGAAAATGGAGCTCACATTGGATCCTTTTTGAGTGCCATAGAAATTAACATTAAAATGTTTGCTGCAAATTTGCCTGTCACACAGTGAACGATCATGAACAATGGTCCCCTTCTGTCACTTCAGTTCACAGCCATAAGTGAACATCGCAAGAAAGTTAAGATCTTTTTTAGCTTTGCATATGGAAATTTTCAAACCACTATAAAAGCAGAGAGGATGGTGTGATGAACCCTGTGTCTCCGTGACCACCTTCAAGGCCTTGGGCCTCTCTGGGTACTGCCACCGCCACCGGCCGCCACGCCTGGCCGCTCCAAGACACTCTGAAGGCGTCGCCCCTGCAGAGAGACTGGAGCCGGCCGGGCGCTGCTTCCAGGTGGTGCAGTGGGGCCACCCCTGCTGCCCATGGCCCCACCCTCCTCCCGGCCCTGGATGACCGCGGCCCCCGGAGCTGTCCTCAGCACTGTCTTCAAACACACTCACCCCTCAGAGGCCCAGAGAGTGCCTGCGGGACCAGGACAGGAGCTGAGAGACCCACGCCCGTGGGTGGCATCCCCTCGGTCAGCAGCAGGAAGGCGACAGCGCTGAGCCCTGCTATGGAAGGGCTGAAGACAAGAGGCGCCCACCCGCCAGAGGGATGCCCAGTCTCCGTGAGAGCAAACAAAGCAAACATGCATCATTTGGAACAAGGACAGCCTCTGTTCTACAGAAATGCGTGTGGAAGGTTCTTGGCAATGAACTCCTCTTAAGCAATTAAAATACTCCAGGCTGGGCCCGGTTCCTCACACCTGTGACCCCCAGCGCTCTGGGAGGCTGAGACAGGAGGGTCTCAAGTTGGAGCCCAGCCTGGGCAGCTCAGTGACTTAGGGAGTCCATGCCTCAAGATAAAAAATGTTCAAAAAAAAGAACTGGGGATGTAGCTCAATGCAAAGGCCTGGATTCAATCCCCAGTTCTACAAGAAAGAGGAGAGAGAAAGAGAAAGGAGATGAAAGGAAAGGGAAAGAGTTCTGACTGTGATAAGATACCTAGAACTGGCAGCTCCGCGTCCTCCGCCTGTCCCCGCACCTGGACCGGTCAAGTTGAGAAAGCACACAAACTCCCCGCACCCGGGAAGCACCAGAGCTTCCCCCAGAGGCCGTATGAGCTCCAGGCGTTGAAGAGTGTCTGTCAGTTCGTCTGCGATGATGGTGACCAGGGACAACGCGCAGGGCCTGAAAATATTCTCCTTTTCTATTTTGTGAATTTATTTATTTTTTGGCTGAGGATGTGCCTCAGTGGCACCGCGCCTGCCTTGGAAGCACACTGTCCTAAGTTCGATCCCTGGGACCAAAAAAAAATTTTTATTTATTTTTTGTTAGTAAGTATTTGCAATTCATGCAGTGTACAATCATCTTGGGAGTGGTTACACGTAAGTATTACAGGTCATTTCTTTTTCTAATCTCATTCCCTCCCCCAAAACTGGTTCGCCAACCTCTTTTCCATGCTTGTTGATATTATTCAACTTAGCTCCTGTCACGGCATATAATGTTTACATTCATTGAGGTTATTAGGTTCCATTGAGGTCATATATCTTGATTCTACTTATTTCTCCTTGCCTTTCACCTGACCCCTCACCGCTGCTCTCTTGGACCACCTATCTATTGCAAGAGATCTATCCCCCACCCCTTTCTATCCATCCTGTATCATTTTCTTTGTTTGTTCTTTGCCTCACTCAGATGAGAGATATTGAAGTATGTAAGCTTTAAGTATTAAGTATTTAATCAGTATTTAAGCTTGTATGTCTGGTTTATTTCACTCAACATTATATTGTCTAGGTGCATCCATTTTCCAACAAATGTGTCAACTTTGTCATTCTCTATAGCTGAGTAGTATTCCATTATGTATAGATGCCACATTTTCTTTATCATTCATCTGCTATTTCCAGGATTTAGGTGTTAGGAATTGTGTTGCTATAAACCTTGGTTTGCAGGTGTGTCTGCAGCTCTTTGGGGAAGGTCCCTAGCGGGGGGACAGCTGGTTCATATGGAATTTCCAATTTCAGTTGTTTTAATTTGCATTTCTCTAATGGCCAGAGATGTTGAACATTTTCTCATATATTTGTTAACTGTTTGTATTTCTTCCTCTGTGAAGGGTCCATTCATTTCTCTTGTCCATTTCTTGATTGGGTTTTTAATTTTAGGTGGATTAGGTTTTTTGAGTTCTTTGTATATTCTAGATATTGGTCCTCTGCCTGAGGAATAGCTGGCAAAAAGTTTTTCTCAATCTTCACTCTATTGATTGATTCTTCTGCTGTACTGAAGCTTTTCAGTCTCATATAATCCCATTTGTTCATTTTTGGTATTTCTTGTGCAACTGAGGTTCTGTTTAGAAAATTCCTTCCTGCACCTATGTCTTCAGGTGTTTTATCTATTTTATCTTCCAGGAGGTTTAATATTTCTGTTTTAATGCACAGATCTTTGATCCATTTTGGTTTTAATTTAGTACATGGTGAGCACTAAGGGTCAGTTTCAATCTTCTGCATACAGATAATCAGTTTTCCCAGCTCACTTGTTAACTAGGCTATCTTTCCTCCAACGTCTGCTTTTGGTCTCTTTGTCAAAGATAAGATAGTTGAATGCGTCTGGAGAAGTTTCTGTGCCCTCAATTCTTGATCCACAGGTCTGTTTTTGTTCCAGCACCATGCCGTTTTTATCACTATCGCTTTGTAGTATAGCTTGAAGTCAAATAATTCTATGCCTCCTGCTTTGTTCTTGTTCCCCAAAATTGCTTTTGCTATTCTGGGTCTCTTCTGGTTCCGTATGAATTTTAGGATTGTTTTCTCCAGATCTGTGAAGTATGCTGCTGGTATTCCGATTGGGACTGCACTGAGTCTGTGTAACAGTTTGGGAGTATGGCCATTTTGACAATATTGGTTCTACCTACCCAGGAGCAGGGGACATCTTTCCATTTTCTGATGTCCTCTTCAGTCTCCTTCTTCAGTGTACTGTAGTTTTCTTTGCAGAAGCCTTTCACTTCCTTAGTTAGATTAATTCCTAGATATTTTTTTTTCTTGAAGCTATTATGAGTGATAATGTTTTCATATTATCTTTCTCATCCCATTCCTTGTTGGTATACAAAACTGCCAATGATTTTTGTGTGTTGATCTTGTATCCTGCTACTTTGCTGAAGTTGATTATTACTTCTAGGAGTTATTTGGTGTTCTTTGGGTCTTCTATGTAGAGTATCATGTCATCAGAAAATAATGATAATTTGAGTTGTTCCTTTCCTGTATGTATCTCTTTTAAGTCTTTCTCTTTCCTAATTGCTCTGGCTAACGTTTCAAGTACTGTATTGAATAGAAGAGATGATAGTGGACATCCTTGTCTTGTTCCTGATTTTAGAAGGAATTCTTTTAGTTTCTCCCCATTTAATATGATGCTTGCTGTTCATTTGCCATAAATAGCCTTTATCATATTCAGGTATGGTCTTTTTATACTTGTTTTCTTAAGGTTTTTATCATGAAGGTGTTAGATTTTGTCAAAAGCCTTTTCTGCATCCATTGATATGATCATGTGGTTTTTGACCTTGCTCCTGTTTATGTGATGTATTACATTTATTGACTTACGTATGTTGAACCATCCTTGCATCTCTGGGGTGAAACCTACTTAGTCATGCTGTATGATCTTTTTAATAATGTGCTGCATTCTATTTGCCAATATCTTGTTGAAGATTTTTGCATCTATGTTCATTAACAAGACTGGCCTGTAGTTCTCATTTTTAGTTGGGTTTTTAACCCGTTTGGGGATCAGGTTCACACTGGATTCGGTAGTTCAATCTTGGAGGACTCCATCCCTTTCACTTTCTTTGAAGAGCTAGAAGAGTTGGTGATATAATAGTCTTAAAGCTTTTGGAGAATTCAGCCAAGAATCCATCAGGTCCTGGGCTTTTCTTAGTTGGTAGATTTCTTTATTATTGAGTCAATTTCATTGCTTGTTATTGGGTTGCTAAGCATATTTATGTCTCCTTGTGTTCGTTTTGGTAGTTTGTATGTGTCTAGCAATCTGTCTATTTCTTCAAAATTTGCTAATGTGTTGGAATGTAATTTTTTACTCCCCCGCCCCTCATACCAGGGATCAGACTCAGGACCTTGTGCTTGCCAGGCAAGCATGGCACCACTGAGCTACAGTCCTGGGCCTTGGAATATAATTTTTTGATGTGAGTCTTTTCTCTCTCTGTCTTGGTGGGCCTTGTTAAAGGCCTATTTTAGTTATTCTTTTGAAGAACCAGATCTTCGATTTGTTGTTGTTTTTTTTTAGCTTTTTCCATCCCAATTTTGTTGATTTCCACTCCACGAAGCCTGCTTAAGTAAACATAAAAGAACTGATATCACCCCAAGAATACCCTCATCCAGTGAAAATGGAAATCAACAACAGAAGAAATTTTGGAAAAGGCAAAAAGCTCCTGGAAAATTAACAACGTACTCCTAAACAACCGATGGGTCACAGAAGAAATCAAAGAAGAAATTTTAAATTTTCTGGAAGTTAATGGCAATGATGGTACAACTCAACAAAACCTCTGGGACACTATAAAAGCAGTCCTAAGAGGAAAATTCATCACAATCAATGCACACATTAGGGAAACAGAGCAAACCCAAATAAATAACCTTACAAGAAATCCTAAGATACTTGAGAAAGAACAAAAAACCAACCCCAAACCCAAATTAAGGAGGGAAATTATAAAGATGGAAACATTCTGAGAGTCAGCAGCCCGTCTGGCACCCTAGCAGGTGGGAGTGCAGCAACACAATCCGCCGGCAAGCACAGAAAGACGTTCTCCACCAGAAGCAAGCAAGCTCAGAGAGCAGGAGGAGCCTGTATGGAACTTCGACTCCTCCCCCGCCCCGGAGCAAGGATCATGCTACGCACTGCTGAGTGTGACGCACTTCGGACAGCATCCCAGGAATAGGGCCGGAGCAGGTGTGCATCCACAGACCCACCATACCAGTTGGCTGGGAGAGAAAGGGTTCCTTCCAACCCGCCAGCCAGGGAGGCAGAGCTGAAGGCGCCAGGGCTCACACCCTGTTTTAGTGCAATCGCTGTGCCCATCACTCGAGGCCGGTTGCTGCTGACCATGTGGACGGGCAGAAAGGAAAGACGGCGCATCAGGAACCAAGGCTGATGGGAGCCCAGCTCCCATCCAGGGTCACACGGTTTAACTTGGCGCCAGCTGTTAGTGTGGCTCTCGGCGCAGTTGCCACGTGGCCTTTATTAAATGTCGTGGTTGTCATTGGTGAGGGAAGGCCAGCTGGGCGCCTGGGTCCGGCAGCAGAAAGGTGGCTCACACAATGGGCCTCGCATCTTCACCTGAACCGAGATGAACTGCAGAATGCAGGGACGGCAGAAACTGCCTGTCCTGCCTGTGGGTGAGGAATCATGGCTGTGGTCCATGAGGCCGGAAAGTTTGATCAAGGAAAACAACGATTTACTGGGGGCCGTAGGAAAGGCTACTAATTTCACTAATGGTGCTGTGTGTAAGGAGAGGTCTGGTTTTTTTTAAAAAAAAAAGGTCTCATGGGCTGACAGAAACGTGGTGTACTATTTTAAGAATTGAATCAACTTGAGTTTGACAAGTAAACTCGTGCTAATTAGAGAGCTTCCAGTTTGCTAATGGGGAACCACTTGGAATTGTGAGACCCCAAAGTAATGAGGAAAAGCAAGTCAGGTCCTCTGGTCGCCATGGGCGGGCGCATCATACCAGAGCCTGGCTAAGGAAGCGGCCTCACAAAATGTCACCTGTGTGGGCTTCACTTGTGAGGTGCTGGGAGCATTTCAGCCTCCTGGTTTGCTGCTCTTAAAGGTTGTGAGCGCTCCCGCTGTGCAAGCTCACAGCTGAGTGTTGCAGCGTGAGCTCCGCCCAGTCGAAGTCCCGGGGCGCAGTGACTCGGTGACCTCCAGTCAGCCGCCTCAGCGACAGCCACATGGCCAGCAGCTGCACCCCACGGTATTTTTCTTCTGCAAATTAATGGTGTCCTGTGTCCCCGCTGAAATAAGTGTGCGTGACTGTTCTATTAAAGGTATTCCCGAAATGGATTGTCAGTCACACCGACCTCATCAGGAATTCTGAACTCCGGCTTCCTCAGAGAATAGCTCTGGAATGGCTAATGAAGCGCCAGAGCTGCTGCCCTACTTCCCAGGAAGCCTGGCTCTGCCGTCCAGGGGATCCAGTCCCACTCTCTCCTCCCCACAGAGCCCACCCCTGGTCCAAGCTGCCCACACAGAAGCTGTCCCTCCCCGTCCCTGTCCCCACCTACCCAGCAGGCCTCCGACTGCTACACACACGCACACACAGGCACACACCTGTGTGCACACTTGGGGACACACACCTACACACACTATCCACTCCTCACTCTGACACTCAAAACACAGGGCCATCTTTCCAGCTTTATCCCAGGACCCACCAAGACCACCTGCCCCGTGCCCCCATCCTGCTACTCACCATGCCATAGCACCCCTTGCTCTGAGTGTACCCACCTCCCAACCCCCGCCTGGGCATCGTGAGCCATGCAGGCACCTGTCAGAGACCTAACAACCGTCAGTGCCTGGCTCAGACCCTCCGCTGCCAGGGGGATGCTCTCGTCTTTCAGAAGGTGGCCCCCATCTGTGCTTGGCACCTGCTCACAGCTCCGCCTGCAGCATGGCCTCTTCTGACCTCTGTCTGCACCGGATGCTTCTCCATCACACTGGGGCCCAGGGACACCAAGGCCGCACCCTGCTCATGGGAGGTGCTCCACACACGCTGGGGTCACACTGGGATGCTGTGCAGTTCAGAGCAGACCCACTCTGGCTGGGCATGTTACTCAGCACCAGTTCAGTCCCCGGACCCACAAATACAAGGGTATAACATCAAGTAAAAAGCAAAGCCAGGAAAGGTGTCTGTACTATGCTCCCATTTATGCAAAATGAAATCAAGTATGGGTAGAGCTATAAAAAGATATAAATGTACAGATAGATCTGGGATAAATCTCTCAGGGGTCCACGATTAAACCTGAAAACAGCTGCCACAGGGAGGAGCAGACGCACAAGGTCAGGGGTGGGACAGAGCCTTCCTGCTTGGATTTCATTACCATTGAATCTATTACTGTGTGCATATATTACCCACATTACCCATTCGGCGGTAACAATTCAGTGCAATTCAATTGAAAGTAATAAAATAAATGTTTGATTTTAATTGAAGCTGAACTGAACAACCCTGAAATTAATAATAGAACTGGCTGGAGTAGTCAAATTACCAATTGCCAACGAGTTCAGCATTCAGAGAGAGAATTTTATTTCTCCAATTATATGGTCATCCAGTGCCAAGCTGAATTCATTAGCTCAATAATAGTAATAATAATGAATATGCTTATAAAATTAATAAATCAGACACAAAGTTTTATATCGAGAAATTTTATCCAAGAGTATTTGAACTCTCCCAGCTTACAAAAGCAGTTCACTGTCAAATGGGCTCTCGGAGGTCATTCAGGGCCCTGTATTACCGCGGGGCTGTTGCCAGATTCCCAGAGCTGAGACCTGAGACGGGCGTGTCCTTCCATCTAACGGTTGCACAGACTGCCTGGGGCGACTCCTTGTGGGCGGACAGTGGCTAGGGGAAGGGACGGTCCTTAGACTCGGGACAGCATGGCACCCATGACGAGCTGCAGCTCGCTGCGACTCCATGCCCTGCTGGGCTTCAGGGCTGAGGAGAAGCCCACAGCATCTGCCACCGCACACAGGGCACAGCATGCTTTGTCACCAAAACTTGGCCGCAGGTGCGTCCCTCCTGCCTGTTCTCAGGTGCCCCGCCCTCAAGGCTCCCAGGCCTCCCCAGCCTGCCCGGTGCCAGCCCCAGCCTGGACTGAGTGCCATCGCTCCATCATCAGCATGGCCTCTGGTGCCAGACGTGCTCCACACGGCCGCTCCATTACCCTGCCACCTCCAAAATCTCTTTTTAAAGAGTCACCGATGATGGATGGTGGCTCCCAGAGGCTCTGCATGGGACATTGGGGCAGTGGCAGATCCTGGGGGACACTAATGGGGAGCAGGGCCAGTGGCGGGAGGGGCAGCATGTGTCGTTAACACTCTGGCCCCACAGGGCACCGCGCCAGCTCCACTCAGCCACACACAGCCAGGGAGAAGCCAGTGCCCACCTGCCCTCAGTACCTGAGCCCCCACAGAGCCCACGGTCCCCGGCAGCAAGGTCTCAGGCACCGACAGTCACGGTGACCTTCAGTGTCACTAACAGTAGCTGTGGCTGCCACCACTCCCCCAACCCAAGATGGACAAGATGGAGAAAACCCAACAGGCCTGTCACGTGCTCTGCACTTCCTGTCACCAGGAACCAGCCCAGGGCGTGGCGCATGCCCGTGTTTGTGAACTGGATGAAGTATTCAATACGAGGTGTGATCAAAGTGTACGGTGAATGTTTAAGTTTTAAAACTTATTACAGTAAAAGACACATTGCCATGAATCCCCCTCAAAATCCTCCCCCTGGCTTCAGACACACTTGCCCCATGATTCTGGCCACTTTGTGAAGCAGCTCTGAAATCCTCTTTCCTGAGAGTCTTCACAAGGTAAGATAACAAGGTGGTGACTTCTGCTGCTCAGCACCATCCAAAGCAAGACAGGCTTGCAAACATAACTGTGTCCTCATCCACCTTAGTCACCAGATCTGGCACAGTGAGACTTCTGGCCCTTCCCCAAAGTCAAAATGATCAAGAAAGGGAAACATTTTGAATCCATTCAGGATATCAGGGCAGCCAAAACAGCACAACTGAAGACACTCAAGGAAGAGGACTCCAGAGCTGCTTCAGAAAGCGGCAAAAAGGCTGGGATGAGTGTGTTCAGCATGAGGGAGGATTTGGAGGGCGAGGATTCGTGGCAGTGTGTCTCTGCTGTAACACATTTCCTAACCCTAGACATTCACTGCACTTCAGTCACACCAGAGCTGATGCATACATCATCTCATAGCCAAAGAAAATCAGAATGGACTCAGTTTCTCTCAGAGTGAATTCTTGTGTGCAGAAATCATTATTTTCTTGACAGTGAAGTCAGAAGTGGCTCCGGCAGAGAGAGGAAGCAGGAAAAAGAGGTGCTCTGGCCACACAGCTGGGGTGCCGAGTGCTGTGCCTCCTCCTGCAGCCTGAAGGCAGGCAGCTCTGTCCTCCGCACAGGGCCTTCACAGGATCTCAGCCCCCACTCCTCCTGAGCTGTGTCTTCCCGGAGCCCCACAGCCCAGGATGCAGTGAACAGGCTGCAGGAAGCATGGGAAGGGCTCTCCCTAGGATCTGGAAAAGACTCCAGCAAAGCCTGGAATCCCAGGCTCCCAATCCTCACCACTGTCTGGCAGGAATACAATGCAAAGGTTTGGAAAAACGATCTAACAGCAGAGGCAGCAAGAACACTAGAACTGTGCATAACTCACTCTTCACTGCCAGCCAAAGGAAATCATCCAAAACACAAAGGCTTTCTCATCAAACTCACTCAGAGCCTCAACTATGTGAATGAAAATCTGCCACACTTCTCAGAACAGCAGGATGCTTTGCTCCTGTCACATGTTGGAGCACTGTGCAGTCACTAAACACTGTGCATCGAGAGATGGAACAAGTGAGAATACTAGGTTTGAATTACAGGTGGGGAGAAATTTTTTAAATGTGTGGATGGGATTTTACCTACACACACAAAAAAAAATGTATGCATAAAAATAATGGGTTAAACTAAACTATGAGAATAAATATGCAAATAAAAATTACAATGAAGCCAGGCGTGGTGGCACACACCCGTAATCCCAGCATTCGGGGAGACTGAGACAGGAGGACCACCACCTCCATGAGCTCAGAGAGCTTGCAAGGCTGGGGCTCCACCGCCCGTCCCCACTTGCGGCCAGCTGTGGTCCCCACATGCTACCCGATCAGGGCTCCGGGTACCTGCCGCCCTTCACGGCACCCCTGTGCCCCCCATCCCATCTGCTCAGCCGCTGATCGTCACTTCCAAGCTCAGGAAAAGGCTTTCCGGAATCACCAGAGGCCTGTGACCCCTGGGGAAACATGGGGCACACCCTCCCGATGTGGAAGGGAGCTCACCACCGCCTCACTGGTGTCGCTCACCGGTGCCGCTATGCGAGGTGCTGTTCTGCAGGTGCTGTTCTTCTTGCTCTACAAAGGATAACTCAGTCAGGCCTTGCCAGGAGCCCAAAGCAGGCAGGGCTCATGTTCCGAGTACAGATGGGGAGACCGAGGCCCTGTCACCTTGCTGCAGGTAGCAGAACTGGAAGTCAGACTACACACGGCCCAAGTTTTTCCCTATTGTGCAGGGCTGCCGCTTCATGCAAACAAGCTAATAGGGACGGAAACTATAAACCCTGTTCTGTCAAGAGCCACATACAAGTAAGTCTCCAGATCCCTCTGCTTTTTGCGGGGCAGTCATTATTTCCCAGAGATCCCGAGTTTCCCAGCCTGCACCCACCTCCACTCCTGTGGACTGATGGGAGATGGCGAACCTGAGCCTTCCCTGACCTAACACCATCACCCCTCCCAGGACCCACCCCACTGGCACACCCTCTGTCGGCAGCAGCGCATTCTAGGGAAGTCCGGGCAGGAGCCCCTGGCTCCCATCTCCAGCCCATGCCAGAGGAGGAGGAAGTGACCCTCGGTGGGACCTGCAAGCTTGCAGTGGAAAGCGCTGCCGGGGCTGTAAAGAGCCCAGTACCTCAAGTAACTCCTTGAGTTCTTGCCAGACAGCGCAGTTTTGTTACTCAAAACATGCAGTCTTATGAGGGGTGGAGAGAGGGGCATTTCACACACTGCCGAAAGGAAAGGCAGCGATCAGCCCATGGTGAGGGGGAATATTTTGGCAAATCTGTTTAAAGGTGCTCGATGCAGTTGTGTGTTCTTCAGTCCTACAATTCCACTGCTGGGAATGCACAAACACACACACACACACGCACACACGCACACAGCTACGCGTTACTCTCTGCAGGCAATCATCAGAAGAAAACTAAATGTCCACCCTCAGAGGAGCAGTTAGGAAATCACAGCACATCCACACAGCGCACCGTGGCAAAAAAAATCAGGCCGATCTATGGGACGGAAATGTCTTTAAATGTTCTATCAAATGGAGCCCAAAGGAAGAAAGTTACAACGCTCTCCATCTGTGTTTAACGTGTGTACTGAGCACATAGGATTTTAATTTTTAGCTGACATGTAAAATGGGTGCATGTTCATGGGGTGTGGTGCTGTGATCTATGTACGCATCGTACAATATTCACACCCCAGCAAACATACATGTCTCCTCAGACATTTGTCATTCGTTAAGGCACAAAAGTCTCAAAGTGCTTCTTCTGGCTTTTGGCAATCCACAGAGCCTCACTGTGCTCTGAGTCACCCATGGGCAGTCCCACACCGCAGTCTCTTTCTCCTGGGGAGGCCGAAACACACGGCTCACCAGACACCAAGTGAGGGAGGCCTTCCCTCCCCAGCTTGTCACTGGACACAGTGACCGCCAGAGCAGCGTCCCCGTCACACTGGCAGGATTTCCTGCTTCCGATGGCCAAGTAGGGTGCCCTGCAGTTCCCGTGCCTGGTTTTCTTTGTCCATCTACTCTCTGGAGGCCACGTAGGCTGTTTCCACACCGCGACTAATGTGTGCACTGAATGTAGAGCACAGCTGTGGCTCCAGAAGTGTGTTGATGCATAGAACTGTGTGGGAACCGCCAGCACTGGAGCATCCTATGACGAACCAGTATATGAGGAAGGAGTTTGGGGTTTGGGGGGGTTCTTTTGGTACCAGGGATCAAACTCAGGACCTCACATTTGCCTGACAGGCACTGCACCACTGAGCTACATCTCCGGCCCCCTGTTGTGTCTTCATTTCCTTTACCTATACTGCTGCAGCAGGAGCTGTACTGGGGACTGAACCCAGGGCCTTGGCATGGAGCTACCTCTCCAGCCCATTTTATTTTCTTCTACTTTGAGATGGCATCTCTCTACGTTCCCCAGGCTGGTCTTGCTCTTGTGATCCTCCTGTTTCAGCCTTCTGAGTAGCTGGATTACAGGCATGAGCCCCATACCTGGCTAGCTATACTGCTCCCATTTTGTATATAAATTTCTCTGATTTGTTTAGAAGCACCTGTAACTGTATTACATAGACAGGTTTATGCATATACGTATGTAAATATGAGTATGTATGTCTGTATATGCATAGACTAAGACAATAAAAACAGAAACGGCACCATTGGATGTGCATTAATAGAAACATACAAACATTACAGCAGTAGTAATGTGGAGATTAAATGATACTGACTTTAAAAACTTGGATATATAATTCTATTTCTAATTGCCTTTTTCACCTCCCTTCCTTCCATCCTTATACATTTTGTTTGCACTCTTCACTAGAATGAGCACATCTCTTTAGTGGATAATAGAAAGCCCAATCCAACTCTCACAGATTTCAAGTAAATAATCTAAATTAATGGCATCTTAGAATGCTTCCTCTGTGGCAGCACAGAATACCTGTCTTTATGGATTGTTGTTGAAGAACACCAGTATTCAAGGCAACAATTGATGACTAAGTGGAAGGGTGGTCTGAAGAGGAAGAGCGAAGATTTGGGCAAGAAGTAAAATATCAGAAATAAAGAACTAGACAAGACAAGGCAGTCTTCCTGTGTCTGCGGAGAGATTATTAAGGAGTAAAATGCAGTTGCTGGAGAAGGGGTGTTGCTCTGTCTCGCAGCTTGGCAGAAAAGACATTAAGATATGACAGGCTTTGAATAGACTGGATTCAGAAAGGCAGAACCATAAGCGGGAGCAACTCCAGGAGACTTGCCAAGGTTTTTAAAAGAATAACAATTATTTGATGATATAAAATATTGAAAGCATGCAAAGAAAAGTTATTTCTGCAACATCATAAGAATATAAATCCACACAGCTAGAGTACAGAAAGACCTGGGTTAAACACAGACAAAAGAAATGGATGCTGCTGCTGTGTTTTGAGAACCTCCTGGAGCCGGGATGGCCCTGCACATGGAGATTCAGACACCTGGTTGCCAGGGCTGGGCCGATGTGCAGGGCTTTCTGTGCTACAATCAGGCAGCCTCCACCCAACAGCCCAAGACGGTCGCCCGACGCCGAGATGACGGGAGCCAGGCAGAGAAGATTGTACATCGCCTTGTAGACGGGTCTGAAACATGTAGACGAGCATTCTAGAACAAAATGAATATAATTACTGTGCCTCCTGTTACTTTTAATAAAAGCACCATAAGTCCAACGCAGCCATTCATGAGGCCACTTCCATATTCCGTCCGTCCCTGGAATCGAAGCAGCATTTTTTGCTGCAACGCCGTACTCCGCACCCAGGAAAACTGCCACGCCAGCCACAACAATTTCAGTGCAGACACCTTGAGAGCTGCTGGTGCAACTTGACAGCACAATGGAGCCGATATTACACAGTTTCCTTAGATTTTCTTGTTAGCTGACTGGTCGTGAAGTGATTTCTTTGATATGAAAATTATCCTAGTTCATGCATTTATTCGATGAAAATGTGCCCAGCATCTAGTCTGTGTGACCCTGTTAATACAAAGTGATGGGAAATGTTAATATGGGGCATGCACAGCCTCCTCTGCCCCTCCCCGCCCAAAGACAGTGCCAGAACGTTCCCCTCAATTCCACCTCCTCCCTGGTCCCCAGGAAAGAGGGAGCTACGTAAAGGCCTGGACAGCGAGGCAGGAGGGGACAGCGCCTGGGACCTGGTGGAGAACTACGGGCAAGATGCTCTACAGCTGCCAGATCTCCGGACAAGGGGTGGGAACAGAGAGAGAGTTTCCAGCTCTGTTTCCAGACAACATGGGGAGCCCTGGAGCCATAGGCACAGGCGAGGACTTCCTAACAGAACGCCAATAGCCAAGAAAGAACTCCAAGAGCCAACAAGTGGGACTGCATCAAATTTAAAAGCTGCTTCTGCACAGAAAGGAAACCATCGACAGAGTGAAGAGACCACCCACAGAACGGAAGGAAATAGCCAGCTACTCTTCTGACAGAGGATGACTATCTAGAATATACAAAGAACTCAAAAACTTAACCCGCAGAAAATGGATGACCCGATCAAAAAATGGGCAAATGAATGGGATACTTCTGAAAAGATGAAGTACAAATGGCCAATAAGTATACAAAAAATGTTTATCATCTTTAGCCACTAGGGAAATGCAAACCAAAGTAATACTGAGATTCCACCTTACCTCAGTCAGAATGGCAATCACTAAGAACACAAAAAACACAATGCTGGTGAAAGGCAGACAAGGAGCCCTTCTACATTATTATTAGGAATGTAAATTATATGACCACTATGGAAATCAGTATGGAGATTCCTCAAAGAACTAAAAATAGAAATTCCATTTGGCCTAGCTATTCCTCTCCTGGCTATGTTCCCGACAGAGTTAAATACAGCATACTATAGTGATGCAACAGATCCATATTTATAGTGGTGCGAATCAAAATAGCTAAGCCCTGAAAACAGCCTAGAAGCCTGTCAAAAATGGATGGATAAAGAAAATTCAGTGTGTACAGATAGTGGAATACTATTCAGCCATAAAGAAGAATGAAATCAGGTTATTTACAGGGAAAAGGACAGATTGTGAGATCACAATGTTAAGTGAAATAAGGCAGGCACAGATAGCTAAATATCAAATGGTTTCTCTTATAATTAAAGAGTAAAAAAAAAAGAACCTGGGATTTAGCTCAGTGTGGCACTGCACCTGCCTTGCAAGCACAAGGTCCTGAGTTCGATCCCCAGTACCAAAAAAAGAAAAAGAGTAAAGAAAAGGAGAGGTGGTAGGAAACAGGCAGACTTTTTGGAGAAGAGAAAGGGGATCAGGATCAGGGAAAGGAAGAAAGGGGAGAGAGGGCGTAAAGAGGTTTTTAAAATCAAGAAATTACATATATATACAGTAATTTCAATTCCCTAAAACAAATGTTAACTATCACGTATCACAAACACATACTAATAGAAAAAGTGTTTCCTCGGACTGTGTGAATGCCTGCCACATTTCTGAGAAATACCAGTAAGGAATTTTAGTTATTCTGAACTGGCGATTGGCGGCTGTGTATTTTGCCCTACTCCAGGAATGCGTCACACAAGCACTTGCTCTGTGAGGGTCACACGGGGGGAACTCAAGGTTCCGGCAGGGACCTTCCCACCCGGCCACGGCAGTCCCACGTGGCGAATGTGCAAACGCATGAGCAGGGAAAGCAAGAGCTACCGGTGCTTCCCACTTCGCCTCCACTGCACGGGGACCCCGCACCGGGGGTGGCCGGGTCCGGGGGTCCCTCCCGCCACGCAGACGCGGTGTGACCCGGAGCCGCAGGCACAGGGTGTGCTACGGAGCTTTTCCACTCAGGTGCCCGCGTGACGAGAGCAAGAGGATGACCTGGCCACGGGCTTTGCTGGTTTTTGTGCTGCATCGTCCCACGCTACCAGAACAATCGACAAGAGAAACAGCAATGGAATGTGTTTAGATCAGGAAGATGAGCACCATGCTGGAACAAACATTGTCTACAAGCTTCTCACACGGGCAAATTAAACACTGTGCTGGAAAAGTGTTTATAACTCGTTTCTAGTTGCGAGCCTAAAGATTGCACGACACGCACCTGCAGACTCGGAAGTTCGGGCAAGGGATGATTAGAGAGACTTTGATGTAAACTCCTCATTTTACAAAGGAAAAATTTAGATCCTGTGGAACTCAGCAACTTCTCTAAGTCACAAACTCCTGAAGTGAGTTAATTCCTGAATCCGGGTCTCCGCCTCAGGCTGCACCTCGGCCTCCCTCACCGGTCGCTCACGCCTGCGGTGTGTTTCCTCACAGACCACCAGCGCTGACCTTGGAAATCTGACCTTGGAATCAGAACTAACGCAGACTGTGACTGCCGGGAGAAGCTGGTGGTGGTATTGGCACTGGTTGCAGACAGGAAAAAAAAAAGCATACCCTCCTGGAGCATCTTTTGCCAGGTAGTCTGTATTGGGGAAGACCACGACAGAGCACAGACAGAGGTTTAAACAGAAATTAAATCACAAGTGGGTCAAACATGTAAGGAAATCACAAAACTGGAATAAGAAGTACATGACAGGAAATGATAAAAATTTCAAAAACTACATGTAAAGAAAACAATAGATAAATTTGCTCACATAAAAACATTAAAAGACTAACCGTGAGACACTCTTTCACATATCACACTGATAAAGACCATGAGGTTTAAAGAAATGTTTTGGGAAAAATGTGGGTAACATAACGGGAAGGGTGTGAACACAACAACTCTTTTCAGCAAAAATCAACAATATCTCCGATGAAGCCCAGCAAAGCTCCTTTTAACCTCAACTTGATAAAGAGTACTATAACAAGCTCTTAACTAATATGATACCTTATGGTGAGAACCAAATGTTTTACCTTTAAGATTAGGAACAAAGTAACATGTCCGCAGTCACCACTCATATTTAGCCATGCAACAAGTTCAGAAACAGAAAGTTTAAAAATAGGGATTAGAATGAGAAACAAATCTTATCCCTATTTGAAAATAGCATGGAAATCCGAGGAAGCCAGGTGTGGTGTCCCACACTTGTCATCCCAGGACTCTGGGAGGCTGAGACAGGAGGATGACAAGTTCAAGCCAAGCCTGGGCAGCTTAGTGACTTAGCAAGACTCTATTTCAAACTCTTTTTTCAAAAAAGTTCTAAAAAGGAGTGGAGATGTAGCTCAGTGCAAAGATCCTGAGTTCAATCTCCTTACCACCAGAAAAAAAAAAATTCCATGGAGTAAACTCAGCCACATACATACACAATCACAAAGAACACGTAGAAACTGAAATTTAAAATGCGATGCCATTTATAGTCACCTCAAAGAAAATGAAGTATTTACATATTAAACATTCACAGGCCCTACATGCTGAAGATCACAAAACTATAATCAAAAAATCGAAAGAAATTTAAATACATAGAAATAAATAATGCATTCATGAATTGGAAAGCTCAACAAAGAAGACAATTTTCAAGCTGACATGAAGGTTCAATGTCAACTCCTTTTAAAGTCCAAGCAAGAGTTTTCTAATTGAAGATAAGCTTATTCTAAAAATTTATATGGAAAGAAACAGGCCCTAAAGTACCTAAAACAGTCTTGACCAAAAGAATAAAGAGGGAAGGGGCCGAGGATTTGCTCAGTGGCTCCGTGCCTGTCTCATAAGTACAAGGTCCTGAGTTCGATCCCCAGTACCAGAAAAAAAAATTTTTTTAATAAAAGAAGAAAACAGGATCAAGATTAAAAGCCTCTGTTTTTAAAAAAAAAAAAAAGAAGAAGAAATCCTAGGCTTGCTATATATATACTAGTAACCATGACAGTGTGATGTTAGCTAAGGAACATGCGCACAGATCCATGGAACAGAATAAAGAACTCGGAAATAGACCTAAACAAACAAGCTGAACTCATTTTTTTGTATTTGTATCTTTCGCATATTTAACTAGCTGCAAAATACATACGATGCATCCATCTTATTTTATTGAAATATACCATAAAATACATCTTTCCAAGTGATAAAGTTAGTGGCTTTTACTCTGCTCAGATGTTAAGAAACCATTGTGGCTACCTAATTCCAGAACATTCTCATCACTCGGAAAAGGAATTCTGCACCCTGGCATTCACCTCCCACCCCTCTCCAGCACCAGACGCTGTCGACCACTGATCTTTCTCCAGCTCTACAGACTTGTCTACTTTGGATATTTCATAGGAACGAAATCATGCACTGTGCACCCCTCGGGGTCTGGCTTCTTTCACTCAAGCCATCATTTCATCGTTATTCACATTGCAACTTGCTTTGCATTGCTGAACAAGATCCTGTAGTTTGCTGTCCCGTGGTCAGTTCGTGAACACTTGAGGTGCTTCCACTTCGAGCTCTTAGGAACATCGCTGCTAAGAATGCTTATGTAGAGGAGTTTAAATCCTTTAGAACATGAGGCCTTCAGAAAAACAGATCCAGTGTGGCATACAATGAGCGCACAACTCCGCCCGCCACACAGCATTGAGCTGAACCCCATAGCCTGCCTGTATTTCGCCATCTCTCATAGCGAGAGACAAGGAGGTATGAAAGGTTCCTCAAATAGAGATGGAGTGAGGCCTGTGGGCTTCTCCCTCTTTCCCCTCTCAAGAAACCCACTCCTCCCTAGTCTCCTCGGGTCACTGAATGACACCAGAGGCATCCGTGGTTGCCTGTGTTTCCCTCACTGCTGCCTTCCAGTCCCACTGCCGCTGCTCTAAGCTCACTTTCTTTCCAAAAGTTCCCATTTTTTTGCCCACCATTGCCACTGCCTTGGGCCAAACCCTCCCCTTCGTGTGAGACTGCAGCAGTCCTACAAATGGCCCTCTTCCATTCTTGATCCCTCACCTCCTATTCCCCAGAGAGCAGCCAGAGGGGACCTTTTAAAACACAAATTACAACATGCTTCAATCTATTGCAGGCCTTAGGGCTGGAATGTGGCTCAGTGGTACAGCATTTGCCGAGCATGTACCAGGCCCTGGGTTCAATCCTGAGCTCTGCAATCTTCCTTCTTCTCCTTCTCCTTCTCCCTTTTCTTTCTTCTTTCTTCCTTCTCCTCCTCCTCCATCTTCTTCTTCTTCCTCTTCTTTCTTTCATCTTTGTTTTCAATGACTACACTCTGAACTTGGAAGACAACACAATGTCTCCATCACTGTCTGCGATAGTCTGCATGGCCCAACCCCTGCCCGATTTTCCATCTCGCCTTGTGCCCCTGTAGCCTTCATCTACTTTGCCTTAACCATCAAATTAGCCTATCTTACAGACACATTTATTGATTTTGAGCAAATATATTCAAACTTTGTTGGAGTTAGCAGAAGGGAGATGGCATACCATCCAAAAAGAATGAATAAAAAGGATTATCCAGCCAAAAGGAAGAATTGTCCTAAGACCAACCATCTCTATCTTTTCATTTAAACCTAACATTATTCCCGTGTTTAAGCCTTATAAGTTAAAATTTGGAACAAGCAGGCAAATATCTTGTTCTTCTTTGACAACAGGAAAATTTAGGGCCGGGGATTTAGCTCAGTGGTGCCACTGCCTGCCTCACAAGACCAAGGTCCTGAGTTCAATCCCCTGTACCAAAAAAAAATTCAAGTTACGACAATTGGAAAATTGAAGCACATAGAAAGGTCATAACACATGAAGTGGCCATATCTACTCCACATTGATCATTAATGGAATTTCAGGATATAATTTTTCCTACAGAGTCACCACCAAATGTAGGTCCTGTTTTGCAGAAAATTTTAAGAACTAGGATGTTACATCTCTTACATTCAAGTTTAAACCTACATTTTAAATGTCTCTGCCATCTTCTAATATCTCTGAAAATTATGACATTATCCCAATTCAGGATTATCTCTATGGAGAAAAATTGTATTTGTATTGTCATTATGGTAAGAAGGTCTTGAAATACATAAACCACCCCCATCGATAAGAGGCTTTCATTAATTTTCTAATGTCAAATATCTAGTTAGGGATCTTTGACATTTTAGAACAAAACTAAGACCTCAGAAAGACAAATAGAATATTCTTACCAATATGGGTCAAAATTTATTTTCATTTGAATCCTAAAGTTAATTTGTAAAAGAAAATGTCTCATTGTATTTAATCCCTTGTTAATAATCACAGATTTTTCTAGGAATAAGGAAAATAAGGTTACCCAGAGGCGTTGAAAACTCCAAATACTTGTGCCTGCTTGAATTCAACATGAAGCACTGGCCAGCGACTTCCTATTGCATTTGGAGACCTTCTCTATCCAAACAAATTCATACCTAGCATGTTTTCTGTAGTGGACTCTCACTCTGATTTGCACTAGGTAAAGCACGGCTAACTCACTCTCTTCCCTCAAACCCGGCTTTTCCTAACAACCTAAAGTTTATGAGCCATGCTCTGTAATCCAGACAAGTTGCTGGAACTTGATTTTTGGTCATTTATTTTTGTCTATTTTAAAACAATGGATTTTATAACACAAATTTAAGAAGCACCGTATGTCTAAGGGTGTTTCTTTTTTCCTTAAAGCATTGGCTCTGTCTCTTCCCATTTTACTGGCCCTTATAGGATTCACTCTCCTCTCAGGTTCTACAACTGCAGTGCCTATGAGTTTTGAATTTCTAAATCACATACAGGAAGGGAAAGGATTGTGTGTTCACTCATGTGTTTCAGGAAACCAAATTTGTCTTAGTTCCGTGAGCCAGGACGCGAGTGTTGTGTCATATGCCTGGGCCCGACTGTGTAACAAGTCCATGGCTGGAAGCCATGCTCCAGAAGGAAAGGAAGAGCAACAAGAAATGCCAAGGGCAGGCGAACAGAGTTTCTGCAGATTTGAGGATTGTTTATATCAATAAATTTCAAGTGGAAGGGGATGTATCACAGCAGAAAAGCCAATGCTGTAAGTTTCAGAGGAGACAGGGACTACATGCCTCATGGCCACACATATGGCAGCCTGGCTCCCAGCAACATCCACCTCCCCAGCGGACACGCACACCTTCCTACTGCCCGAAGCCCTGTGTGGATGCTGCTGCCTCAGCAGCCAGGGATGATGCAAGGTGCAAGGCCAAGAGCATTTCAACCAGCCAGACCCCAAACCCTCTTTGGTACTAGGTATTTGTTATGTCCTCTTTGCTGTCTTGAAATAAAATCCACTGATAACTTACTAGTGCATGCATAAATTGCTTTATTTTTATTTCTGCCTTACATCACTACAGAAGAAATAAAGATAAAACATTTTACCATTGGAAAATAGATGCTTCAAAATGGAAATGCTCGGACATAACTAAACGAAGACCGAACAAAGTCGCTGGAAGCTTACAAGTATCAGTAATCATTAAGTCTGGTTTAAGAAACACAAGAAAATCCAAACCCATTTCTTACAAGAAACAACAGAAAATAAAAGAGAACATATGAATGGGAAGATGTAGAACATAAACCAGGGTTAGGATTCGTAACAAGAAACCAAAGTCACCTGTATGCAATAAGAGGAAGGGAGAAATGACCACCCCTCCACGACAAGTTGCAGACTATCAAAGGGAAAAGCGTGCACAAATACGATGTCCTTCTTATGGAGCGACTCAAAACATCATCACAGCCCTGCTAGGACTACCAGATTCTAAGGTCAGTCGCGTCACTTAGGAACACGCTCAGCTGCTATTCACAGATCTGATATAACCCGTGCTGACATGCGATAGACGCCTATTTCTCTCTCATGAAAAAGAGTGCACACCACGGGCTGAAAGATGGCCATCGTCATGGGGAACCAGACTCCTTCTACCTTTCTGCTGCACCATCTTTAGCACACAGCTTTTATCCTCAAAATTGCCTCATACTCCAAGAAGATCACTACAGCTCCAGCCATCAAGTCCATGATTCAGGCATAAGGGGGACAAGGGTCAAAGGTCACACATCTCACCTGATTCTGGCTCCTTCAAAGCACTTCCTGGAAGTCCTAGCACACGATACCCACTTACTTCTCATGAGCCACTACTGCTTTCTGCAAGAGAGCTGGGAGATACAGCTGCCTACCTGGGCTCATTGCTGTGTCCAACCACACGGGTTTTGTTACCACAGAAGAAAGGTTCAATGGCCATGGAGTGGGCACGGAATTTAATTATTACTTAGAATCAGACTCCCCTAAGCTTAGGAGGACTACACTGGCCACCAGCACTAAAAATAATGATGGATAGTTCCTGCTGGAGCTTGGGGACAGACAGACCAGGTGAGCTCAGGGGCTCTCACTCTGCTCTGCAGTCCTGGCTGACCCCAAATTTCATGTACAGTAGGGGGTACATTGTATTCCTCAAGTCTATGGAGATGGAAGCTTCCCCCAAAATTCCTGTGGGGATTCCCTTCCAGAGACATGCAGCTAGAGAGGGAGCCCACACTACATCCCCTACATAGGGCTTCCTCTGGGAACAGGCCTCTAAAGGGGTGGCCTGTGAGCCTGAGGGAGAAGAGGGAAAGACCCTGCAGAAGAGCAGGGGTGGGGGGACCTATCAGAGAGGCCAGGAGGGGCCTCTGAGAGACATCCAGGGGAAGGGACATCTACAGGTGGCTCACAAGAAGTCCTTGTGTGGGGTTCAGTGTAGGACACCTGACCCTGCCCCAGGGCTGGGGACACTCTTGAGAAGACAATGACATGCACACTACTCAGAGGATTTTTGAGTCCCTTTGGGGACTATGACTGGCTCCCACTGCCACCAAAGCTACGCTTCAGACTGAGGCAGCATCTCCACTCCAGGACAAGATTGTCCACCCCAAGCAAGCAAACCAAGTTCACTGCAGAGCAACAGCAGCACCCAAGGCATAACCATGGGCCCTGTGTTGTGATGGAAGGGAAAGGTGACAGAAATAGTCATAAACAGAAAACTCCTCAAGTTTGATGCCGTCAGTTCTCTGCAATGAAATCAGAAGATAATGGGATCAGAACTGTGAGAAACTCATTCATGGATTAAGGTTTTCTACATCGAAAATGTGGATGACAGTTTTGTGTTCGTTTGTTGTTGTCATTTTGAGGTTGGCATCCCTGTCCCCGTTATTTTCCTAAGCAATAAACACATCGGGTCCTCTGACTCACCTGCCAAGAAGTTTGGCGGTTCCAGCTGCGTTAGTGATAACAGCCACGCCCTCCTCGCCACAGCTCCCTCATGGGCTCCACTAGCTTCCTGCTTGGGCTACACCACATGTCACAGCCTTCACCGGGGGTCAGCTTCCCTGGACCCCTACAGCCTCCCCATCCTCACATCACCTGCCCAGCTCCCTCTCCCCACACTGAAAAGGCTGCTCCTAGGAAAAGCCTTCAGGGACAATTCCTTGTCCCCCGGGACCTACCCACCCTCTCTCCAAGCTGCTTCTGACCTCTGCAAGGCATCCAACAGTCACACCCCTCGGATTTGCAACAGAGCCTACTTCTTGGGCAGGGGTTGGCCAAGCAAGCTTGAAGCTTTTCCGGCTGTCCCTCCTCCCTGGTTCTGAGAATTTGAGGGCGGCCTTCCCTAGGCAATGCTCAAAGCTCCTCCCTCAGCCACGGCACAGGAGGCCCAGGAATCCTGCACGAGTTCTTTCTCTGAGCCACACCAAGCATCCCATGAGCGAGCGGAGTGGGTGCCCGGACACACCCCTGAAGGCCACTTGTCACAAACACTCCCCTGGGGTCTCAAAACAAAATACTGGGGGTTGGGTGCTGGAATGACAAAGAAAAGGACAGGGAGGAGACACAGGCCCCAGGAGGAAGAGGGCAGAGGTAGAAAGGGCCACTCCTGCCTGCTCCCAGCCCGGGAGGCCTCTCTAGCCAGGCCTTCCACTGAGCACCAGAAACAAAAGGGAGAATATGATTTGCATCCAAAATCAAAAGTATGTGATTTCACTAGAATGTCTGCTCCAACTGGACAAATATCTATTGTGTCAGTACTGATGCACATATTATATTAAGTTGCACATATTTACTCTGCACTAGCAAACAAAAACAATAATTCAGGGTTGCTATTTTCTCTATAACCAGCAACATGCAACAAATCAATTCCATTTTCTGAAATTCCTTGAGAAACACTCCCCGGCTAGGATGGCTGTCTTCCCCAAGCTATACATCACCTGCAGCGTCTTCTCCCTTCTCCAGGTTATTTGTGCTAATGTCCTGCATCTGCAGATTCTGGCCCCAGAGTCGGAGCAGCCTGCAGAGTTTCCAATTTCTTGAACTCTCAGTTCTGACCTGATTCCTGCCCCCAAGGAAATATAATGCTGCTTCTGGAATCTTTCTAAACTGCACAAGGACTGTGGTGGAAGGACATTTCAGAAATCAGAGTTTATGACTCAGGGCCTTGCAACAGCTGGGTTCCAGTATCTGCTCTGCCAGGTTTGTCGGGTCAGCCCCAGCTTCCCCTACTGGACCAAGGAATGATGAGACAGACCACATTTGCCAAAAGCCCTTTTGCAGCACTGTGCTTCAATGACAGAATTGCAGAGATCACAAGAACAGAGAAAGGTGAATGAATCCAGACCATCATTTACAAATTCACCCAGGGTTTACTGAGCGTGTACTGTAGGCCAAGCAAGTTCTTTCTTCTCCAGTTCAGGCTCCAGCTCTGAGGCCCAGATGTAATGATCTCTACCTTAAAAGAGGAAGCCTCGGCTCAGAGGGGCTGCATCCCCGCCTAGAGCACCACCGCTAGTGAGGGCCACAAATGTGAACATAAGTTCTTTGACTCTGGACTCAGAATGCCTTTCACTGCACCACTCTTTATGGGGAAACCTGTTGTATTCCATGGGTGGAAATTTCCCATCCGTTATGTGTGATCCACTTTTTAATCTAAACCTTACTGAAACACATACTCTTTAATGTCACATGGTTTCTCTTATATGAGAAACCCAAGATACTAGTACAGCAAAGAGCAAAATAAAAGACTGATAACAAAAAACCAAGCGACAAATCTTTTGCAAATGGGAAGGGGGTCAAGGACTGCAGAGAGAGGAGGGGAATAAAAAGAATTGAGCTGTGTTGTATACATGCACTGAGGAATGTGGTCATTGTGTATGGCAGACATGGATTAATAAAAATTTAAATTTAAAAATAATAAGACATTTTATTCTGGTTCAACCTCAAAAGATTACCTTATCTTGAAAATGTGGCCTCGAGCGCTGCTTCCTACTTCTAGAACAGCCTCGTTTAAACAGGAACTGGGAAAGGCGGAGTCCACAAGCCTGGGCCCCTCCCAGGTCCTTTCCAAGCCCCCACCCAACACAGGCTGCTGAGTCCCCCTTTTTAGACTGATGAGGGCCCTTTTACCGAGGACGTTGCTAAAATGGCATGGGGCTACTAATGGGAAAAGCATTTACTTTAGATTAAGAAGAGTGTAAAGTAGAGCTAGGCCCTCTATGACTGGCTATTAGGGATGTTAATTAAATATTTATAATGTCTAAATTAGCATAGTGAAAGCTCAATTCATCAATTTGTTCTGGTCTGTTTGTAAGGGGGGGAAATAACTCCAAATGCTCCTGCAGAAAGATGCGATGTGGGTCAATAGAAGATGACTGAGCAATTTATTATGATTGTGGTAAACTTTTTATTTTGATTTTATTTAAAGGCACTTGTTGCCGCACCCTACCTTAAAGACCATTTACCACAGTCAATATACTGGAGGGCCATGCATTATTCATCGTGATCCAATGAAAAATTTGCTAAGGTGCTTCAGTGCTGAATGTCTGATTGATTCATTGATTACCTGATAGTGCCTTCCAAAATGTAGGGACTAGGCTTCACAGGAGGACGCTGGGAGTCCCAGGTCTTTCCTATGTGGCTAACCAGCCTGCTCAAGGACCTCCATCTCCAAGCCTGAAATGGGATCTCGATAATAGAGCTATTTTCAGGCTTCACGGTTAGTAATTAAGAGGCACATTGAATCTTCCACGGAAAACTGCTAAGGATGTGGCTGTTTCTCCCTGTCTGGTGGGGAGAGGCCAAGCACATTAATGCCAATGCCCACAGCCTGTGGGTGCTTCCTGTCTTTTGTAAATTGCATTACTCACGATTCTCTTTCCCTCGATTTATTAGAGGAAAGTCTCAGAAGGGTAAGGCCAACTGCTCCAGCTATTTGCAGCTGTAAATGACCCTCACAGGGACACAGCACTGTCCCACTCCCAGCCCAGTGGCCTGCAGCTAGCTGGAGCTGGTTACACTCTCACCTGGCTAGGTTGGGGGAAAGTGGGAGTTTTGCAGACCCACACTGCCACCCTGTCCAGCAGCCCCGGTCATCTTTAAGAAACGCACCTCTTCTCTGAAACTCAAACAATAAAACTTTCTGAAGACCTTTCAGCTTGCTTTGGCGACAATGAACTCTCTTCTCTCCTGCAGGCGTGCCGGTAGCTTGGCCAGGGAGAATGGACCGGCAACCTCTTTCTGCCCACTCCTCTGATCCCCCTCTGCCTCCCTTAGACAATCTGTCCTTCCCTGGAGAGGGCCGGTGTGCAGGGTTAAAGGTTCTCTGGTTAAAATAGCCCAACAGAAGGAGCCGGGTCCGGAGCTGAAATCTAAGTGCTAATGACCGCTGCCCTTCACCCCGCTGCTCTCCGAGGCTGGACCCGAGGCCCAGTGAGGGACGAGACTGGACGGGGCACAATGTTGCGCATTTAACATTTGAACTTCTCCCACCCGAGGCAGCAGGCCGTTTTGTCCTGGGGTCGCTGACCCCGGCTCCCCATCAGCTGCCCTGAAACCTTAATTGAATGACAGATGGTCATTTTCAGGAGAGCCAGAAGCTGCGGGCGGCGGGCGGCATGGCCAGGCTCGGCCAGGCGGTCCCCACTGGAGTGGGGTCGGGGCACGGGGTCGGGGCTGCGCGCTCCCGGGGGAGCGGAGTCCTGGTCCCCTAGCTGCCTCGGGGTCCAGAGCTCCAGGCAGCCTGGAGGTGGCCCCGCCTGCCCTAGAAGGAGGCGCAGGGGCCCCCATCGCTCCTTTTCTGGGCCGGAGTCCAGCCTCCCCGGCCCTAGGCCCGGATGCCAGCCCCGGGGCCCGGTGCGCTTGGCACGCCCGGCCTGCGGCCGCTGCTGCGCGGGGCCTGCGGCCCAGAGGTGGGCGCCCAGAGGCCCAGCCGCACTGCCTCCGCGCCGGCTCCTATTTCTTTAAAATCAAAGCTTCGGGCCTACAATTGCTGGGATTGCAGCGCGGTATTGATCCGCAGCCGGCATCAGGGCCCGCGGCCTCGCTGCCCAGCCCCCGCGGCCGGCCTGCGAAGCCCAGAGGCTGGGTTTCGGCACCGTGCACGCCGCCGCTGGTACCCGGCCACCCCTCCGGCCAGCGCGCGTGGGCTCCAGGCCCAGCCGACTAGGCCCCATCTTCACTGGTTTTTTTCCTTCCTTCTTTTTTAATTAGTGCAGGAAAATATACATGGAAGCAAAAAAAAAAAATCCGCCTCCCCCGCAGGCGCGGCCTTCTAATGCACAGGGCCTGACATCGACTTCCGCGCACGGATCGAACCTTCGATCGCGCCGATTTGCATAGCGGGCCCGCGCCCCGCCGCGCCCGACTCCACGCCGAGACCGCGCAGGCGAGGCCGGGCGCTCCCGGGCTCTGCCTTCCTCCCTCGGTGCCCGGGGGACCGGGCTGCTCACGGCCGCAGACGTGTGCGCGGGCGAGCGCGGAACGCGGCGGGAGACGATCTCCGCCGGCACCGCGAAAGGAGCCGAGGGCGCCCAGGGCCCCGCCGCGGACCGCGCGGAGGACAGGTACCACCTGCGCGGCGCCGCGGCCCGCTCCCCGCGGGCAGGGGTGGGCACCGCAGGGCGAGGACCCGGGCTGCGAACCGCGCTCCCGCTCCCGGCTCCTGCGCGAAACGGAGCACACTGACCCCGCTTCCCTCCCTCCTGGAGGCGCATCCTGGACGCGACGCGCCCTCGGGGTAAGGGGCCTCCCGGGCTTGGGCGGCGGGGAGGGGCTCGCGGGGCTGAGGGTTCCGGGCTCGCGGGGCTGAGGGTTCCTCCCCCGCGCTACTCCCCGCTTCCGCCCCGCCCCGCGAGCCCCGACCGGTCCGTGAGCTCCGGGCCGCGCGGTGCGCGTGGGGCGTCCCGCTGGGCCTGGCGCGCGCCCGCGCCTCCGGCCCACCGAGCAGCCCGGGATTGCCCCAGACGAGCTCGGCAGCGCTTCCCGTCCGGGACACGGCGTCTGAACCTGGCGCCTCTCCACATCCAGCCCGACCCCAGGAAAGCCGAGCCCTCCCGGCCTGACCTTGCGCAACTGAAGGCCAACCCTGCGCGTCCCGCCGTCCCTCTGAACGGGGCGTTCCGGCGGCGGTGGCAGAATTTCGGGTTTGCTTTGTTTCTCTAGTGAAGAGAACGCACTCTCCTACCCTCAAAGAGGCGTCCAGGCGTACTTCCCTGAGTGTTCGTGGCTGATACTGGTTCCGAACCTGTCTGGCCCTGAGCCTTTTCGTTTCTCCTGTTTTATGCAGATCACTCGAGGTGTTTTTCTCATTTGAAAAATCTTGGTATTTTTAAAAATACGGTATTTCTCTGATCGTTTCATATCTTAACCACCAGATAAGTAAGAAAATTAGGAATTCGATAGTTGGAAAGCAGACTGGGGAGGAAAATTAAATCCAACACCGACTGGAAATATGCTGGACAGATGAAACGACAGTGACAGAAGACAGGAGAGTAATTTACCTGAAAAAAAGAAAGAGATTAGGCTCTGAATTTTCCAGATTGTAATGACAATACGAAATAAATCCAAAGAAATTGCTTCCCTGACACTCTATGTACAACCAAAGCAGAAGCCCTGGTGCGTGGATGGCGATGGCGTGGTCAAGTGGATATTTGAGGCCTTTCAAGTGACAATTCAGCTTGGGGACATTTGCATAGTCTTTCAGCAAAGTACAGCCGATTAGGTGGCCTTTGGTCCTGGCGGAAAACAATTTATAATTTATATCCACCTGTGGGGGGTAGCACTCTACTGAAATCAAGAGTGGTTTCTAGGGAGTTAACCTCGGCAGAAGTCTCTCCAGTGAGCAGGACAAGGTAGAGAGGCCTGCTGCTCCAGAGGGGCGGCCACACGCGACCTTTCCTCTGGCTGTGTTCTGGAGAGGAAGGCTCTGAACTTAGCTTTGGGTTTGTTGCCTCTCTTGCTCTCTTAAAACAGTAACTCAAGATGTAAGTAAAAGTGTTTTCATTTCTTATTGATCCCACTAACATCTTTCATTATCCAACTTGTAGCCACAGCAAATTATTGCTCATTTGATACCAAGAATTCTATTGACCACGGCTTTCGTTGGAGAGCGAATTCTAACTACTGGCTGCTCTGTTGTCAGCTAGAGCTGAGGCTGGGAACCTTCCACAAGGCTGTGACGGCACACAGAGTCCTCTGCTCCAGGAAGTGCAGAGGTGCGTTCCTTACGGGGGCCCACTGGACTCGTGTAGAAATCTGCTTTTTGTTCTGCGGGCCAGCAAAAGGTCAGCCTCTTTGGAATGAAACTGCCCACTCATTTGCCTCTCAGAACCTTTCTAGCAACTTCTTTTCAGCTCTGGCCATGGTAGGCAATGAAATGATGCAAACAGATTGCTCCTCGATCCTTTGGTCACCACTGCCCCAACACAGACACTTGGAGAAATCATTCACACCTCCCCGCCTCAAAAAAAAAGTCTAAATGAGAGGCTTTACTGTCTGGCTATGATTTCCTAAATTTCACTGCCCTATCCCACTCCACCCCTTCCAGACCCATGCTGTCGCAGCGGGGCAGAGCAGGGAGTGGGTGCCATGAGGTCCACTGTCCCTCATGCAGTGGCCACTCAGTATCCAGAGAAGGCTGACCTCTGACCCCAGGCCAGCTGCTGTCGGGCTGGAGCTGTCCTGGCTACAGAGAGGACCTGAAGGGTTTGTTCCCGGGAAGCTGCTGGCAGCAGATTCAGCCCTCTTGCACTGGGAGGAGCCAGTGCCGCCAAACCTAGGCCGACCTCTGCCTTGCACCAGGTGGCCTCTATTCCAGCGGGTGGGCATCATGGGGGACAGAAGACCTGACCCACCCAGCCAGGGTGTGTGAGCCCCCCCCCCAGGCAAAGGGAGCCGAAGCCGAGCCCTTCTGCAGCCTTCTTCCAGAACATTGGGTCCCATCTGCGGCCCCTGAAGCCCTGGACCCAGAGACATGGACACCCTTAGCAGAACCTTGTCCCTGGCGCCTCCGAGGAGGATACAGCACCTTGAGGTTGGGTGCAGATGGAGAGAAAGGCCAAGGGCCGGTTTCCAAAGAGCACTGGGCAAGTGCGGCCCCAACAGCATCAGCTCCCAAAATCCGAATCCCTTCAGGGGCTCCAGCAGACTGGCTTGGGGTGATCGTCCCAGGTGCTGTTTCCCCCACTACTGGCCTCGCTGGGCAGTTAGGCAGAGCCTTGTTCCCAGATGGGTTCGCTTGGAGGTCCTTCAGCTTCTGGACGGTGGGGAGTATGGACGGGGTCGCATTGTAGGGCTGTATTTGCCTCGGCTTTTCCTTTTTGTTTCTAACATAGATAACGCTGGTGTGTGTTGTCTGCCTGCACCCAAAGCGATGGTGTTCCTGGAATGCAAGCACCGCCCGCCATGCTTGGAGCATCCTGCCGCAGAGAGAACACTTTCTCCTGGTCTCAGCCCAGACTGACAGCCTGGGGGCCTCGTAGGACACTCGGCCAGATGACACACACACAAGGGCACCCAGAACCTGTGTCGTGGGCTCCCGGGCAGCTGTGGATCCAGGAGGCAGGCTGAGCAAGCCAGCAACACTCGCTGCCACTTGTCCAGAAAGCAAGAAAGCGGCAATATCCTCAGTGTTATTTAAGGGAAAAAGACTGGGACCTGCACTGGAGTTTAAAAGTTAGGGGCGGGCTGCTCCCCAGCATTTCTTTGGAAGGAGGCAGAACTGAGAGCTATGCAGCTGGCTTGGCGCTTCAGCCCATAGGAGAGGAGGAAATTCTCCTCCTCCTCGCTGCACCTTGGAGCAGGTCCTCTGGCAGAGCTCTCGGCTCCCCAGCACCCCGTCAGCCTCCTGCCTCTCCTGCCAGGCCAATGGAACCAGCAGAACTCGATAGTAAATTATTTTGTTCAGCCCTCTGTCTTTTTATGAAAATAAAAGCCAACACTTTGTCATTTTTAATCACGTAAGCAGACAATAAATCCAATTTCGATATTGATTTTTTTTTCCAGAATCAAGTGATTTTTTGCAGTGTCTGTTGTGTTTCCTTTTGCGAAAAAGAGCCGCTGGCCTCAGAGCGGTGGGGGTGAGGCAGCCTGTGCAGCCAGCTCCTCTGAAACAGGCCACGGCTGTGGACTTTGAAGCCAGGCAGCTGAGCTGAGCTGCAGCTCTTAGCTGTCCCGGTGTCTAGGTGTCCTCTAGTTGTCTGGATCATGGTTTCCACTTAGCCATCCCTGGTGCCCAAGATACAGCTAAGGCTCAGCCAGTGTTTTTAGGGCTATAGATCCTGAGACTCACTTTGCTTAAATATTTTTAATAGAATAAAAAATAACCCAAAAAAATCTTAGCAAGAGGCACTTTGCCCTCCCTCCAGGAATATGGAGGCCAGCTCAGGCCTGAGTGGGCTCCAATACGGGGGAGCTGCACCTGAGGGCCTCAGTCCCCCAAGCGTGGGGGTGTCCTCCACACCCTGACGCTCACCTGTCTCCCTGTTTTCAAGAGCACCATTAGTTTATGTTGGTGCCAAATGGAGCTGGCACCGCCCTGTGAGTCCTGAGGTGCTGGGGCCTGTGCCAGGCTCGACCTAGAGAAGGGCAGGTGGGAGGACAGAGATCTGGGAGCAAAGGTAAGGAAAGGGTAGAGGAAAAGAAGGGGAAGGAGGGAAAGAAGAAAGGAGAAGCGGAGAGGGAAGGGAAGAAGGAACGAGAGGCAGTATGGAGGAGAAACAAGAGACTGAGGAGAAATGGAAGCGACAGTTGTGAAGGACGAGGGGGAGGGAGGGGGAGGGGGAGGGGAGGGGGAGGGGACTTTAAGAGACCCGCTGAGGAGCCGGACAGGTGCTTCAGGTGGCAGCTGCTTGTGTGAGTGCCACACCTCTGGCTGCCGCCGCTGCTCCCTTTGGGCTCCAAGGCCTCTAAGCTCTTGTTCCAAGCCCACAGGGTGGTCCAGGGCGCGGACACACACACGCTCACACACACACACACACACACACACACTCGCGCGCGCGCGCGCACCAGCCTGGGGGAGGGGACCCGATGGCGCTGCACCCCGCGGAGGGGGAGGGGACCGCGGCCGCACTGACCCTGGAGCTCTGACCTTTCCTGCCGTCCTCGGGGTCAGGATTTAACCTTTCGCTTCCTCACCCTGCGCCCTCCTCCCTCTGTGGCCCTCGGCTAGGGGGAAAGGGACAGTGGTCGATATTGGGGCGGGGGGCGGGGCGCACACCACCAGGACCTCGAGGATCGCTGCTCTGAGCCGGGCGCCGCCAGGGCTCCACGAAGCCAGGGCCACTGAGGCACCGGGGGCTCAGCCCGGCCTGGGAGCGGCCTCTCCGGGTCAGGTGCCGGCCATGGTGTGCATTGGGGGGCTCCGCGGGCTCTGGCCAAGGCGGCAGGGTTGAACCTCACACCCAACTCTTCCCGCCCCCCGCGGCCTGGGCGCTGGACCCTCCTCCCGGCCTGCGCCAGGACAACCAGTGAGGAAATCGGGCCAAAGCCGTGGCCCTGGGCCGCACTAACCCGGCTCCCCGGGCCGAGAGCAGCCTCCCGGCGCTCCCGCGCGGCGCCCGGGGGACCCCAGGGACCGGAGGCGCGCACCGGAGGCCCAGGGTCCCTGCGCCGCTCCTCGCCCTGGGGCTTTCGCGGTCTCCCCAGCCGGAGCCCAGGCTGCCCGGAGCCAGGAGCCTTTGGTTCAAATGCATCAGGGCTCTGAAGTCATTTATCCGGTTTCATAAATAATTTTCTTATTACACTTAAGCCCGATTCCTGCCCCCTTCCCGTTTTTATTGCGGGGTTTCAGCGGCTAAAAAGTTTCTAAGTCGGGTGGACCGTTGTTTTCCTTTTTCCATCATTAACATCATTAATATAAGCTATCAATAACCCTGTCGTTGGGAGCCGAGTTTCACGGTATTGATCCACGCAGCTATTCATCTCTGCCATGCAAGACACGGAATAATTTTCGCATTACAGTAGCTTGGATTTGCTTTTAATTCATATTTAAAGCTGCAATCGGCTCAGTGGAGCGCTGTGCGCAAGACTAGAGGCGCCTAATTAATAATAAGTTAGAAACGGAGGAAGGCACCGGCGAATAAATAATTAATACAGACATCTATGTCTCTTTGAATATTGCTCCTTTAAAAATTTAGACTTGCCAGGACTATACTGTAAGTCTGCAATTTATATTGTGGGGATGATTTAAGAAAGCTATTTTTTTCCTTGAAATACAATACTAAATTATTCAGTGCTTTGCAAACTTAAGTTCCTTCATTAGCCAGCTCTTCTGGTTTATTCCCTCCAGGTGGAAACACCAATTTTAAACAATAATACTAAGAATCATGAACCCCTGCCCCCCTGACATTAGCATGGGCCGAAGGGCAGGAAGAGTTGGGTGTAGGGTCTCAGGCCCAGAGCTCCTCGGATTGGCACCTCCAGGGCTCTGTCAGGCAGGGGAACAACACAAACTGTGGCCACTGGCCAGCGACTTTGGGCATTCTTATGCTGAAAGGGACACGGAGTTTGAAGACTTCCAGTGCTCAAATGCCCCCCGGAGAGAGGAGGCTAGGACTTCAAGGGTCCCAGAATGTGCCCCCACTCATAGCAAAAGAAAATAAAAATCTGGGATTTTAGAGAAGGCCTGTCAAAGGAAGGATCAAATTCCAGGAGCTACCAGTGGACCAAAGGGGAATAACAAACTTCAAGGGGGTAGGAGTGACTGAAAATCCGAGAAGGGTTTTCTGTGAGAGAGACTAGGATTTGTTTGCAATGTTGTTAGCAATATTGATTTTTTTGTTACTTGGATTAATGTATGTTAAACAGGAAAATACAGGCATTAGCCAAGTACATTATAATCATCTATTGTTAAGGGCTAAGTTTCTCAGGCTGATGATGGAGATGGGAAGTGCAGGACAGGTCCAGGAGCAGTGGGGAGTTCTGCTCAGGCCCCCAAAGCCAACTCAAGCCCTGGGCCCCAGGTGGATGAAGGAGTGGTCACTTCCAGCTCACTCCCCGCTCCCCCTTTTAGAAGGGCCTCATAGTACACAGCCCCACTGCCCCATCAGCCTCCACCTACTGCCGCAATACTCCCCTAAATGTTGAGGGATCCAGAAGATACGGGTCCCCTTGGCCACCTGCTTCCCCCAAAGTTGTCCACAGCCCCACAGCCCCTCCTCTGGCCTCCAGCCTGGTGATCATCCCTCCACCCCTCTGGGACTCCTGCAGGCCCATACACGGGCCACAGTGTGGGGGACACAGGCTTGGCTAAGTGGGAGCTCTGGAGACCCTCGTGCCCAGACCCCTGGTGCTCCTCACCCGATTAGCCAGCCAGGCCCAGAGAGCTGAGCTGGGAGGTGACAGTCACAGAAGGCCCCCCTCCCCCAGCTCCCTGCAAGAGCAGGTCTTCTGAGCTCCATGGAAACCAGAGGCGCACCCCTAGGACCCCTAGGTCCTGGACTGCTTCAGGAAGGAGCAAGAGAGCAGGGGCCAGAGAGACGAGGACGCCCGCCGACTCCATAATCCCACGCCTGGATGGTGCTGAGGCCAAAGGGGACAGCGCAAGGCGCCTACCCCGAAAGAGAGAGTGGAACTGCACTGTTCCAGAGGGGGAGGAGGAGCAGGCAGCCAGCCAGGCCCGGCAAGTGGCGCGGGAGAGAGGCGCAGGCCAGGGGCGGGCGAGGAGCCTGGAACACCGGGGTTTTATTTTTAAATCTTCTAGGTGTCTGTGGGTCAAATAAAGACAAGGACAATAACGATTATTCTGTTAAATCTATGGTACTTGACTGCGCAAACACTAATTGATTAGACACCAAAATGATTTGTTTAAAGAGTTTCCTTCCCGGGTGCAGCTGCTCTCGGCCGTCAGCCTCACCCCTCACAGTGCGCTCAGCACACAGCATCCGGGCCGGCCCGGGAGCCAGGCTCCAGCCTTCCACAGACCTCCGGAGTAGGAGCTGTGCCTGGAGACCTCAAGGGTGACACTGCCCCTGCACCCCTCCAAATTCCCCTTATTGAACAGCAGGAAGCCAGTCCTTTCCAGCCCGGCCCAGGGCTAATCAGGAGCCGCAGCCCCAAATGCCAGGCCCTGAAAGGGAAGCATGACACTTCCCCGCCTCCCACAGCCCGGGCTGGCTCCTTCGTGACACATTTCCATGATACACAGGCATGACCACAGAAGAAACACCACTGACAGCTGGTGGCTGCCAATGGGACCCCCAGTTCAGTGCGGGACCCTAAGGAACGCCCCCCTCCATGCAAAGACTCCTCAGGACCCCCTCTTCCTCCAGCACTCTGGGACCAGAGCCTTGACCAGCCCTCACCAAGGTGGGCAACCCAGGAGCAGCCGCCTGTGGGTCACCCAGGGCCTGGGAGAGCAGAGCATCCTCCTCAGCCCAGAAAGCACCCGGGGTGCAGCCAATTGCCCAGGCCTCTCCGAAGCCCCTTGGCGATCGATCTCAGCAGGTCCTGGGCCTCTGAAGTGAGCTGCTCTTGTTGGCAGAGCTGCCCATCCTTCGCACAGAATCTTCTCTCTGGGATTTGGAGGCCTGAGTTTTCACTAAAAGATGGAACAGAAGAAAGCACAAACATGCCAAGTCAAAAATACTGTTTCCATGGGCAAAAACCATAACTTAAGAAGGAAAAGAGAGGGTGAACAAACAGTAAAAACTATGGCTAAATAGAAGATTAAAGATTGAAGAATGGGGCTAGAATAATTGGTTACAAACCTTCCTTGGCCCTAGAGATGAAAAACCATCACTAATTTTTTTCTTTATGGTGCTGGCTTTGAACTCGGGGCCTGGCACCTGGCATGCACCTTACCAATGAGCTGCACCCCTGCTCAGTGACCAGTTGGGGTTTTTTAAAAACAGTTTTTGATAGCAAAACACCAGGCCACTGACTTCTAGATTTCTTGATGTTCTAAGTCAGCAGCAATTCCTAACATTTTTGGGAGGTAGGAGGACAGAGAGGAAGACAGGAGTCCCCAGCAGGACCCACGTTCCACCCCCAGGGTCCCAGTGTGGCCCAGCCCTATCCTGAGGCTGTAGCCAGGAAGCCAGTCTTCAATGGACCCCGGTGGGGAGGCACACCCTTCGAGCCAGCCCAGCAAATGAGGGGCTAGAAACATTCAAAACTGGGGCTGGGCCAGGTGCTACATCCCTATCACTTTAAAGGAGACCCAACACTTTACTTCTGAGCCAAAGGTTCCAGAGAAGCCCGGTGTGGCCAACATTAGGAGGAACTGCCTTATTCTGTTTCCTTTCTAAGCGGGGTGGGATTGCCTGGCAAGCTTTTAGCCCACCCAGCATAAGACAAACTATACCCCCTCCCCTGCTCCAGGACTCTTCTCTCAACATTTACAAAATAAACATCCTGAAAGCCTTGTTTCCACACTGAAAACATTGCCAGCAACAAGCATCCAGTCAATAGTCTTATTCCACTTTTTTTCATATATGCTTGTATGTAATTTTCTGATGTTAACATTATTTCTTTCTTTCAACTCCTTGAAGCTACTCAAACTCTGAGGAGCTAACTGCAGCCCCCAAGCATGCACACATTGACCTAAGTTCCAAGGAACGTTAGTTCTCTCACCCTCTGTAGTGCACCCAACTGGTGCCAGGCATTGTGCTGGGCAGGTGGACAGGACAAAAGGACAGAAAGCCATTCCAGCCCTCCAGCAGCTGACAATGCCTCTTGTGCCCCGGGCCTCCACTCACCTGAACTAGGCCCAAGAAGAGCATCCTCCTCCCTACACCCTCTTGGGAAACTTTTGAGAGGTCAAGTCTGAAAAATCACTAAAACTCATCAAAGACAGGGAAACCGCTGTTAAATAAAAGGTGTGAAAAGCCAAGAAAGATGAGATTTGCAAGCCGAAGCAAGTCCTGCACATGCATTTTTTAAAAATGTTTCAGAAAAAAGGGTCAAACACTGAATTGAGCAGGCTCAACACACTTGTCCAGATCTTTCTCTTCCCTTCTCCTTTGGGGACCAGCACTTGACAAGGGGTCCCCTTTTCACAAAGGAGGGTGCAGAGAGGGAGGTGAGCTCACTGGATGCCACCTCACCTCTTTTAGTGGCCTCTAGGGGCTCAGCCAGGAGCCTCAGAGGAAAGAGGGTTTCTGGGATCAAGTCCCTAATTAGCTACACAAAGAGAAAACCATGGACAATTTGTGCACGTGGTGGCATTTACTTCTTTAACACACTGCCTTGTGAGAAGAGTTGTCATAAGGGCAAATCAATCATTTCCATGGGATTAAAATAAGAGGGGGCAGTTTAGCTCAAAGGCTGCCTGATACTTTAACCCATTGTTTGTTGTCATCTCATGAAGGCCTGAGGCTCTGTACCATACGAAAAAAAGAACAGAAATAATTTTTTTAAATGATTCAATTTCTTACCAGCATATTGTGATCCATTAGATCAAAAACATGTGTTATGCTGAGTTCAATCCCCGGTACAAAAAAAACCAAACATGTTTTATGCTTACATATTTGTGTGTATGAAGAGGTGGATATAGAGATAAGTTGAAATACAGTCGTTTTGTTTCCTGAGTTCATTTTGGCCCGTGTATGTTCCCCAAAGCCTTTTCCTCCGGAGGAGCAAGACTCCGAGCTCCTAAATGTCCCTTGGGAGGGACCCCCTTTCGGGGCCTCCAGACACGTGACTGAGACAGGACCAGAGTGTGGGTCCCAGCCAGCCAGATTAGCCAGCCCAGAATACCCCGACCTTGATCCACCTGGCTCATGGTGCTGCCTGGCAGTGACAGGACCCGGACAGAGCGATGGGCTGCTCCCGCCCTACCTGGTGGGGACCCGGCCAAGGGGCTCCTCCCAAACATTTGTCCTGTGGTCTAGGCACCGCCACCGCTGCCAACTCAGCCCCTGCCTCTCAGGGTCTAGGAACATCCGAAGCGGAAACATAGGCTGCTGGGCCCCGGCCCGGTTCTAACAACCCAGTCCGCATCTGCGCTGGCCCAGCAGCGAGGCCACACACACTTCCTCCCGGGACTGGGCCGATGGGCTCCTGTCCCCATTGTGAACGCGCTCGCTCTGGGCTGAGGCTCGGCGCTGACCCGGCCGTAACTGCCAAGGGCCGGGACAATGGGCACATCTGTCCTTTCTCCAAGGGGATGAAAGCACCTAAGCGACACGGCTCTGCCTTTTGTTACGGATTTTTTCTCTCTTTTGTCAATGAAAGAAAGCCAAGGCATGTGGTGGTCGGGTATAGCCCCGCACTGGGGGCCTCCCCACGAGTCCCTACCAGACCTGGGACCAGGGTCCATCCCGGATTGGAGCGTCACTGTGGTAGGGCACGATTACGCCCGACGCTGAATTGATTTTCAAATCTGGAGGCTTCGCTGGCACGTCGGGAAGACGGCGTCCCCGGGGCCAGGCGGAGCCCCGCGCGCCCGCCCGCCTGCCCGCGTCCACCCTCTTCGCTGGGGCTGCTCGCCAGAGGAGAAGCTCGGAACCACCGCGGCCCGCACCCGGAAGCTAGCGGGGAGCCCACCGGGGCGCGCACCCCTATCGACCCGAGAGGGAGAGGAACCGGGGGTCTGGACCACGAGGTACGGCCCGGTCGGGACCCCTGGCACCGGGGCGCGGAGGAGGACCCCGGGGGGGGCGCGGTGGGCAGCCGCCAAGCTGCGCCTTGAGGGTGCCTGCGCCACGGCCTAGCATCTAAGGGTGGGGACAGCGGCAACTTCCGGCAGCCCCTCGGGAAAGGAAGCGCGGCGGGTGCGGAGCGGAGGGAGGACGCGGCCCCAGCTCAGGCGCGGCCGCGGCGCGAGGGCGATGGCTGCTGCTCACAGCGCGCCCACGGCGGCCGGGCCCGGGGGAGCGTCCGGGCGCGGGAGGAGGAGCCCAGCGCCGCGGCGCCGGCGAGCG
>NW_004624731.1:7911263-7939053 GCF_000247695.1 Heterocephalus glaber
CGAGCGGGCGGGCGGCGCGGTCGGGCAGCAGCCGCGGCGGTCGCGCGGGCCGCGGCGGGGGCGCGGGGCCCCTCGCCGTTCTAAGGAGGAGAGGGCCGAGAGGGGCCGGCGGGCTGGGGGCGCCGCGCTCTCCCCACGGCGCGCAGCCTTTCTGGAAATTAATATTTAAAGTCAGCCAGGACGCAGGGGCAAGGCGGGGGCAGAGGCGAGGCAGGACGTGCACGCTCGCGGGAGAAGCAGAGCCACCGGGAGCGCAGCCGCCGGCGGCCGAGGTGACCCGGACCCGCGCCCCGCCGCGCCCGTCCCCTCCATGTGGTGTCCGCCGCGCCCTCGCCCGCAGCACCATGAACGCGCAGCTGACCATGGAGGCGATTGGCGAGCTGCACGCGGTGAGCCACGAGCCGGTGCCCGCCCCCGCTGACCTGCTGGGCGGCAGCCCCCACGCGCGCGGCTCCGTGGCCCACCGCGGCAGCCACCTGGCTCCCGCGCACCCGCGCTCGCTGGGCATGGCCACCCTGCTGGACGGCGGCGGCGGCGACTACCACCACCACCACCCCCGCGCGCCCGAGCACAGCCTGGCCGGGCCGCTGCACCCCACCATGACCATGGCCTGCGAGACACCCCCAGGTATGAGCATGCCCACCACCTACACCACGCTCACGCCGCTGCAGCCGCTGCCGCCCATCTCCACCGTGTCGGACAAGTTCCCCCACCACCACCACCACCATCACCACCACCACGCCCCGCACCACCACCAGCGCCTGGCGGGCAACGTGAGCGGCAGCTTCACCCTCATGCGCGACGAGCGCGGGCTGGCCTCCATGAACAACCTCTACACCCCCTACCACAAGGACGTGGCCGGCATGGGCCAGAGCCTCTCGCCCCTCTCCGGGTCGGGCCTGGGTGGCATCCACAACTCCCAACAAGGGCTCCCCCACTACGCCCACCCGGGCCCCGCCATGCCCGCCGACAAGATGCTCACCCCCAACGGCTTCGAAGCCCACCACCCGGCCATGCTCGGCCGCCACGGCGAGCAGCACCTCACGCCCACCTCGGCCGGCATGGTGCCCATCAACGGCCTCCCTCCGCACCACCCCCATGCCCACCTCAACGCCCAGGGCCACGGACAGCTCCTGGGCACAGCCCGGGAGCCCAACCCCTCGGTGACCGGCGCGCAAGTCAGCAATGGAAGTAATTCAGGGCAGATGGAAGAGATCAATACCAAAGAGGTGGCGCAACGCATCACCACCGAGCTGAAACGCTACAGCATTCCCCAGGCCATCTTTGCGCAGAGGGTGCTCTGTCGCTCCCAGGGGACCCTCTCGGACCTGCTGCGCAACCCCAAGCCCTGGAGCAAGCTCAAGTCCGGCCGGGAGACCTTCCGGAGGATGTGGAAGTGGCTGCAGGAGCCAGAGTTCCAGCGCATGTCGGCGCTCCGCTTGGCAGGTGAGCTGGCCGGGGAGCTGGGTGCCTGGGCGAGGGGGGACTGGAGAACCCCCGCTCTTCATGGAGAGGGGTCCTTGGGAGGGCTGGCACACCTCCCCTAGGGCTCAGTGCGCTGAACTGTGACAGAGAGGCGCCGGACTCGGCTGCTCCGGGCGCATCTGCTCTGGGACAGCGCAGGAGGGTCGCCCAGCCTGAGGCCACAAGAAGCCTGGAACCTGGCAGGACACCTGTCCGGGCGAGGGTTTTCGGCCCAGCACCCGGGGTTTGGGAGGAGGGGGCGCCACACGCCTACCTGAAGCTGCGCTCTGGCGCTCGCCGTGCCCAGGTGGGCACCGGCGCTGAGCCGGAGCGCGGAGCTCCTGTCCGCCTCGGCTGCAGCCGCTCCGCTCGGCGGCTGCGCTCAGCCCGTGGGCGCAGGGCCGGCTGCACGGAACCGCGCTACAGGCGTGCGCAGCGGGGCGAGGTGCGCGGCGGGACCTCTGCCGAGCCCTCTGCGCCTGGGTCTTCCTGGGCTGGAGGGGGGGGGTCGCTGTGCGAGGTCCTTGGGAGAGGGGCTGAGCGCCCCGGGACCTCTCAGCCGAGCCCAGGACCCTTTCGCCGCTCACGTTGTCTTCTGAAGGTCCGCGCGGGAGGGTGGGGATGAGCCAGTGGCCCCGAGTCTGAGCGGGGTCTCCTGCGCCGGACCTGCACCGGCTTTCCCAGGGAGCCGCCCACCTGGCTCCCCTAAAGGCCCACAGGCCGAGACACAGCGAAGCCCAGAGGCGCTGGGGGGTGGGGGGGACCCAAGCGGTGCCGAGACCTCCGAAGAGGGAGACAAGAGAGGAGGTGAAGGCCCGAACTGCCGGCGGCGAGCTGAGATTGACTCCGAGTCCTCGCCCCCAACCCCTCTCCGCAGATGCTCAGGCCTCGGCGGAGAGAAAGTGAAAGCCGGAATGAGGGCTTGTTAATTAACTGATCCTTCTCCACTAATTCATCCCCGGAGGATGAGAGACCGTCAATCCGCTCAGAGCTGGGGGCGCTGAGCTATTTCGAAGTCTAAAGTCAAAGCAAGGCCGCGGGCCCTCCCCTCCGCGTGCCCGCCCCTGAGCGTGGGACAGGCGGGTCCCAGGACTCCAGCGGCACCCGGAGCCCCTGCCCGGCGCTGGAGCCCTGCTCTGTCCACGGCTGCCCTCGGCTACCGGGAAGCGGGTAGAAGTGGACGGTGCCCCGCGGACCCGGTCGCCGCGTCCGCTCTTCAGCCCTGTGCGCCTGCGCCGCGCGCGCTCGGCTGCTGGAGGACCAAGACCGCGGGCACAGGGACCGCCTCTGAGCCAGCCCAGGTAGGCCGAGAGTAGTGTGGGGCCTCCTCTCACCCCGAAGCCTGCGAGCGGTGGGGAAGGGGACTGAGATGGAGAGGAAGGGAACCCCGCGGGAAAGTGCATAACCCTGCCGCCCGCCCGGAGGCACTCACTCCAGACTTCGGTGACTGCATTGCACTGCCTAGGGCCATCTGGAAGGACGGAGGACAAGTTCCCTTCCAGGCTCGGGCCTGGCCCTCCGACCTCGGGACCAGAGAGGCGCGGGCTTGGTGCCCGACAGGTGCTCAGGGGACCCGGGAGATCACGGGGCGCCTGCCTGTACAACTAGCAGCCTGTGGCGGTGCCCTACCTTTTCCTAGAAAAGGTGGAAAGTGAGAGGCTGGAGAAGGGCTTCTTCCCCCCAAACCCAGGGGTGTCTTACAGCCCAGAGGGAGCGGTGCCGGGTCATTAATTTAGAGGGGTGGGATGACGCCAGTGCATCAGCAACAGTCTGGTGCCGCAGATCCTCACGGCCGCATCCTGGTTCTAAGACACTGAATAACAAGGAGCCTTGTTTTAACATTTTTTCTTGTTTGCTTTCTTGCTTTCTTCCAAGCGAGGTCACTTTCTAAAGACTCAAAAGGTGTCTAGCAGGTGCCTGGCTTCGGGACTCTGGCTGAGGATGCTGGCAGCCCCGCTCCCTTGCACAGAGCCCGGCCTCATGCATGGTCCTTGCTCCCAGGTCCCGGGCTCCAGACCCCTCTGCATGTATGGGCGTTCGGAGAAGCGCCTTCCGGTCACCAAGTTACAGCACAGATGGAAGACGGGCGACAGGGGAGGGAGTTCTCACCAAATTAACCACCTTTAAACCGTCATGTGTTCCTTCCCTCCTGGCAATGCTTGCTGCACCCGAGTGGCACTGTGGCTCCCAGTGGTTTGGGGACGAGGATGGGGATACAGGCCTGGGGGAGGTGAGGAATCCTCCCACACAGACTCAGTCCCAGTGTCTGCTCCCTCCGTGGGAGAAAGGTGGGGCTGTCCCCGGAGGTGCCCATGAGAAAGTCTGGTGCAGCCCAACCTGGGCAGTGTTTGCCATGGATGGCCTTGGGCGAGATTGGTTGATAACAGCCCCACACAGGCCCATTTGCTTTTTGTTAATTATTCACCCCGGCCAGACCTTTCGGCTGTCCCCTGGCCTCTTTGGGCCGAGGGAGCCAGGCCCGGGGCAAGTACGAGGCCTAGGAGCTGCATTTGCTTGGTCCCTGGAGAGAAGCCAGCCCAGGCGTGGGGACGCGGGAGTTGGCAGCTCCAGGCGGGCGCAGGGTGGGAGTAGAGGCCGAGCCGCATCTGGGCTGCACAGCTGCTCTAACAAAGGGCCGGCGGGGCTCGACCATCCGTGTCTTTGGGGCCTGGGGCGAGGCCTGGACCCGCCTCCGCCCATCCTGTGAAGTTCCAGCGCCTGCCCAGGGCAGTGCCCTGGGGACCCTCAGGAACTCGTGGGACCCGGCCAGGGTCTGTGTGCGGCCCAGTCTCCGAGCTTGAGGAGCCCTCGTTCCTGTGCGCAGTGCCTGCTAGGGAGCTCAGATGAGAGGGAGTGCAGCAGGTTCGAGAGCACAGGCGGTGGCGGTGGCGGAGCTCTGAGCTGCCAAACCCCATGCGACTGGACTTGGCGGCTATTGTTCGGTGACCTTGGTGTCCCTGCAGTGAGCATGCCCACAGAGGTGAACCCCACGCCCTTCAGGAGCGCCTCAGAAGTGTGCAAAGAGTGGGCCCAGGGGCCAGAGCTGCCCCCGGTGCCCACCCCCAGCCCCACGGGGCACCACAGCCAGGCAGCTGACCCCTGCGGTGCACGGAGTCAGCAGTAGCTCAGCTGTGTTGCAGCAGCGAAGCCCCCGAAGTCCAAGGCCTGTGTTTTTATCCTCGAGCTTTGAGCCCTCCGTGATGGCTGCACCCTACTCCCTGCTTTTGCGGCTCTGCTTCCTCTAAGCTGGCCTCCCCTCTGCGGAGGCCGTGCGCGCCCCCTGTGGGCCGGCGGGGTGGCGCCCGGCACCTCAGCTGTCCAGCTCAGCAGGGGTGGGACGCGAGATGCCTTTATTTTGAGAAAGGGAGCTGGGGTCACTGTTTTGATGGGAAGAGGGCGCGAAGGAGGAAGAGAGGGCTTCCTGTGCCTCTCCTGAGGTCCCCAACAATGCTGGGGTTACCCAGCTAATGGAGACATTTTCATGCCCCCAGCCCTAACCTCTCCAGGCGAGGTGCACGCGTGGGTTTTCTGTCTGAATGATGCTCTTGCTGGTGTGTTTTTATCTAAGAAAAGCAGGGTCGGCGCGGAGAAGGTGACAGGCGGTCACAGTTCAGAGATGGGGCCGGGGCGCAGCGGATCAGTGGCTCCTTTGTTTCCTTGTTTCCTCTCCCAGCAAAATGACCCGAGGCAGGAGGGAGGAGGCCGGGCCGAGCAGAAGTCTTTGTTTGCTGCCGGGGTGGATGGAGCGGGCACGCCATCAGGACCCCGGACAAGACCCCAGACAGGACCCCGGATAGGACCCCGCCGCCTGTCTCCGTGCCGCGGCCCGGGAGCTTTTGAAAACTTGCAGTGAGAAATCGGAAATCCGTGGCTGATATTCCGGAGTTTATGAGCGCTCGAGGCCCCGCCAAGGAGAGACACAGGCTGGGCCAGGGCAGCAGGCAGGTGAACCCACCCGCGGCCATCCGGCGGCAGATCTTTCCTGCGCGGCAGATCTTTCCTGCGCGGCTGCAGCTCCGAATGCGCGTCCCTGTGGGTGTGACAGGGCTGGATCATTACGCTAAAACGCTCAATTCCGTCCCTTTGATCTGTGCTGGGGAAAATCTATAGTCATCTCTAATATACGAGGTCTTTAAGGAGGTGGGTACACGAGCTGCTTGATGTCATCATTTCCGCATCCTCGACAAAGCCAGCTCATCAAATAGAGGCTGCTCCCGAAGTTCTCAGGAGGGACAGTTCTTTTAAAATATGAGTAAAATGGATTCCTGATTTTCTTGTTAAAAGAAAGAAAAAATTCTCAAGGCTGATTGGGATTTGCAGTTCAAAAGAGATTCCCCGGTGTCAGTCGCTGGCCTCAGTAGAAACTGGTCCTTGCAGGCCCTGCTCCCCTGAACGCTCCCACGCTGGAATATTTAAGCACATACTTCAAGGCGGCTCAGCCTGGAGGCTCGCATGAGAAGACTGGTTTCATTTCTCTGCCCATCAGCACAGAGCGGGGTTTCTGCACTGTGGTCAACTGAAATGGCCCCCAACCCAGGCTGGCAACCGAGGGAGGAGCTTGTGGAAGCCATGGCTGTCAGAGGGTCCATTTCTTATGCTGCAGGAAAACATACAACAGATACTTGCTAAATACGGTTCTTGGCATGTCTCTATTTAAGTGAGACAAGCACCTTTAGAAGAAAGCACATTGTTTCCAATGAGAAATACCAGCCTCACTCAATAAAAAGGAAAAATATATTTCTAATGTGAATGAAATTAATGTACAATCATAAATCTGTTTCAGTAGGTTTTTATTCTAGTGCAAGCGTGTTATCACTATGGTACTTGTGCTAAATCTTAATTTCCTCTGAGATGACAGAGTGTGGGAGGTGACTAGGCCCATCGCAGGACAAACTGACAGTTTTGACGGAAATACACAAATTATTTGTCATAAAGTCTTGCTATGGAGTCATCTGTAAATCTTTCTCCCCAAAGATCTTACAGTACCATAAAATTGAACAAATTAGCTTCTAGACACGTTCTTCTCTGGAAGAGACTGGACCCTCAGGTGCCAGCCCCTCGTGTGGGATTTAGTGAGCGCTGCACATTTGTTCGGAGTGCAGGGCTCTAGAGTTTCCCCATAACACTCGCCGCCTATGCCGAGAGTCACCAACTCGATCACAGACTTGAAGAGAGAAAGAAAACTCACAGTGCCTGCCTGTGCCCCAGATATCCGATGTCATTTGCATGGGACACAAGAGCCCTGAAGATTTTGATGCGCAGGTGAGTTTGGGAACCAGCGGCCTCATGGCTGTACCATGCCCTGCTGCTCTCTTCGGTGAGGTAGATGATTTGTTTGTGAATCACAGCTGGAAAACATGGGCCTGCGGAACTCAGCACTCCTGGGTCGAAGCCAGACGCTCTTACCTCCACCCCAAGCTTCTGTAGCCAGTGTGGGAACCCAGCCCGTGGACCGAAGTGAGAAGTGACTGACTCCTCATAACACGCCCCCAATTTATTATTCACCCCATGCATGGTAAACTTCTTCGAATTAGAGGCCTGTGTCCTCCCTGAGGGGCTCTCAGAGTTACTTATGGAAACTTATTTCTTTTTGACTCAAGACTTATGAGAGGGTTTTTTTTGCTCTCCTTGAAGAAGCAGCCAGGGGGAATGGCAAGCAGTGAGGGAGCTGGACTCGGAGCCCAGGTCTCTCTGTCCATTTGTTCACTTAAAGTTATTGATGGGGAAGACCATCTCGTCAGCTGCGCTCTTCGGGTAGGGCTGGTCCTCGGGGACAGGCCTGCAGGGCTGAGGACCCTGATCCTCCCATGCTGTGGAGCTCTGGTGTTCAGGTCTCATCTTGCCAGTTCCAGAGCATGCCTGTCACTCGCATCTGAGGACTCTCTGCTCACCCAAAAGTAATGCATTGACTAAAACTCCATCCCCCGCTGGCAGCTGTCCGGAGGGAGTGTGGTCTCCAGGTACCTGACGTTGTGTGCGCCATGGGCACTCAGAATCAACGGCCCCTGAAGTCACTGTCGTTTTCACATCTGGTGATGATCTCATAGTCCCAAAAAGAGGTTATCAGAAGAACACAATAAACTATGTGCTTTTCGCTTTCTTTCCTGTAGTCTCCTGCAACAGATCAATGGGGAAATTAAGTAAACAAATGAGAGCAGCGCCACCTAGTGACCCCAACTGGCCACCGCGGTTCCTGGGCTGGGCCGAGAGGAGTGGCTCCGCGATTGCAGTATTGATGGAGCACAAAAATCGTTCATTAAGGCAATTTGATCTTTGCTATTAAATGTCCTTTCAATTCATTTGGGGTAATTAAGATCCAGTTAAAGTGATTAAATTCTAATTACTTATGCTAGACAAAGACATATTTGTCACACTAATGCGGTTAACTAAGGACTCGGAAAGAAAGTTAACATTTACTTCCAATGACGCAACTGGAAAAATCAGTTCCTCTTTTCATCATTAATCCAGTGAGCTGGGCGATTATGTAATGGCACTCCACACTCGTTAGCGCTGGTTCAGATGACTGCTGGGGGAGGACTTGAACCAGAAGCAACCGCGTCCCACTCAGCGTCCCTGGGCAGCATCGTCAGTGTTCTGCCCCCCAAGCCCCCACCCTGGGGTCGTAAAAGCTGTGCAGCCTCCTGACATCCCCAGAGGGGCCTCACAGGACGCTCTTAGCACCAGCTGCAGGCACGGCTAGGTGGGAAGGTAGTTCTCGATGCAAAGCGGCTCTTGTCTGAGAGTGGCCAGCCAGAGGGGCAGCATGGGGAAAAGAGGTTCCGGGGCCCACAGCTTCCAGCACTGTAAGTTTCCTCCCGCCTCGGCCTGCTGCTCCACTGGACGGGACAGGCTCCTCTGCTCGGGCCACACCACACCTGAGGTGAGGCCCTCGGAGTGCACATGTGCGCAAATTGGCCTTTCACATACAGACACCCTTCAAGTCTGACCCATCATTCACTGCAGCCTCTCCGCTAAGGCCACAGTTGCTCGCCTCTCGGGATAGCTTAATTATGAATGCTCATAAAGGGACACTGAGTTTGAGCTTCAGAAGTCGGAGGTTTGCCTTCTTCACAAAAATATTTATTTTTTCAAGGATGCACCCAGGATTTTCCTGGGAAGATACCAGTGAGGTGGCCAGGACTCCTCCCGGAAGACCTGTGCCTTTTGCCGTCGTGAGATGTGTGTGTCTCGGCCAGAGTTGTGCAGTCTTCCTCCCTCCCTTCCTTCTCCCCTACCTGTCACCCTGTGCATGTCACAGGCAAAGAAGCTGCAGTCAGCAGTCATCAGCCACTTCAGTCAGACAACTCTGCTTTACAAATAAATCTGCTAATTGTATAATATGTAGAGTCATTACTGATTTTCTGGATCATGCTCTGCCATCTTAAATTACTGGGGGAAAGAAAGTGCCCTGGATGGAGAGTCGGGGGAAGGGTGGAGAACCTGGAGAACGGTTCTGGCGGTCCCCAACCCTCTCCCCTCATGGAGGCCCCTGACCTTCCTGGGCCTCAGGCTCCTTTGCCCCAGGGTCCTCCCTCCTGGGCCCCACATTCTGTGACCGACTGCCTCTGTCCCAGGCACCTCGAGCTGTTGGCAAGTGTGAGGCTCACCAGGAACTCTTGCACGCTCTGCCGGGAGCGTAAGTTGGCATCAGCTCAGAACCTCGAGCCAACACGTGCCTAGAACCTTGCTGGTTCATCTGTAGCCTGGACCAGCGATGGCGAACCTTTTAGAGCTTCAGTGATAACCAGGCCTGGTCTGGCTAAGCTCACAGCTGTTCCAGAGACATAGGAGACCGCAGAGAAGCATCCTTCTCAAGAGCAAAGGCCAGAAGCAGGCTCGGTGTGCGCTGACGAGGGACCTGCAGCTAAGTAACCATGTGCTCCTGCAGCGTGGGAGGCACCAACATGGAGACTTGGCACAAGGGGGCATCGTAGAAACTGTGTTAAACTTTAAAAATTGAGCGAGTGATAGCTAACCACGCCAAAACAGTGCCATTTTAAAAAGCTAAAAAGCAAGCAAGGCTAAGTAGCTTCCTGTTTAGAGAAGCCCACAGAAGTGATGCAAAGAACTAAGAAACACATGGGACTGGGGGAGCAGAACACTTGTGCGCATGTGCAAGGGCCCTGGGTTCCATTTCCGGCACTGCTGAGGGAGGAGGAGAAGAATGCGCTGGTGGAGGAGAAACCCTGCGGCAGGGCTCCCATGGCGAATGTCCTGGGTCTTCGCTGGCCGTGGCTTCCTCTGTTCTCTGCCTCCGCTCCCTGTCTTCCATGATGCGCATTGTTCTGCAGGCAGCAAACACCACTTCTCTGAACCCTGGGAGGAAGAAACTGTCTTTTCCTGGCCCCCAACCCAGACAGTTTGGGCCAAGTAAACCCAGCACGTTCTGCACTGGTATGCGTTCAGCCCCACCCTGTGCTGATGCCGACTTCCCTGCAACTTCAAGGGTTGACCGGGAAAGAAAAGTCAGAACCCAGGCCTCACCCAAGCCAGGCAAGCACTCTTGCTGAGCCACATCCAAACGGCAGATACACCGGTCCTCAGAACAAAAATATCTCTCTCTCTCTCATCTTTCTTTTCCTTCCTTCCTTCCTTTCTCTGGTGAGAAGAAAGACAACTTCACATTTTCCTTTTAATGTGTGATTGTATGTGTGTGTTGTGTATGTTGTGTGTGTGTTTCATGTACGTGTTCAGGAAGGAGAAGCCAGGTGTGATGGAGTCTTTTTTGGTTGTAGGTTTGGTTTGGTTTTGGTTTTGTTGTATTGGAAATTGACCACAGGGCCTTTGCACAGAGCTACATCCCCAGCCCTTTTTTAAAAAACTATTTTGAGACAGGTTCTTGCTGAGTCACTAAGTTGCTCAGGCTGGGTTCAAACTTGTGAACCCCCTGCCTTAGCCTCCCAGAGCGCTGGATTGGTAGGCGTGGGCCACGCCCCCCAGCTTATGAAGGGACAGCTTTGAAGACTTGGATGACAGGTCAGACCTGGGTCAGAAATGAAGAGGTTTCCCAGCAGAGGCCAGCTGGGAGTAGCACCGGCTCAGACTCCATCTCTGGTTTCTGGCACCTGGATCACCAGGAGCCTGCAAGTCTGCTTCTCCCTGCACAGCCATGACACTCTTCCTTCCTGTGAGTAACCAAAGAGTCTCCAGGGCAGTGCTTTTCAGTTTTCAGGGTATCATGATATTCCTCCGGGGGACCGGGCAGATTGGTGGAACAGGCAAGGGGAGACTATAGTATGGGTCACTTTGTAAAAAGCTTCCCAGGTGAATCTGGTGTAACTTCATGGTGAGAATTACAATATTGGCACTGAGAATTTAAGAGAGTTTTTTATTTTTTGTTTGTTTTTTTGAGACAGAGTCTCATTATGTAGTTCAGGCTGGCCTAAAACTCACTAAGGAGTCCAGGTTGGTCTCAAACATGTAGTGACCCTCCTGCCTCAGCCTCCCCAGTGCTGAGATTACAGGTATGCTCACCATTTTTATTTATTTTACTTTTATTTCTGGAATAACCTTATAGCTCCTTTCCTTACTGGGTGTGTGGTGTGTGTATATAACCTTTGACTTTTGGTCTTTTTAAATCAAAAAATTCACTTAACAATTCAAGATCACTGCCAGAGGGGTTGATTCCACATGCTCCTCCATCTGCAAAGGTGATTACTATTCTGTAGGGCCTTCCTGCTCATGCTGGTCCTGATCCACAGTGCCAGCCTTGCCTGGGAACTGCTAAGAAATGCAGGCATTCAGTCTGGCATGATGGCTGGTGCACACCTATAATCCCAGCTATTCGGGAGGCTGAGGCAGGAAGATTGCAGGTTCAAGGCCAGCCTGGGCAACTTTGTGAGAACTTGTCTCAGAATAAATGAAAAAGGGCTAGAAATGTAACTCAGTAGAGCTCTTGTCTAGCATGTGTGAGGCCCTGGGTTCACCTCCAGTAGCGCAGGAAAAAATAAAAAAGAACTTCAGGTTCTGGTTCTGCCCCAGATCTCCCGAGTCTGAATCTGTTTTAACAAGGTCCTCCGGAGAGTCCCGGGCCACCGCGCCTGCGAAGCTCCATCGAGGGCTGTGTTCCACACTTCAGAGGTCCCTGTGCCTTCCTTCACCCAGACTCGGTGGGGTGGGCCGGCCAGAGCACAGAGGAGGGAGCAGCAGGGCGCCCTTCACATGCGGGATCAGGGCCAGGGCATGGTTCTGGGCCGGCGGGAAGGAGCCTGCAAAGCAGACCGCGGGGTGACAGAGCCCCTTGTGTCCTGCAGCTGGAGCCTAAGGAAGCTGCAGCCCTCTCGCTGAGAAGGGTCAGATGTGTGCTTCTGGAAGCTGCTGCGGGTGGTGCTGCAGGAGGGGTCACTGGGAGTCACTGCAGCTGGGGCAGGCACAGGTCTCCAGGCAAAGCCTGGGAGCAGGCAGCACCTTTGCCGGAGGCCAAGGTGACGTCACTGAGGCCTCAGACACGGACAGGTGCGCTGCACTCTGCCTGTTGTACACCGAGGCACCTCGCCCACACCTATCCCGCAGGGCGGAGACAGTGATTCGAGCAGCATGGGCCTGGCTCCCCAGGTCCAGTTGTCCCTTCCTGGTGCTGGGGAGCCAAGTCCTGCATGCAGCAGCCCTGCTGTGAGCAAGCAGAAGCGGCCTGGTCACCGTGGTCACAGAAGGTCGGGAGCCTGCGTCGCTCAGCGAGGGGACAGGAGGGGAAACAGAGGCCCCAACCCTGGCCTCTTGGGTTGGAGCCCTGAGTCAGGCAGGTGGGAATGAGCCCTGCAGACATGCACATTAACGTGTGCAAGTTTTGCTTTTACCGAGAACAATGAATACTTTACTGCCAGTGAACACATACTTGTTTCAATACATGGTATTTCTCCTCATTTTTAAAAAGTTGAAGAACATAGATGGGTATGCGGGGGAAATTGGAAAAATTTGGATTTTCCAGGAAAATCCCCTCCAGACTCACCTGTGCTGTGTACACCTACAGTGTGTTCTTTATTGTTCAGCAGTCGCCGACAGTGTCACATGACAGCCTTCATTTTCATACAGGGTGCTGGTTGCTCAGGTGTGTCGCTTGCCTTAGTAGACACCGTCCTACCATTTGCTGCTTACTTACTAAACTGAAGCACTTTGTATCTTACTTTTATAACTTATTTTTTAATTCCAATTTTTTTAAGAATGCAAATTCTTTTCTGTGGTGAAAGTGTGCTATCCCACTCAAGGGAAAAGAACACAAGACTCACACACGGCCGCCCTCCCTGCGCTGACCTCTCTGTGTGTACATCTTCTTCTGTTCCCCATGGGTGATGCATGTGTACTATTTTGTAATTTTGTTTTGTTTTGAGACAGGGTCTCCCACTGTTTAGTTTGGCCTGGCCTCGAGCTCGCAGTGATCCTCCTGCCTCAGCCTCCCGAGTGCTGGGATTACAGACATGCACTATTTCGGCAGCTCTGTTTTGTAATTTTTTAAACTAAAATCCTGTTACTAAGTCTGTGATGGAGTATTTAAAAACACATACGAGAAAAATCGAGACTTATAAATCACCCCCTCCCGAATACACTGTGAGCAGAAGTTGATGCAGGGGATGCACAGAGCCAAGACGGCTGCAGCTCTCAGAAAGGCGCTGCCCGGCTGCCCAGCACTCGATACCAGAAAGCACTCTGCCCCTAGGCCTTCTGCTTACAGAGGTGTTCTCATTTATTTAGCCAATCCTCTATTTTTAGGCACTTCAGTTTGGTCCTAAACTGGCTAGACAAATTTTTATGATTCTATATTTTAGAATCATTATAATTCACATAACCTTTCTGCAGTATCACTGAATATTTTTGTTTCATTTCTGCTATCATTAATGACAGCAGCTTGAAACACTATACATGATTTGGTTTCCTCTTACAAAAGTATTTTTCTCCAGGTATTAGTGTTGCATGTAGAAACCTTAGAAAAAATGGAAGCATTATCACAATAAAACAAAATCAAATCATTTATAGTTCCATAACCCAAAGATAATACCTACTTATACATAGGATTGTTCCCTTCTAGCTTTTTAAAAGCACGTATATAAAGTACATTTAAATTTTTTTTCTTTTTCACAAAATTAAGCTGATAGAGAATTTACAGGTGAACACATCTCATTAAATACTACTTGAACACACGATTTTTAAGTTTTTACTTGGAAGTTATTTCAAATGATAAAAGGTTGAAATAGAACAAAGAAAATTAGTATACCCTGCACCTAGTTGTTAACATCAACCAGTTGACTGGTTGCTGACATTTTACCTCTGTTCGCGTTATCCGTGTTCTCCCTCTCGGTTGTGCAGCGTCAGTTTCCCCCAGAGCCGTCTGAAGGTTAGCTCCACATACCATGGCCCTGGCGCTCTAAACGTGTTTTCCCCAAGCCTCTGGCAGCTTCTCCTGGGGTCATAGCTCAGCTTGGTCATTTGACCAAGTAACGTCCCCTGGGCCTGGGCCCCACCCGTCCCAAGGCCCTGCTGCCCTGTTCCCTCACTGCCTCTCGTGTGCGCACGACTGTGGCCTTCCTTTGTCTCCTCCTGCAGGCCCGGGGTGTCTGAGGGGAAGCGCCCCTCTGTGGTGAGACAGCCCTCCTGTGTTTCCGGGTGTCCTTCTTGCCCAGGAAGCTGCGTGGTGGGGGGTGTCCTCAGGGTCGCACCCGGAGGGCCCACACTCTGTCCCTGGCTCAGCGGCAGAGCTAATCCCGACCACCCAGAGTGCTGCCTGACCTCCCCCAGCATAATCTCGGGGTGCCATCCCTCCCTTGCAGCCGGGAAGCAATCTGTGCGAGACCTTCCAAGACCACTCAAAGCTGCCTCTCCTCCTCGATGCTCCCCGTAGATCTAATAACTATTGATCTGCGCTCGATCCAGTCTTCATCCCAGGGCTGTCACAGTGGTTTTCCCTGTCCAGCTGCCTGCCATGTGACAGGTGGCCCTGGCTTTCTGCAGTGAGCACCAGCCTCCTCCTCCCTTGCTTGCTCCTGAGTGGACTCGTGACTTCCTTTGTCCCCTGATGGCTTGTAATTCATACTGCATTTCAATATTTTGGTGCTCAAATTGTGCCAGGTCTCACTTTGGCCTGACTCCTATGGGAGCCCTGTGGCCAGATTCCCATGTCCTTTTTTTTTTTTTTTTTTTAAACTTTCTGGCCTAAAAAGATGTCCCAAGCTCATCTGGAGCCTTCAGCATCCCAAGCCTAGAATCTGCCACTTCTTTGGTGAGCCCTGGCTTATTTTGGTGGGTAGGGTGTCAGAGTCCAGCCTCCCAGACAAAGCCAGGATGTGATGCACACTCATCTCATGCGCCGACCACATGTACCTGCAGACACACTGACGTGAATGCTGGTGCCGTTTCCGTAAATCATGGGTTTCTGCCAGTGGCACCTCCACCTCCCGTTGCTGCTTTTTCTTGCCTTCACTCGTTCCCTATTTGTGTGTTCTTTACTCTACAGTGAGAACTCTCATTTTCTCTCTCCTCTCACAGACACCACGCACTTATTTGACAAATCTGGTAATGTATCTGAGTGCTTTGCTTTGCACATATTCATAAAATAAATAAACTCGCATAAGCTTTTGTAGACAGAATTCATTTGCCGGCCCCACCCCTGCCGGCCCACAAGGCTGCCGGAGCATCACCCGGGTCCTGTTAGATCAGACACAGGCAGCACCCAGGGGTCTGTGTCTAACAAGCCCAAGAAGTGAGCCTAATGCATGGTGACGTTTGTGTGACTCAGAATCTGCCACCGGCTGAGGCAGGAACATCTCCACGAGTCTGAGGCCAGCCTGGGCTACACATTGAGTTCAAGGCCAGCCTGAATGACATAGCAAGACCCTGTCTCAAAAAGCAAAACAAGGGCTGGGGATTTAGCTCAGTGGTTCCGGCACCTGCCTCGCAAGCGCAAGGTCCCAAGTTCGATCCCCGGTACCAAAAAAAAAAAAAAAACAAAAATCTGCAACAAGCGTTTGCTACAACTGGACAGGGCCAGTGTGGTGGATAATTGGGCCTCACTGACGGAACCTCTAGGCTCTTTGGGGGACAAGGCCCCACAAACCAGATGCCCAGAGACCCGAGCTCCTAGGGCCCCCTGGTATTCCTCCCAGGCCAGCCTCCCCAAATCCTGACTCCATCAACCTCCATTTCTGACAAGTATATGGGGTGATCCTGGCACGCTGGGAAAGTTTTAAAATAATTCAAAATGGGGCCAGGGATTTAGCTCAGTGGTTTCGCCGCTTGCTGCACAAGCGCCAGGACCTGAGTTCGATTCCCAGTACAAAAAAAAAATTCAAAATGTAGAGCAGTGGCTCCAGCCTTAGTGGTTGTCTCAGTTACGTGGGGAGCTTGTCCTAAATGCTTTGTGCATGAGTCCTACACTCAGAATCTCATTCCGTGGGTCTAGGATGGGGCTCCGGATAAGCCGCCTTTCGGGCCCCCGGGCAACTTTGACATATTTAGACCACACCCTGCTGGGGTTCTCTGGGAGTCCAGGCCCCGCTCCTCAGCATGGAGCACCCTGGTTCAGGCCAGATGTTCAGAATCCCAGCCCCACCTGCCCTACTCAGTCAGCACCTTAACAAGGTGTCTATGCGACTCAAGTGTGAGTGGGGCGGGCCTAGGAGGCTAAGGCAGGAGGATTGCAAGTCCCAGCCCAGCCTGGGCAATGTAGCATTTTTCAAAATGAAAAAAGCTAGTGAAGCGCTCGGTTCAATCCTCAGTGTGTGTGTTGGGGGTGGGGATGAAGCTCCCAGGCAGAGTTGACCCGGTGCCTCTCAGCTGCGGTGGTGTGTTGGAATTCCCTGGGCGCTTTCAGGCTTGCCAGGCAAGGCTGCTGTGGGCCAAGTCAGTCAGCATCTCGAGATGGATCCCAAGCTCCCCTGCTCCTGGCATCTCCCCGGAGCCAGGACCCAGACCTGCAGCCCCGAAAGCAGGTGGGTGGAGGGCGCACTCGCAAGGGCCTAGGCACCAGCTGCCAGAGGCCCCGAGAGCAGAAAGCCACGGCCTGGCAGGTGCTGGAGAACAAGAAGCACATGGCAAGTTTGATCTGTCTACTGAGCATTCTTTCTCCACGCCCTTCATCCCCCGAATTTAATTTCTCTGTGGCCCTTCCCGGGTTCTCCCATCAATTTACTGTTGTGATTTCCACCTCGAGGACCGGGGGTCTGCGCCATCCTTCCCTGTAAACCTAACCTCCTCACCTGGGTATTCAGCCAAGCCACACACGGGCCACAACCGGGAAGGCATCCCCCGCGCCTGGGCACTGTGTCCTTGGAGGGAACTCGGAGCTCCATTCATTCCCAGGTCCCTGCTGCGCCCCTGCACCCCCAGCTCCGTTTCTCCAGCCTCTCCCTGCCCACCCAGGGAGCGGGCGGCACAGCCTCTGCCACTGCCGAGGGCTCAGCAGCATTTGGGGAGCTCCCAGGCCCCTTCCGAGACACCCAAGCACTGTTCTGCTGCTTCAGGAATATGTGGTAGGGGATCAGGGCTCTCCCAGAACCCAGTGCCAAAGCGCGTCATGAGCATCTCTATCTTCTCAGGGACCACATCCAGCTTGCTTACCCAGGAGGGTGCTGAGTGTGCGAGGCAGTGATCTGTGGTCCAGTGTGAGGAGGGGGAGAGGCCTGCAGCCCGGGGAGGTGGCGTGAGTCGGGACTCACTCTGCTGGGGAGGGAGGTGCCCGGGGTGGAGAAGCTCAGAAAGCAGCCCCTGACTCCACCCTGCCAGAGTGCTGTGTGCAGGAGCAAGGGACAACAGGTGCAGCCTGTGCTGTGTGTCCACTGGCACCCACTGCGCGCTGGCAGTGTCACAACTGTGGGTGACAGCAGCAGCCCGGTGGGCACGGTGGTGGGGCAGAGCGGCATGGCCTCAGAGAGCTCGCTGGAGAAGAACCCCACTGCAGACTACAGGTCGCCGGCAGAGCAGCCCTCAGGGTTCGAATCCACAGTCAACTGTCCAAACATCCAAACAAGGGAAAACTTCATTAATCTGAAATTAATTGTACAAAATGTCAGATGACCTAATGGAAAGTCAAAACTGTAGATGATTTTTAAAGGAATTCCATTTCGTAACTTTCGGTTGCTGTGAATATTATGAAGTAATATATGCAGCTATTAATTATAGAAATAGGATCGATAAACTTTACAGTTCACAATAGGCCCATATGAAGTGAAAATGCATAATAAGCACATAATTCATCGGGGTGCCATCCATGTGGATCACTGGTGAGTGAACGTTGAGCTGGGGCATCCGAGGTGCGGATTTCCAGTTATTGGGTGCGAACTATTGAGGATCTTATTTAAATGAGATTCTGACGTATGAAAACCCTCTTAGATCAGGCATTAGCAGAAGTTTAAGAATTTAGAAATCAGTAATCTCTCCAGTTTAAGATGAGCATCCTCAAGCTGACCTTCCAGCCAGGAGCTGGCCACCCTGGGCCACGCCCCCCGGTGCCTCTGAGGTCAGCAGGAGAACCTCAGGCTGGCCAGGGTCCCCACCTGTGCACTGGGGACCTCCAGGCTGAGACCCCAAAAGGCTGCACATTGAGAGGAGGTGGTCATCCAGGAGACAGGGCCAGCGTCCCTGGGGCTGGACAGTCCCGCTTCCTCAGGGGCTGGCTCCACAGCAGCCCATGCCAGAGAATATGAGAGAGGGACCCTGTCTGTAGGAAGGAGCGGAGATATCCTGGATCCCATAGGAAGGGCTGGTGGGGCTCTCTGCTGTCCTGGCTGTGCCTGAGGACTTGACCCCGGCCCGGCCCGCCTTGCTCCCTCAGAGCTGCTCACGCAGGGCTCACCCCTCAGGCCCAGCGAACCGCCTCCCTTTACCCCTCCAGGCACAGCCACAGCCCCAGCCCCAGCCGTTCGAATTGTGTCTGTGGGTGGACTCGGTGTCCATCCTGGGAAGTCCATTCAGCAGCAAAGGAGGCCAGGAAGTGTGAGAGGTCAGGGACAGCCCATCTCCCGCGTCCTCTCAGGGCCAGCTGGCCCCTGTTCCCCACGCCCCTCGGGACACTAGGCTCACTCCAGTCCGTCCTGCAGCACGGATGGCTGTCCCCTTTGTGCCCACACTTTCTCCTTCTCCCCTTCCTTCTGGCCCTCTTTCCTGGTGGCACGCAGCGTCCTCCCCACCACAGGGAGACAGCCCTGGCTGACAGCCAGCCCTGTCCTCCGGCTGGACGTCACCTTGGCCTGGGCTCCAGGGCCCAGTCCCCAGGGCGGGGAGGCAGGGCGGGGACTGGCCAGGTGCCACGTGGTCAGCCCACCTCTCAGGTGTCCACCTCCCAGGAAGGGAGGGCACCCTCTCATCCCTCCTAGTCCCCGGGCCCAGCGAAGGCTTTCTGGGTGTCTCTGCAGGGCGAGGCCATGATGGTTCCCTGGCGGAGAGTCCGGATTTGTGTCGCCCCAGCCCACTCCCCTGGACGTCACTGCTTCCCGATGACCATGCAGGGGTCCGCTCCTTGCAAGGCTGTGTCCTTGGCCACGTCCGTCAGAACTCACTGGCGGTTTCGCAAGTGGTATGCAGCACTGCTACTCTGAGTGCAGCTTGGACGCTGCCAGTCCCACAGAAGTCAGGAGCCGCGCTCAGAGACCAAGTCCGGGCAAGGGCTGCTGAGTAGCCCAGGTGAGGCAGGTGAGGGCCCGGCGATGCCCAAAGACCGTGTCGTGTGTCCACAGCCACATGCCCTCCAGCCCCATCAGGAAGTGTCTGCACACGCGTGGGTCCCTGCTGCTCCCTCAGGGGGTGCTGTGGCCCTGGCACCGTCCGGAAGAGGGGCTGCCCTGGAAGGGGCTGGGAGGGCATTGGTCAGACCCTTCATTTTACCAGAAGGAACCGGAGCCAGCTTGGGCGACAGAGTTAATCCAGACGCTTGACTCACAAATGACAGGACCAGAAGCACAGCCCCATCCGTCCCTGAGCTGCCGGGCAGGGCACAGCTGATCACGCCCAGCCCAGGGTGCACTCCCCCTCTGCAGATCCCAGGACAGGACGCCCAGAGCGTCAGGACGCGGTTAACAGTGTCCTCAACACGACCTGTGCCTGCCTCACCTGGCCTGGGCCACACGGAGTGAAGGGGAAGACGTGTAGAATGCCACTGGGGAAACGGCCCTTACTTCTTACTGTATTTTCATTATAACGGTAAAAAAGGAGGGCAACTTGAGCATAAAGTAGTGAGGTGTCTGACCTTGCCTGGTTCGGTGGGAGGGGCTGCCAGCTGAAAGCTTCCGTTCTGCTTAATGGCAGCAGTGGCTGTCTTCACAGTGCACGCGAGAGAGTCTGAGGCGCTGTGCTGGTAAGCGCTGCATTTTACTCACCCAGTCGCACAAACGTGGGTGACACTGACCCCCGAGGCTTGGGTGTGAGTGTGAGGTGGGAGCAGGCAGAGTCAGCACCGCCCTGCCCCTCCCTACACATTCAACAGCCACACAAACCGTCACCGAGGCTCCCCCAGTGTCTACCCGGACAATCTATGGTGGAGGCCGCTTTATGGGCCCCGCGTGGGAGCTGGACACACCTGTAGGCCACCGATTTAATGCAAACGTAGACTCAGTTTAAACAGTGTGAGGATCTGTTGCTTAGTGGCGGTGAGTCCCGGGAGGACAGATGCTCGTGTGCTGGTGAGCTGATAGGGTTGTCACTGCTTCATCTGATGCTCCTCTCGTAAGATGGCAAGGGCCCGCATGCTTCGGCTGCTCCGTTCTGGCGAGCGAGCATGGGCCTGGGCTGTGTGCAGGACTGGCTGGTTGTGCAACCTTTACCTGCTCTTTTGGAAAATCTGGAGAGGACGCAGCTCATGGCAACGGGAAGTCAGCAGTAGCTGTGGACTCCGAGAGACAAGAGAGACCTTGGGCCTTGTGTAGCAGACCGGAATCCTCAGGAGGGGCCGCTGAGTGTGAGAACTTGGTATACGGTCTGCTCACACTTGCCTGCGTGGTTGGTGTCTCCTTACTCCCTCTTTGCTGCGACAGAATGCCCGACACCCACAACTGGAATGCTGGGCTGCCTTGAAATCCCCCTTCCAGAGTGGGCCCTGGCAGCAGCGAGCCTGTGGGGAGAGCAACAGCACCTGGCCCCGACCCTGCCACCACCAGCAGGGTTTTTGGGGGGCCCCCCCCGCAGCCCCGCCCCAAACCTGCCAGTCGCCCGCTCACCTCTGACTCTACACACACAGCATCCTCCCTGCCGGAGTCCAGGCCACCAACCACAGCCGCTGGACGTTCCCTGCCTGCACACAGCTGCCCTTTTGCTGGCTCCACAAACCTCCATTACCCTTGGGCTGGCCTTGAGGTCCCCTCTGAGGTGCCCCCTCCTGCCCCTCGGAGGTGAACCCTGCTGCCACACCTGGCCTGTCAGTGGGTGTGAGCGAGTGACCGGGCAGCAGGGCACCAGCATTGTGCACCGTGTCCTGTGTGACAGGATTTGGGGACTCGACTGTCCCCAGGCAGGCACCACGCGGGAATCTCTTGTGGGTCAGGACACAGCTGGTGCCCAGGGACGCTGTCCCACACGCACCTTCTGGACGAATGCTACCGCTCCACCGGGCAGGGCCTCCCACCATCACCCTTGGAGTGCTCCCTGCTCATGCTCTTGTTAATAATGCCTTGGAAGTAGGGTGAAGACCCCCCAGGGCCTGCGTGAGCTGGTGCAGAAGGGAATCCCCAGGTCTGTTCACTGTTCCGCTGGCCCTTCCTCATTCTACATTTCCTGTGTGCTTTATAATGTGTATGTAAGGTCACATGGTGACTCCTGCACAACCTGTAATGCATAACAGGAGGGCCTGCCCACTCAGCACTGTTTTAGGGGCTGGGGACAGAACCCCAGCCTCACACATGCTGGGCCGCTGCTGTCACGGAGCTGTGCCACCAGCCTCAAGCAGGTCTGCTAAGGAGCCTGCATTGAGGAGATATCCTGGAGACCTTGGCCTGGAGGCGTCTTCGGCTTCCACTACCCCTGGAGCTGGTCCAGGACTGAGCCCCGTAGCTGGAGTGGAGCCCAAGGTCGGAGGGGACCCCAGGGCAGAATCCAGGCAGCAGGCACGAAGCAGAGACAGAGAATGTTCTAGCAGGTGGCACTGCTCACCGGGTCGGAGAAGGTGGCGCTGCCTCCGTGCCTGTGTCGGCCGAGAGCTCCACTCCATGGGAGCCAGGACACGAGCTGTGACTGACACCAGGCCTGCACCTGGGTCCTATGCCCCTGGGGTGGGGGTGGGGTGAGGGAGGAGGCAGTTGGCAATGCCACAGCAGTGGGCAGGGAAGAACAGTGCAGCAGTGAGATGAGCAGAGAGCATGGGGAGGGAGTGGGGCTTCAGGAGCCAGAGGAGGACGCGGTCCCCAGGTGACCGTGACCGTGGGCATGTCCGGCCCAGCCTGGATGCAGGGAAGAGGGGTTCCTACCCACGAAGAAGCAGGGAGGGCTGTGGGACGCTGGGGAGGCCACAGACAGAGGCCTTGGGTGCAGGCTTTCCCGGAACAAGCCCAGAGTCTGGAAACAAGTGCAATTTTTGCTAGGCTTTTAAACTTTCATTTGGGCTCTCCGTGTTCCAGCAGCCGCCACCCCCTGCTGATAATGCTTACATTTAAAACACTTAGGACAGTGAAAGACAGGCACCATTCACCCCCTACACAGCGCTCCCTGCCTCAAACACAGCCCATCCTTCTGGCACCTTCTGAAGCAGCTCTGGGGGCCTCTTTCCTGAGGGTCTTTACAAAGTGAGACTGGAAATAAGGTGACTGCTGCTGCCGAGCACCATCCAAAGGAGGCAGCTCGTAAAAACATGACGCTGCGTCCTCTTCCACCTTAGTCACCGCATCCGGCAGCATACGACTCCTGGCCCTTCCCAAAGTCCAAATGACAAGAAAGGGAAACATCTCAATCCACCCAGGACATCGAGGCAGCTGTAACAGCACAGCTAAAAGACGCAAGAAGACTTCAGAAAGAGGCAAGAACAATGGGATGAGTGTGTTCCAAGCTAGGGGGGATTTTGAGGGGGATTCTGTGTAATATGTCTGTCCTTTACTGTAATTAAAATATTTAAATAGTCGCCATATTTTGCAATCATACCTCATACCTGGCGTTTGTAAAGTGCCTCCTTTAGCATGAACTTTTACACATGCTACTTCTACTGCAATCCAGCAAGGTAAGCATTCTCATTTTGTTCGGTTTCCGGTTTTGTTTAAATTGCCCAGGCTGTCCGGGAACTCACAGTGCTGTCACCTCAGCTCCCACATCCGTTCTGCAGGTGGAGCAGTAAAAGGTCCCGGTGATCAGCGCGGTTGTCTGAGGCCTCGGCTGAGGACCCAGGCGGGGCACTGACCCTTCCGCACCCCCAGAGGAAGCCGCCCGTGTCGCGTGTCGAGCGGTCCCCTTGCTGCTCAGGCCTCGCCCAGCCCCCTCCCAGGCCAGCGGACCAGGGGAAGCCTGGAAAGGCTAGGCCTGGGGGGCGTGGCTGGCCCTGCCCACGCTCCCGCCCACCCTCGTGCGCTCCCGACCGACCGCAGACCGCGGGGACCTTGTCCTAACACTGTCCCTGTTCCTTTGCAGCCTGCAAGAGGAAAGAGCAGGAGCACGGGAAGGACCGGGGCAACGCCCCGAAGAAGCCCAGGCTGGTCTTCACCGACGTTCAGCGCCGAACTCTCCACGCCATCTTCAAGGAAAACAAGCGTCCGTCCAAAGAGCTGCAGATCACCATCTCGCAGCAGCTGGGGCTGGAGCTCAGCACCGTGAGCAACTTCTTCATGAACGCGCGGCGCAGGAGCCTGGACAAGTGGCAGGACGAGGCCAGCGCCACCTCCGGGAGCTCCTCCTCCTCCAGCACCTGCACCAAAGCATGAAGGGAACCAGACTCGAACCTCGGTGGAAAAGCTTTAAATCTACAAGAGAAGATTTTTAAAGACCAGGACCTCAAGAGAGCAGGTTTATACTCAGAAATATTTGAAGAAAGAAAGTGATATTTATAGTCCAAAGAAACCAAAGACGTAGCTCCCTGCACCCTGACTGTTCGGGGACGCGCACTTGGGAGGGCGACAGCGTGGCCAGAGAAAGGACGGGCGGGTGGCTTCACCGCCTCGAGCACCTGCAGCCTGCGGTTGCTGTCGCCGCACGCACACGGCCGGTGAGTGGCCTGGAGCCCGGGGTCCCGAGCCGCGGAGTGGACGTCCAGGTGTCTGGTGTCGCCGTGCTATGCGCCGGCGTGTACGCACGTCACACTAACAAGCACGCGTGCACGCCGCTGTGAGGGGACTCAGGCGGGGCCGGTGGTCAGGAAGGGTGGTGTGCAGAGCGGTGCCGGATCAGGAGTGCGATGTCGCCGCCGGGCCTCCAGGCGCAGGCCCGGACCCACCAGAGGAGATTTGAGTAGCACCCAAACAAGTGCATTCTCTTTGTTTGTTAAGGAGTGTTCAGATATTTTTTAAGAAATGAAACAAGAGCCCATCCATTAAAAAAAAATCACCTAGGTACCAAAGAACACACTTAATATTATAGTGCAGGTATTTTATTGCAACGATTTTAATAAGCAAAGCTATTTTTACACAAGATACTATGTAAAGTTATACATATGGACTGATCTAGCTTAACACACATGCCACACAGACTCACAACTATAATTTATGACTCTTGAAGCTTTGAAATAGGCATTTTCAGAACTGGCAAGAAAGAACGTAGCTTCAGGGAGCCAGAGACTACCGTGGTGGAGAGGCCCGTGCTCCAAACACACCCAGTGGCCCACATGTGTCACCTATGTAGAGAAATGCGCAGGACTCCATCCTCTCCTGTCGGCTGAGAAGCCCAGGGTGTTTCCAAAGTAGGGCCCCACTTGTACACAAGAAATCTGTTTAACAAGGCCAAGTAACTGAATTAGAAAATGGGTTCAAAATGATGCTTTTTTTTTTTTTGGTTTTTTGAGACAGGGTCTCACTATGTAGCCCAGGCTGGCCTTGAACTCATAGCAAGATCCTCCTGCCTCAGCCTCCCAAGTGCTGGGATTACAGGCGTGCACCACCATGCCCAGCTAAAATAATGCTTTTTAGCAAAAGACCAACCAATAAGAATTTAGGTTAATTTGACTTAAATTTGCTTTATGTATTTGGCACCAAATGCCTTTAAAGAACACTTCACAGGGCCGGGGATTTAGCTCAGTGGTTCCACCTCCTGCCTCGCAAGTGCAAGGATCCAAGTTCGATCACCAGTACCAAACAAAAAAAATAAATACTTTACAAACACAGAGTGAGCAGACCAGTGCATTATTAAAATTAATTGTCTAAAATAGGTATGGAAGCATGCACCTGTAGTCCCAGCTGTTCAGGAGGCTGAGGCAGGAGGACCACTTGGGCCTAGGAGTTCAAGACCTCCCTCGAAACAGAGAAGAGATCCTATCCCAAATCAAATTAAATTAAATTTAAATTAGTTGTCAGGTGTTTTGTAACCATCCTGAAAAAGTAGTCAAACTGATTTATTGATAACCCCAGGCACTATGACTAGAGCAGCCACAAAACAGCAGGTGCTGCTGAGAACTGGCGGGCGGATGGAACTGCACAGGGGAGGCACGTTCTGGTGGGACACAGCCCGAGCTTCCGTCAGGATGAAGCAGTGTGTTTCATTCCGCAGTCTCCAAGCCCACGACATTCTCTCTCGCTACTGCACTAAGCTGGAAATCTTATAACATGGATTCCACTCTAACAGAGACAGATAAAAAGCTAGACCTGAGCTTCCAAATATGATGTTTTAAATTTCTATTTCTTCAAATCACTCAACTGAGGGTCTATAAATCAAGGCCAAAATAAAAAGCCCCACTGGTACCCTGGGAGTCTCCTGATTCCCACACCTCTCTGAACTCAATTGAATTGCACATGTACGGTGCTCTTGGTCAATTTCCACACCTAACTAGAGCTAGAAAACTAAAAGTTCTAATAACTCAGTGAGGTGTTTACTGAGATTCAGTAAAATGCCAAAGCAAAACATTAAATCACCGTGACACAAAACCTAACTCCTGAAGGTCAGATCTCCACGTCTGTCCAGGTCTAAACAGGCAGCACCTGAGAGGTGATGCTCAGCCAGCAGCCAGCTCTGTCCCTCCTCCAAGAGGACCCCACACGACCTGCTTCCCCTCCCTTGGAATACGGCATCTGCCTTGCCACGCTGTAGTTGGCTTTCATACTTTTTTATTTCATCCAAAATTCCAGCTAAAATTTTTCCCTTCTAAATATGGCACAATTATAGTTCAGCTATTAAGAGACTGTTTCAAAGGCCACCTTCAAGATTTCCTAAAAATATAATCTTATCAACAATGTAACAGAAAAACATGGAGGGAGCCGCGGGTGCAGCAACATAATGTAGTTATAATTTAGGAGGGAGGAAAGCCTTATTTATTTAAAATATGAGGCATTCAAAAGCAGGGAAATCCAAGCTGTGTCTACACACGTTTTTACCCAATTCTACCTCCCCAGGAAAAACAAAAACTGATTTCAAACAACCTCCATTTGTTTTTATTGGATTTACCCCAAATTAATCCAACCGTATTTTGCATTTTCAACCAATTATTTTGGTCCCATGTAGGCACAGTCTAAAAGAATGTTACTACATTTTAAATATCCTACCACCGTGGTTTTTTAAATAACCAGTTCCCCTACTTGCTAACACCAAAGATGATTTTCATACCGGCGTTGAATTTGCACCCTTTACGGTTTCAGGGCCAGATATGTATTCTCTCATAAGCAGAGGCACAACTCAGAGGCTGGAACGCATCTTTTTACTTGACTACGCAGACTCACAAGCTTTGCTTTTTAGAAATCGTAAGGGACAGACTCTGCTTCCCACAATGCACGTCTCGCATCACATATGGCTGATTCTTCACTTGCTTCTGAACTGGCATGAGGAAAAAGATGCTTCCGGCCCCGCATGGTGGCTTAGTGCAGCCTTTATTTAAGCCCCTGTTCTTTAATCCACCACATGCAACAGGGCAGATCTCAGCTATCTATCTGCTCACTCATTGTTCTGCCCTGTAGCAAAATTCGCCTTAGAAAGGCACCACACTCACCCAGTTACACATCTGTTAATTACCAAACTGCACTTCAGATAACACCTTTTTATTTTTTGGGGTAGAATGGAAGTTAATCTGTTCTCACCATAAACCATTCAGGTCTTTTCCTAACAGGAAGCTTTTCTGAAAGAAGGCTGGAGGGGGTGATGTTGGACACCCCAGAAGCCCAGACTTCAGGAGAAGTTCAGGTAGAGAGAGATCCAAGTATCAGGAACTGGGTGTCCCAATCCCTGGAATAGACCCCAAAGACCAAAGAAAATGTGTGGGGAAGTACAGAAGTTCTGACAACATGTCACTCGTCACATCCCCAAGAAAGCATTTCTTTTCCAGGAACACAAAAGCACTATGCTCCGCTCGCTCGGACTCATTCCACCCCCATCGCCACCCCCATGAAGAACCCGTCTTTGCAGGTTAAATGCAAACTGCTATACCAAAGAGTCCTAGGACATTCTCCCACAAGCTCGAGGGTATTCTCCCTAGGAGCCATCCTCTCTTCCTTGTACATAAAGGATGAAATCTATGCATTCAGCAAACAAAGAGAAAGCACTTCTCCCTTTTCTATCCAGTTGTTTAGGGTGCATTCAAATGCCAGAGGCTGTTTTGAGACCCATTGGGCCTTCTGGATTATTACTGTGGTGTGGTTAGCTTTACAGTACATTTGGTAACTATTTCCTAAATGGTAAAAGGACAAAGAAGCAGAAAAGTAAGAAATAACTACTTCCACGTGTAAAAAAAAAAAAGTGTAAAGATCTACTATTTATAGTGTGAACCAAAGACGCTACCTCACTCGATTTCCATTGGTGATTTTAATCACATTGATGATACCAAAGAATACCAAAGATACTTTCGTGCACGGCCTGTCTGCAGAGGGAACCCCCCCCCGTCCCGTCCTGTCCCACCTGTCCCCACCTCCCTGTCCCCTCTTCACTCAGTGTACAAACTCGTCTTCATTCTTAATAATGATATGACAACGACGACAATGTTAGGAAACACTGCTCTTACTACTGCTAGTTCTTCTTGTAAATCTCTAGCAAATATTTCGCAAACTTTGTAACTCCTAGGATGAGTGCCTTGCTTGAACCAAAGTGTTAAACCGCTGTTAACCTCTCTCTCCTTATACTCTTTGAATACCTCAGCCTCTTAGAAAGGCCACTAATGAAAAAAAAAGGAATAATTATTCACCGTGGTGCTTTTTCCATGCAACCATGCAATGAAACTTTCTTTGATACCAAAGGATGACCTCCCCAACCCAATGTTTTGCTGATAAACCAAAGCTCCTCCTCCTCCTCCTCCTCCTCCTCCTCC
>NW_004624731.1:7939153-7955737 GCF_000247695.1 Heterocephalus glaber
ACCACATTTTCTTTATCCAGTCTCCAGTTGATGGGCATTTGGGCTGTTTCCAAGTTTTAGCTATTACAAACTGTGCCACTATGAACATGGGTGCACATATATCACTGTGGTATGATTCTTTTAATTCTTTGGGGAAGGTACCCAGCAGGGGAATAGCTAGGTCAAATGGGACTTGCAGTCCTAGTTCTTTGAGGTATCTCCATACTGATTTCCACAGTGGTTGCACCAGTTAAAGAATAATTTTAAATAATCAGTTTTCATATATTGTTTCAATTAAAATAAAATTTCTCACAAAAGTACTACCTTTTGCCTGAGTACCTGACTGTTTAGGTTTTGTTATCTGTCATCACCTTGATATTTCAAAGGTTTCCAAAGAAAGTTTCAGGACACACTTGAGAAATCATTAGAATGGAAAGGCAGATTAGGGAAGGAGACATTTCCAGACCCTGTTCTTAAGGGATTGGAATAGCTGGAAACTTTCAGCAGGATCAGTGATTGGAGGCCCCTTTTTGAATCTATATTACTACTACTAGTAGTATACACTACTAATATACTAATATATTATAACTACTAATATAGTAATATGGCAATAACATATTATATTGCATATATTATATATTTCATATATGTTATATATTTATATCTTATATATTTATATGTAATATATTAATATATTGTATATTAACACACACTAATATATTATACATTAAAGTATATATTATATTATTAATATAATAGTATTGTATTATATATTATATGATTAATTATATGACTATATTTTTATTATTGATTTTAATTATGTGTGGTTTTATATAATTATGTATTATAATATTATATGTTTATATTATATATTTATATTATATATTATATTTATATTAATATGATTATACCATAATATATTGTAGTGCTAATATAGTAATAATATAATATATTATAACTACTAATATAGTAATATAGGCTACTAGTCTTTTTATATCTTTTATATCTCTTTGGTTATACTTTTCTGCTGGGTGCTCAAGACCAAGTTAAATTGAGACTCATGTTAATCAAAATTAACCTCTTGCTATCAAGGTCAGTTAAGGCTCAAATGTAAATTGAGGGTGCATGCAAATTGATGTCCTGCTCCACTTCCTTACAACACTACAGTGATCTCCTGGAATTAGGTCTTGTGTTTGGCTGAAATTGCAGCTTCAGATCTAGATTTGTTTCTTGAGCTACTGTTACACTGTCCATATACACCTCCTGATTCTCTGAGCTTGGGCAGGTTGTTTTTTATTTTGTATGTCTTCACCTTCCTATCTGTAAACAGGGCTAGAGAAGTATTCACATTGTTTCATGAGGATTGGGATGTTAGAGAGACCCATGAGGTTCAACTAATATTTGCACAATGAAAGATGACAGGCAGCAAAACCTCAGATCTGGATGGAGCAAAAGCAGGGATTTTGCAATGCTAAGTTTAAGACCTTTAGACTCCCTGCCCATGGAGAGGGATGAGTCCTTACTTTGCATTTCATGGCCCAAATTTTATCTCCTAAAGTTTGTCCACATCTTACCTTCTCCTTCCTGTTCTCCTTTCCTCTCCTCCTCCTCCTCTCCTCCTCCTCCTCCTCGATCCCTCTGAGTCCTCCCTGAGCCCCTGGGTCCCTCACCAGGAGAGCCGTGTGTCACCTTTACCAATTCCTCCAAATACCTCATAGTAATAAAGTCTAGGGTTATGTTGTATAGAGAGTCTATGTGATAAGGCAGAACTTACTAGTTTGATAATTGTTAAGGTTACTTTTAAGAAAAATTTTATAATTCTTATTTATTTTGTAGTTTGTATGTTTGGGATATTCCCTCCCCTCCACCTTTGGTTCGGGGTTTATTTTCTCGGCAGAACTGCTCTGTTGCTCAAGGAAGACTTAATTTCTGGAAATGTCCCCCAGGTGGGTTTAGGGTTATATAAAAATGCAAGAACGGAATAAGAGAAGATTTTTCATTTCAACAGTTACTTACAAAGGTTTTTGTGTTTTGTAAAAAATTTGTTTCCACAGGGTAAAAAAAATACATATATATATATATAAATATATATAATCTTTTTGTGAAACTGGTTCCTATTTTTCTCTATGATGTGCTGTGATTTTTTTTAATTTAATTACATTTTATATGAGCTTATTTAATCACTGCTTTAATTTATGACTGTGTAGTTCTAACAGTGTATATAGTAGAGGCAAAACGGCCAAAGCTTTACGCTGAGACCTTCTGGTTCTTAGTGCTAAGACCAGCTGCCGGCTGTGCTTCAGCTCTTTCTTAGCAGGCATCCAGGTCGCTGCAAACACTGCCAGTCCCCGCTGCCCCACGCCCAAGAGCACGCGTCGCTCAGAAAGGAGAAAGGCGATATTCATGTTTTCCTTTAAGTTACTAGTTTTTAGAAAAAAGACTTACTTGGCAGGTAAGACCTGAAATTCCAAAGAATTGAAGACATTTTTCCTGTTTCAAAGCACCCCATTTGTGAAGTACTTTGGTACTTCTTTTTCTTTTAGTCATTCGCACAGGTATGAGAAGTAAAGAGACAAGCTAACTTGAATTTGGAAATCTGCCTACTTTGCCCAGGTTCCTGAGCGGCTTCCAGGCAAGGCCTGGAGCCACAGTGCTCTGTGAAGCAACATGGGCCCTGTAGAGAGAGCTGGGGCTCCTCGCAGGCCAAGGAAGCAGCAAAGCAGAGTTGTTTGGCCCCGGTTTATCATTCTGACTTAAGAAAGAGGCTTCACAGTTCCAGATTCCTCTCCACGTTGTTTCTTGGAGTCTGCTACCCACAGTCGCACCCTCCCCAGCTCCTGCTCTGGAAGGGCCCCTCTCGGTGCCAGGCTGGGGAGGAGCCCCCCGTCTCCGCTCCCCGCCACCCCTTCCTGAGGAGAGGGCCCTACACAGGACCCTCCCTCGAACACAGAACCCTTGGAAAGCCGGCCTGCCGCTTGCTTTCCTTCGCTGAGCTAAGTTTCTCTAGCAGCACATCACCCACGATAATGTAAATACTTCCCTCCCACACAAGTTTTACCTTCATTTCTTTCACAGGTGTGTTTGGGTTGGGTAAGGAGAGGGAGGGCTTAGATTTCAGGTCAAAAGGGACATTTTCTTAGTGACATTTCGCTGTGTGTTAGCATGTTGGTGACATTGGTGAGTCCCTTGTGTCTCCTATGGATGCCCTGCGGGGATGTCACCGAGACCAGCAGCAGGCTTGGGGGTTCCATCCCCTCTGCCTTCGGCAGCCAGCGCAGAGCAGGGTCCTATCCACAAGGTCACTTTTTCTGCTTCTGTGTTCGTCTTGATTTCTTTGTGGTTTGTTCTGCATTTGTTACATAATCATTGTGGGCTCACTTTAGATTTGCTGCCTGAACCAAGTGACAAGTATTTTTTTAAAAAATAAACTTTAAAACATTGTCTTCTGCTGCTTTGGTAGTTGTCTTCATGTGTCTCTGTGTCTAGTGTCCAGTCTGAATCAGCCCCCGTCATCCCCTGGACTTGTCCCTTCTCCCCTTTCCCATTTTCGGCACACCTTTGACCATAGCTATTGTTTGAGTGTGACTCAGTTTCCCTGTTCAAGTTAGCTTGATGGTTTAGGATGTAAGGAGGGTGCCTAAGACAATCATCAGGTAATAATAATAAAATTTAAAAGATCAGTAGGATAGAAAAATCTTCCTCGAGCAAAGGGAGTTCTTCCTTAGCAATGAAAAAAAAACCATAAATAAATAATTAAAAACCTAACCACGAGGGGCTTAGAAGACTTTTGATAAAAAACAAATGTTGGGGCCGGGGATGTAGCTCAGTGGTTCCGCCGCCTGCCTTGAAAGCGCAAGGTCCCGAGTTCGATCCCTGGTACAAAAAAAAAAAAAAACAAATGTTGCTGTCGTTTTCTTTGTCAATTAGGAAACAGTGGTAGTTTCTATGTTGCATCTACATTTCAGACGAAATGATTATTGTACCCATTATGGTTGTTTGCTGATACGTCGTCTCTCCCTCTGTACTTTGGTGTGTAGTGGTGGGGCGCGTGCGTCCAGCGCCTCCAGCTTTGTTTCCGAGTAGCTCCTGTACTGCATTAAGGTTTCTTTCGGTTTCTTTTGAAGCTTCGCTACTGTCCTCGCTTTACACCGTGCAATATCATCTGCTGTGTTTGCTAAGCAAAAAAGAAAAAAAGAAAAAAAAAGCAAGTGATGACCCATCATGCTTTTCAATGTTAAAATGTTTCAGCATTTATGTAGTCACCAAAATGTAGTCAATAAAATGTTGGATTTTCCAGCACTTTAAATTTAGACAATTCTCGCTGCCTGTTGTTTTTATTCCACCTGTGGTCCCAAGTGTGCAGAGCGTGGGCTTTCTTTGAAGGGTGAGGCTGAGAGGATAAAAGCCACCGCCGTGGTTGCAGAAAGATCCATCAAGGGAAACCCAGGAAGTGGTCTCTAGTGGAGCCAGAAGATGTCTTTAAACAGACCCAGCCGTGGTGGCGAACATCTGTCTTCAGAGCACTCAGGAGGCTGAGGCAGGAGGATCACCATGAGCTCAAGGCCAGCCTGGGTGACACAGTGAATTCAGGTCCACCCTGAACTACACAGCGAGGCTCTGTCTTAATGAAAAAAATAAACAGAAGTGGGACACTGAGCTTCTAGGGGTTAAAGAAATAAAAATGATCATTAGCGATGACAGCCCTTAGCTCCTGTGACGATGCACACGTGTGTGTCCGTGTACCTCAAGAGAGGAGGGAGGGCTGGGGAACAGAGTACACTTATTTAATAGGGACTGATCAGAAAGCCTGGTCCAAGTGTGGTTGTGCACATCTGTATCCCAGCTCTTTAGGGGCTGAGGCAGAAGAACCACCTGAGCCCAAGAGTTGGAGGCTAGGGCAACAGCAACACCCTCAACGCCCCAGCAAGAGGCTCAGGACAAAGGGAACTAGACCTAGATTTCCTGCTAATTCCCAACACCTCGGTTTCCTCATCTGTAAAATGGGCACCTCTATTTTCCAGAGTTGTGAGGATTCGAAATTAAAAGTTGGTGAAGTATAGCACAGTACCTGGCGTATGAATCCTCAGTAACCTCAGCTTATCTGTTAAATGCAGTGTCCAGAGTTTTTTGGTTTTGATTTTTTCTCATTTGTTCCCATGCACCACAGGAAACAAGCACACCGAAGCCAGGTTTTCGTTTTCATGCACATGTATAAAAATGGAACTGCTTTCTTGACACAGGCCCCAGCAGTGGCAGGAGGGCTGTGCGGCAGAAGGTGAGCTGAGGCTCCACCCCTGTGGCACTGGGGACAACAGGACACTGGGAACAAACCACAGGCGTCTGGGCCGAAGTCTGTCAAGGGCAAGACGACCTTGAGCCTTCTCCAAAGAGGCTGCTGGAGGTGCTGAAACACTGTCCCCAGCGTGCAGCTAATTTCAGGAGGCTTGAGAGGCCCACAGGACCCCTGGGGAGGGTGACAAATTCAGCCCTGCATGAGGAATCAGAAGGAAATGGGCACCTTCCAGGACTGCTGTGTTTCTCCTGCTTCCGGAAATGGTGTCGCCCCAACGCAGGGCACACACAACCAGCGGAACCTGTCGCTGCTCTCCTGCCTGCCCGCCTGCCCGTGCAGCTCCTCTCTGCACTCCACTGGCTAGGGTCATCCCCACTGGTGACCAAAATCAAGGAGACCAGCACGTGCTGAGGGGTTGCAAATGCCACCCCAGCCTGGGCCACACAGGTTAAAGTTAGGGCTGGGATTCGGGGTAGGGTTGGGGTAGGGTTAGCCAGTTCTTTAGAAACCAAGAAGCAGGAGTATTTTCGCCTTTGGCTTCATCTTTAAGGGTTCTGCTTTGAGGTCTGGAAAATCCTCTTCAAAACACAAAAAGTCTAGTTGTAGGTCAGGCTGTCTTTTCTTCACAACAGTCTGAGAAAACAGCTGCCAAAGTCTGACCACGGGGTGGGGTAGAGCTCAGGGGTAGGGTGCATGCCTAGCATGCATGAGGTTGGGATTCGGTCCCCGGCACCTCCCAAAACAAAACATAAGAACACTAACGGCAACAAGACCCGATCTCCTGGCAACAAGCTAGCGGAACATAGACATCTATACTTTTAAAGAATAACAGAAAATACACATCCACAAATTCAACCCCAGGCATCAACTTTATTCCCTTTTCCATCAGCAAACTCTTCTTGTGATGTGTCCCCACTCCCTCGTTTGACCTCTGGTGGCAGCCTGAGGTGGGGGGGAGACATTCAGAAAGCTCTGCTCACCGTTGAGGTGTCACCTGGAGACCAGTGACTTAGAGCCGACGCTCTGGTCCCTAAGCCACGCAGGTGACGAGAAGGAGAGGTTCCCGTGGCAGGAGCACCAGCAGTGGCCCGGTGGCTTTGGCCTGTGGGTTCCTGTCCCAGGGCGCAGCCTCCTCCCCTGCACAGAATGCCTACAGGAAAGGGACCTGTGTGGCATGCTGATGGAGAGCAAGGCTTAACAAATGCTGCTTTTAATTACTCCTCGGCTCGGGTCTCAGAGCACAGGGAGACCACTGCGCCAGCTCCCTGTCTTGCTCCTAAAAATCACCTGAGGGCAGCAGCGGTGGCAGCCCCATTGCTGGGATTTATGAGACATGCAGGTCTCAGCCCCACACAGGCCACTGAGCAGACCCCGAGCTCTGACAGAATCCCCAGAGACCCTGGGCCCTGAGAGGTGGCCCACCCGAGCCTACGCACAGCGGGCTGTGCCCGGGCTCAGAGGCCCGAAGCAGCTTCCCGGGACAGGGTGGAGGCTGGGCTCTCTGCTCGGCCTTGACCCAGCAGCACAGCCCTGGCTGCAGACACGTGGGGCTCGTGCAGGGCCATGGAGCGAGCCTGGTGATGGGAACTGGGGTGCACCCTCAGCTCTGGAGACAGTCGGGTGGTGGTGTAATCGCCCCTCCTTCCCACATAGGATTTCGTCCGCCCAGGCTCGTGGAGACCAGGGCTTTGCCAGGCCAGCCCCAGCTCTGTCCCTGTGCTGCTTCCGACGCTCACACCCTTCCTGCTCATGCTTCATCCCTGGCTGACAGCAGGGAACAGGAGATTTATCCTCAGAACCACAGTCAGGGCAAACCAGGGCCCGGTCCCCAGAGCCCGGTCCCCAGGGCCTGCGAGACCCCACCTGGGCTCTGTGGCCTTGTCCTGGCCTGCGACGGTCATGCTGTCCCCACCCTCACCCACAGAGGGCCTGACGTGTGGCACAGGTGCCCCCCTCCCCCGTGGTGCCCAGCGGCACACACTTCTCAGTGCATGATCACACTGAAGCCTTGGGTTGCAAGTAACCCGGTCCCAGAGTGCTCTGCAAGACAAGCAAACATCTGTAAGAAGTTTTAACTCGATAAACAAGCGCTGTCTTGCAGCGCGAGCAGTACATCACTCCCAGCGCCACACGGCCACGCCTGGCTTCTCTCCCTCTCCCTGCTTTGATATAAAGTGCTTTGGATTACAAGTGGGACGAATTATTCTTGCAAACCAAGGTTTTGCTGTATTTATTTATTCGCCTGCCTTTGGGGGGCCCCTCTTCTAACACACACGGACACACACACACTCTCTCTCCCTCCAGCTAGCCAAACACTCCATCCTCAGATAAACACGGTGTGATCAAAATAGCTGGTGAACTTATCTCAATAAAAGACATGGCCCTGAATCCCCCTTGAAATACTCTCCCTCCCCTCAAACACACCTATCCTTGCGTTCCAGCCATTGTCTGCAGCAGCGCTGGAGTCCTGTCTCGAGTCTTTGTGCTGTCCAGGCTGCCTTGATGTCCTGAATTAATGCGAAGTGTTTACCTTTGGTGGTCACTGTGACGTCGGGGAACACCCAGAGTGCCCCACTGTCAGATCTGGTGGCGGAATGGGGTGGACGAGGATGCATAGGCACGTTTTTTGAGCCTGCCTCTCACCATTCAGGAGCATTCACTGTGACTTTGATCCCAATGCGTAAGGCCACCCAGGAGAGAGGCCTCGGGGCTTCAGAAATCGGCAGAAACAATAGGATGCAGGGAAGGCCAGGGGAGGGGATTTTGAGGGAGACTTGTGGCAGGCGGTGTGTCTTTTACTCTGATAATCTGTTTTAATTCCCACACACATATGCTGGGGCGGCCTGGTGCCCAGCGTGGTCATCCCTCTACCCCTGTCATGTGCACTTATAGCTGACCGGGAGATGCCCTCAAGGGCCCAGTGTCCACCCCAGAGACAGTGCAGCCAGCTCGTCTGGGACACAGAGGGAGAAACGCCGGGGCTGCAGTGGGGTCAGCGGCACTGTCACTCCTGGTGCCCAGAGAGGGCCCGGTCCTACATTCCTGCCTCATCCCCTGCAGCTCAGCCTCCTCACACTGAGGCTGCCCTCTCCCTGACAGCCGGGATCAGCTCCTTCCCCTTCCCCACCCTGGAGACACCTGTGTGCAGACTGCCTCGGGCACTCTCTGCATCCACAGGCTCCTCACTCCTGCCCAGCTTCCCTAACCCACCACAGCTGCCTGGACTGAGCTGCATGACTTGTGTGCCACAGATGTTACAGGCTGGAGGGAATAAAGGACCTGTGATCATCACAGTCACAGCCCCAAGCAGACTCTGCAATGCTCATTAAGCAAAGCCAATAAGACTGACTTCATTTGCAAATCTACGGATACTCAACAAATTCTGACATTGTGGGAAGACACAAATGTGTCAGTGTATGTGGATGGCATAGCTCACTCACAACACTGAGGAAAGTTTAAGGAAAACAGCTGAAGTTGGGCATGGTGCTGCACACCTCTAATCGCAGCACTTGAGGGGCTGAGGCAGGAGGATCGCCTCACATTCGAGATCAACTGAGGCTACATAGGGAGTTCAGGGCCAGCACGAACTACATACTGAGGCCCTTTCTCAAAATAACAAGACAAAAAGAAAAAGAGAAGACAGCTGAATGCCAGGAAGGACAACCAGCTTTGTGACACCTTACCTTGGACTTTTCCCATTCTCTCCTCCACAGACTTGCATCAGTCTTCAAAACCAACAGCCATGGGCTAGGAGGTGCGCCTTTGTTGTAGAGCACTTGCCAAGCCCGACTGCATCCCGAGTCCACCCTTTGCACTGGGGAAGCTCCCCAGGAGTCGCTGATCCCAGGACTTTAAATTTTACCTGATTCGGAGCTCACCCAATGCCCACCTCCTCATCCCGAGTCATTTCATCAAAAACAATCAGGGACGAGTGTTTAGTACTGCAGCTGCCTCGGGAGTGACAGAGGAAGGAATGGGGAAGCTCACCAAAAAGCTGCAGGGAAAAGCTGGGCCCAACATACACACAGGGAGCCGAAGAGCTCTGCACACCTGTGTGGGGTAACCTGCTTTACTAACTCCAACAAAGTGCAGATGAAATCGCCTCTTCAAACATAGCCACACCGGCATAACTGGAGTCTGGAGGCTAACCACGCTGACCGCAAGACCAAGCTTCACAGGAGAGGCCAGAGGGACGCAGGAGCGGCGAGTTCCTGTGCTGCTGAGCTTATGTCAGTGCGGCCTTACCCGTCGTGCCAGAGCAGCTGGGCAACACGCTAAGTGATGTTGACACTTCCTTTTACTACATATACAAATTAGCTCTGAATGGATCACTGACCTGAACGTGACGCCTAAAAGTATAGAGTTTTTAGGAGAAAACAAAGGGTGATCTTTGTGGCCTTGGATCAAGCGATGTTTACTAGGTGCAATACTAAAAGCTCAGCGACAAGGGCAGGGGATGTAGCTCAGCGGTTCCGGTGTCTGCATCGCAAGCGCAAGGACCCGAGTTTGATCCCGGGTACCAAAAAAAAAAAAAAAAAAGCACAGTGACAAAAGAAAAATATATAAATTCAACTTTAACTCAATGGAGCTTTAAAGACGCCACTGAGAAAGTGAAAAACAGCCCACAGCAGGAAAGGCATTTGCCACTCCACATCTGACAAGGGACTTGTGTAGAGAATGTGGTGATGTCCGTCTGCTGTCCACCTGACTGGCCTGCAACCCCGGCCGAGATTAGCAGAGCAGCCTTCTTCCCGTGTCCGGCAAGGCGTGGAGACACGTCGGGCCCGGCCCGGCCCTGGCCCGGCCCTGGCCCCTTGGTCTCCAGTGCTCCTGCGCGCTCTCGGCTTCCTGGGTTCGGTGGGTGGAGCAGCTGCCCTCCCTCGGCAGCACCTTCTGCCTCCCAGTTGCACCTTGCTGCTTCTGCCCTGGAGCCCGCTGGCCGGGACTGACCCAGAGCCCCAACCTTTCTCCTCTGGACTATATGTCAGGCCCCGGGTGACAGTGATGGGAAGATGACAGACACAAATGCAAAGATCATTTTCAACTCAGCAATGGAGAGACAAATACCTCGATTTAAAACGGGCAACTAGGGGCTGGGGATTTAGCTCAGTGGTTTCTCCACCTGCTGCTCAAGCGCAAGGACCGGAGTTCGATGCCAGGTACCAAAAAAAAAAATTTTTTTTAAATAAAATAAAATGGCCAAAAACTTAGGAAGGACGTTTCTCCAAGTAAGATAAACACACGAAAATGCGCTTCCGGTCACTGGGGAAACAAAAAGCAAAACCACAGTGAAACAGCACTTCGCACCCACTTTCCTGTGGGTCCAAAATCATTTACAAAAAGTTTGAAGTTTTGATTAAGAACCGAGTTCCGGGTTCCTTCTCTGAGCAGCGGCTGAGGTCGCTTCCTCTGCTGGACAGGTCGCAGAGGACCCTGCGGGCAGAGGGGTGCTGGCCTCCCTGCGGTCCGCGCCGTGGCCAGCAGGTGGCAGCACGCGCCCGCCTGGGCGCGGAGAGAGCAGAGCAGGCCAAGCGCTCCGGGTCTTGACCGTTCACCCGGGAATCCTGGAAAATCACCGCAAACCCTGGAGGGAGGAGCTCCCCTAACCCCTGGCGGCCAGCCCGGCAGTGAGGAAGATGCGAAGTTCGCCGAGGGCTTTTCCTGAGATTCGAACCCAGGGCCCGAGCCCTTCAGACGTCGCCGCACCGCGGAGCGCGGCCCGTGCGCTCTCCCAAACTTCGAGGCGCGGCCCCGAGCGCCCGGCCGGGCTTCCTCACCCCGCACAAACACGACTGCGGGCCTCGGGCCACACGGAAAGCGCTCGCTTCAGAGACGCCGCCTCCCCCCGCCCGCAGCTGCCGCCTGGCCGCGGGACCGAGACCCCGGGAACACAGCGGGCAGGAAGCGGGTGGGCGGCCCGGTCCTCGCGGGTCCCTGGCCCGCGGCGCGCTGGGCCCCGGCCGCTGCCCGGTGCCAGACCAGGTGCCAGTGAGGCCTGGCCCGCTGTGATGCCAGAACCGGGCCCTGCTGGCGCCGCCGGACCGAGTCCAGGGAGGGCCACGCGGGAGGCGGCCACCCGCAGCGTCTCCACTGAGACTCCTGCCCACGCGGCCCCGCAGCAGTGGCAACACCCGATCTTAAGCAACCGGAGCCACAGTGAAAACCCACGCTGAAAACGTGACCTGAGCTGGGGATCCTCCTCTAAGTTGTCAGGGCTCAGGGGCAGGGGCAGAAAGGTTGCTCTGTACTTCGGTGTAGTCTTTGAAAAGAAAATATCTCTCAGAGTCAAAATAACATTCCTTACATTTAACCAAGTGAAACTGTATAATCCCAGCACCTGGGAGGCTGAAGCAGGAGGATCCCTGTGAGTTCAGGGCCGTCAGCCTGGGCTACATAAAGAGACCCTATCTCAAAAAGACAAAGCAAAAAGTAATATGATACAATAGCATTCCTCACTACCGTGGAATTCCCAGGCAACATTCACAGTGTCCAAACTGTCCCAGGAAATGCCCTTTACAGTTGCTTTGTCTGCGCTAGGGCCCCACACGGGACCATGGGTCACAGCTGCCCGTGTCCTGGTGGCTCCCCCTCCTCAGCTGCGGTGGCCGGGTCACCTGCATTGCCGGCCTCTGGGCTCCGACCTCTGACTCGTTTCTGTGCGTGACCTCGAACCCGGCGTTAGGCCTGGAAGATTGAGGTGCAGGTTGAATGTTCCTGAGGTGCCAGGATTCTGTTGTGTGGAAAAGGCCGAATTCCATAGATGGCAAACTCGAGGTGACACACAGTCGCCAGCATCTGTGCACTGGTCCTGCCCGACGGCCGCAGTCACCTGGGGATGGGGACCAACCCCCCGCCGGAGCCCCACTGAGGGAGGTGCAGGGGTCGCTCTGCGCTCCTGGCCAGAAGCACTGGGCGGGGGCCACGCTCGTCTGGCCCTGGGGAGAGGACAGAGACCAGGCCAGGGAGAGAAGCCTCCCGGGGCCCCTCCGAGGGTGCCTGAGTCCCAGGCTGCAGCACATGCGTGACACATCTGGCAGGAAGCAGTGCCCACCTGTAACCTGTGTGCTCCAGCAGCGACCAGGGCCTGGGGAAGGGGGGCTTTGTTTTCCTCACCCAAGGGAAAGCAGGAAGACTGGTTGCAGATACTTTTTTCCTTTTTGATTAAAGCCAGGACCTCACACATGCTGAGCAGGCCCTCCAGCATGGAGCCCACCCACCTTTTAACAACATTGTTGTTTGTAAAAGTCAGCAGGGTCCTGCTGAGTTACCCAGGCAGGCCTCAAACTTGCCATCCCCTCCCTGCCTCAGCCTCCTGAGCAGCTAGCATTCTCTCTCTCTCTCTCTCTCTCTCTCTCTCTCTGTGTCTCAGTCTGTCTCTGTCTCTGTCTCTGTCTCTCTCTGTCTCTCTCTATCTCTCTGTCTCTGTCTCTGTCTCTCTCTATCTCTCTGTCTCTGTCTGTCTCTGTGTCTCTGTCTCTCTGTCTGTCTCTGTCTCTCTGTCTCTCTATCTCTCTCTGTCTCTCTATCTCTCTGTCTCTGTCTGTCGCTCTGTCTGTCTCTGTCTGTCTCTCTGTCTGTCTCTCTCTCTCTGTCTCTCTGTCTCTTTCTCTCTGTCTCTCTGTCTCTGTCTCTGTCTCTCGATCTCTGTCTTTCTCTCTGTCTCTCTATCTCTCCCTGCCTCTGTCTCTCTCTCTCTGTCTGTCTCTGTCTCTCTGTCTCTCTGTCTCTCTGTCCCTGTCTCTGTCTCTCTGTTTCTGTTTCTGTCTCTCTCTCTGTCTCTCTCTGTCCCTGTCTCTCTCTGTCTCTGTCTCTCTGTCTGTCTCTGTCTCTCTGTGTCTCTGTCTGTCTCTCCCTCTGTCTGTCTCTCTCTCCGTCTCTGTCTCTCTCTCCCTGTCTCTCTCTGTCTCTGTCTCTCTCTGTGTCTCTGTCTTTCTCTGTCTCTGTCTCTCTGTTTCTGTTTCTCTATCTCTGTCTCTCTGTCTCTGTCTCTCTCTCTCTCTCTCTCTCTCTCTCTCTCTCTCTCTCTCTCTCTCTCTTCCTCACTCCAAAGCTTTGCTGTGTTGCCCAGGCTGGCCTGGACCTTCAGGTTCACTTCCTTTTCTTTCCTCATGGGACTATAAGCATGTTCTATGTGCCCAGATTAATTTACAGATTTTTTTTTTTTTTTTAAAGAGAGAGATGCAGAAATACCAAGCGAATATATATCCCCACAAGTGAATGGAAGAGCAAGTGCTGGGATAACAAAGAATTTTTGTTTGTTCCCCTTCAGGAACAATTATCCCTTCTCTTCAGAGAAAGGCTAGACTTAGGTAATGAGGTTGCTTCAAAAAGAAAAGGTAAATCTATAGCAAGCCAAATGCCAACTATGAGACTATGTGGCTCTGAACTCCACAGCCTTCAGAAATGGAGTCCACAAGGTTCCCCTCAAAGTCACCAGGCCCGGGGTTCCTGCAGGTCCAGGAATTAAGCTCAAACTCCTGGCCGGCTCTGAGCAGGGTAAACTGAGGCCGGCCTCCTCAGGTACCAGGCAGGGTGGGCAGTGCAGGCCACAGCTGTCAGGTTTGTCCCAGGGCCCCAGCGCCTGGACCAAGCCCCTCAAGAAGGCAGGAGGGCAGAGGCCAGATCTCCTGTCACCCTCAATGGTGGCCTTGGTGGCCCAGGGCTGTCATCGTGAAGTCTGATTCTCTTTCCATTCTCTTTCCACCCCTACAATGCCCAACCACTTCTGTTTGGGTTTTATCTGTCTTCTTGTTTTGTTTTGTTTTGTTTTGGTACTGGGGATCGAACTCTGGTCCTTGTGCTTGCACAGCAGGCGGCGAAACCACTGAGCTAAATCCCTGCCCTTGTTTTGTTTTTTGAGACAAGGTTTCACTATGCAATTCAGGCCAGCCTTGGACTTTCAGCAGTCCTCTTGCCTCAGCCTCCCAAGCGCTGGGATTATAATTGTGCAACACCACACCAGGCTATTTGTCAGTCCTTTAAAAGTGGAATTCTAAAACAATATTATTATGATGACCCCGTGGCTGGAAGATCATTAGATCTTTCATTTGTTTCCTTTTTACTTCTTAAGCAATATGAAATGACATGATTGCTTGCAAAACCCTGAGGTCTCACAATTTCTAAATCAAAATCCACTTGTGGACCAAGTCCCCGGGCTCTATGTGACGCCATGCAGCCCCGTCTGATGCCTGTCGCCTACCAGGGTCTCTGGACACCCATGGTCCTGAGAAACAACACGAGCCACAGAACCCCAGGCACCAGGTGCCATGCTGTGCGGATCCGGAAACCACTGCCTCGCTGACCACATGAGTCACAGTGGGCTGGGGACCAGCTTTCCACTTGGGGTCTGAGACCTGTGCTGTTTCTCAGGAAGACCAGGTCATGCTACATCACTCAGGGTCGGCACGGGACCACTGTGATTGCGGCTTCCTCCGGGGCCGTGTGACTCAGCTCGCAAGGCTTTTCATGGAGCACGCAGCACCCTCCATGAGTCAGGCCTGAGGTGCAGTCTCAGGTGGAAGCAGATGCGGGCCATTCGCAGGCTTGGCACACCCACGCTCCCCGAGTGTGGGATGAAACACTGGCACTGGCTGCTGCTGCTCCCCCCAGGGACCTCAGTGGCCCTGCCTAGGTGGCCTGCAAAGCCGCCTGCCAGAAGAGCAGGAAACAGTTGGTGCCAGCTCTCAGGAGGCCCAGATGGCAGCAAACTGTCTGTCCAGTGCTGCAGGCTGGGACCAGGCCAGGAGAGCCCAGGCCAGAGATGCCCAGGCAGAAAGGGGCACGGCGCTCGTTGTCCCATAGGAAGAACACTCTCAAAATGCTCAAACATCCAGAAATTAAAACAGGAGGTCCGGGGATTTAGCTCAGTAGTTCTGCCACCTGCCTCCCAAGCACAAGGTCCAGAGTTTAATCCCTGGTACCCAAAAAAGAAAAGACAGGAGGACATGTTTCACATGGGTCTTGTCAGTCTTGGAAGGGAAGATCCACGTGACTCCAGGACACGCAAAATCTAAAGAGAGCCTTGCTGAGAATTTTCCAGAACAACAGAAGGCAAGGCCCCACAGATCCAGTAAGAAGGGAGACAAGTTTCTTAGAAATCTGAGCCTGGTTCTGTGCAGTGGGTCTGCAGAGCGTGAGGACAGAGGAAAGGGCCCTCCTCAGAGGGAGGAGCCGGGTCACCTGGGGGGCAGGGACAGGGACGCAGCTGCCATGGAGTCTTCACTGCCGGAGAGAAAGCAGCAGACCACCAGAGTGAGCGCACAGCTGCTCCTCACCAGCAAGAGTAAGGAGAAAACACCTTCAAATAAACAGCTGAATCCACCACCCGCAGAGCTGTGCCAGGGGACTTCACAAGACCTCGTCTTGGTTTGGATTCCCCAAAAGTACCCTGATGGGAGTGCAGTGTTTCTCTGAGAAAGGGTCCCTGGGCGCTGGTGGCAAGGGGAGAGGAGAGGAAGCAGAGTGGGTGACCTTCATGCCGGTGGCACCAGGGCATCTACAGCTCAGCCCTCAGAGGAAGCCTGGCACCGGCATGGCAAGATGGCTGGGGCATCCAGCACTATCCCTGTCCCGGGGACCCGCAGGCAGTCCCAGGTGAAGGGGCACCAGCTGAGCTCGCAAAGGCCAGGGAACTGGAGGGGCTGCCAGGGTAGGCATGGGAAAACGGAACCCCACTGTGGATGGGAGAGCTAAGAGGACCGTGAATCACTGTGTACTGCCATGAATGTGAGTCTAAACAAATGCTGCAGACACAAAATTACAAGACGGCATCTATACTGTACTCCTACACAAAATAGGGAAGAATTGAACTATTGGACAAGGGGGCCATTTGAGACTAGTGTCTATATCACTACTATGGGGGAAAAAATAAAGAATGAGAAACTATCAGATTTTTAAAAAAGAAGAATAAAAGTTGGCCACATGGATTGGTGAGAGGAGGAGGAGGGGTTGAGTGAGATCACTGGGTCTGCTCTTCCAGAAATGGCGAGCCTACCTGGAGTGTGCAAGGCACCAGCCACAAAGGCTGGAGGGGACCCTGAGAAGGGCTAACATGTCACCTTATGGGCCAGGAGCCCACAGTTTTACCACCTCATTCATTAAAAGGTCTTTGAGTATGTGCGCCAGTGTACAGTCTTTGTATCATCGCACTAATGTGTGTGTCATTAGGAATATTATGTATTTATTTATATATATATATATGTCAGGTAAAAGGGCCGAAGACCAAGACCAGACCAGGCCAAAACAAGCCTTTATTAGGGGAATAGATCTGCCGGGCTGTCTCTGAACAAAGGAGAGACAAAAGCAATATGGCT
>NW_004624731.1:7955908-8046522 GCF_000247695.1 Heterocephalus glaber
GGGCATGCTGGGAAGAAGGGTTTGTTCTTTGGTGGGAGCAACCATCTTGGCATGATGTCACACAGGGGAGGGGGCAAGGCACCATAGAAAGAGGGCAGCTACTGTACATAATAGCTGCTGAGGTGGTGGGAGACCTATCAATATATATTTTTGTTGTTGTTCTTGTTCTTGTTGTTGTTTTGGTTTTTTTTTTAAAGTCAGGGTCTCACTATGTAGTTCAGCCTAGCCTCAAACTCACTGTGTAGGCCTTGAACTTGCAGTGATCTTCCTGCTTCTGCCTCCTGAGAGCTATGATTATAGGTGTGTGCCACCATGCCTGGCTAGGTAAATTAAAAAGTATACTCACCAGGCCTGGTATACACAATAATCCCAGCACTTGGGAGCCTGAGATAAGAGGGTCACAAGTTTTATCCTAACCTGGGCAACCTAGCAAGACCCTATCTCAAAATACAAAAGAGAAAGGACTGAGGGTGTCGCCCTGTGGTAGATCACCCTGGGTTTGAGCCCTAGTGTTGGGAGCAATGCTACATAATTCTAGGGAAAAATCATTTGAGTAGGCCTAGTTTTCCTGCCTACAGACAAGCTACGACATTCCAGACATATTTGCATTTTGGCCCTGGGTCACAACTGAGACCTCAGTGATGATCCCCGGATGCTGTAATGCTCCAGGACAAGACCACACCTTCGGGAGATGCCAGAGAGGAACCAAATCTTCATCTGCATAGTTCCTCATTGTTCTTAGATTTCCACTGCCCCCCAGTCTTTTTACACCTTGTTTATCCCAATATAAAGTACTGAACTCTGCATTTTTCACTGTTACATCTGTTTCCCCAGGTACTGAATAAAAAGTGCTGCAAGCTAGAGGGCTTTTGTCTTTGCTGCCCAGAGCAGCACTGATCAGACCCAAAGCTCAGCTTCTTCTCAGTCTCATTTGTCTACCTTTCCTATAATTCGCTGTGTGCTGCCGTGGCTTGCAGGAGACTAGGACTTACTGCAGAGGTTCTGGTAACGTCCCCTTCCCCTGTTCCCTACACCCTAGTGATGAAGAAAGAAAGAGAGTAATGAAGAGAGAGAGAGAGAAGGCAAAGAAGAAAATTAAGACAACAAAACATACTCAAAATAATCTTAAATGAAATATATTAGATGATACATCATTTAAAAATAAGTTTTTTAAAGGCCAGGCCAGTTCTAATTTGTCTTTCATACAGGCATTGACGAGTGGGATTCACTCCGAGAACTGGAACCCCAAGGCTCCGTACTCACAGAGGCCAACGGGAGTGAGTTTCCGTGCTGCTGCTGCATTCTGACCGTGTGCATCAACCTCGGCTCCGTGGCCCCTGGGAGGTGGTCAGCACCCCCTGCCCTGGCCCCAGCGTTCTCCCATCACCACGTGACCTTCAGGATGTCGCTTTCTAGGAGCTGGCTCTGCAGTGTGCACAGTCTCCTCCTCCAGGCTGAGCTGCAGAGTGAGGTTACCTGCAGGCCAGCCCCCCACAGCCCAGGAGAGGAGGGCGTTGCAGGATCCCCACCACCAGCACAGTGGGCCCCCTCCCTGCATGTCCTCCCCACTTGTCACAGTGCCACTCAAGAGCTGGGTGCTTCCCATGCCCCCTGAACCTAGCGCAGATCAATACAAGGGGGCGGGAGGCGTTCGCATCAGCTGGCCCTAAAGGTGGCAATGCCCACACCCCAGTGAAAACTAGTGTGCGGGGACTCCAAAGGGGACCTCTGTAACACAGTGTCTCAGCCAGGCGCAGTGACACAAACCTGTGATCCCGGCACTCAGGAGGCTGAGGCAGGAGGATCACAAGTTTCTAGGCTTACTGGCTGAGTAAGATTCTGTCTCAAAATTAAAATTGTTTAAAAAACGCTGGGTATGTAGCTCAGAGGGAAGGACTGGGTTTAATCCCCAGTATTGTAAAAAAAAAAATCATAATCTTATTAGGGAGTCAAGACAAGCAACAGGGAAGAACAGATACATTGCAAGGTAAAATTTATTTGTTTATTTATTTTTGAGACAAGGTCTCACTATGTCTTCCAGGCTAGCCATCCTCCTGCCTCGGCTTCCACATAGCTAAGATTACAGGTGTGCACCACCATGTCCGGCGTCTGCAAGGTAACATTCAATCAGAAATCTCAGCCTAAATCAGAGAGACCCAAACACAGAGGCACTGTCCCCAGGGGGACGGTGCCTGGGAAGAGCAGGCTCCTGTCTGGGCCTCAGCCCCCGAGAGTGTCTGCCCTGTCCTGTTGTTAAGTGGGAGGTGTTGATCCTCAGTTACCTTCTGAATGGCATGGGAGCGCTCAGCGAGCCCTCTGGAAAACCCTTAGGGACGCCACTGTGGGGGCACCCTCCCCGACACTGGGCCACCCTTGTCAGGGTCCCAGGATTGTTAATAGCGCAGTCCCTCTGGGACTCCCTTGGGGATTTAAAGTCACCTTGGATGGTGGGTCACAGCCACCCACTGTCACTGGCCTGTCCCAGCCACCCACCAGCTCTGAGGATGTGCAGGGCTTGGAAGGAGCAGGGGGAGCCTTCTGCAACCCAGCACTCAGGAGGCTGAGGCAGGAGGATCACTGCAAGTTCAGGGCCAGCCTGGGCTACATGGTGAGTTCAAGGCCAGCCTAGACTAGGTAGCAAGACTCTGTCTAAAAGAGAAATAAGGGCTCTGCCTGAGGTTTACACCAGCACTAAATCAGGCCTGGGAGCACACTGCGCTTCCGAAATCCAGGCTCACCTCCGCCACTAAAGACCTTCCTGTCATCACCGCTTCTCCTGCACTGTAGGAGGGGCAGAGGCTGCTGTGCAGGTGATACAGAAACCAGGGTCCCCTAGAGATGAAAGGACCCAGCCACACATTGTCCCTCAGGTCCCCCACATCAGCCCCAGGCTCTGCTCCTTCCTTGTAGGAGAGACCCAAAGTATAAGTAATTTAAAAATGAAAGACAGGTAACCGGAAATGGGGAGGTAACAGGAAGTGGAGAGGTAACAGGAAGGGGGAGGTAACCGGAAGTGGGGAGGTAACAGGAGGTGGGAAGGTGGATCTTCTGCACAGGAGCAGGGGCTCTAGATACACAGGGAAGGAGGGAGGAAAGGGCGGAAGTGACGAGAGCTCAGGGGTGTCCAGTAAAAGACCCAGCACCCCATAGGGATCCGGATGGTGATGCACTGAGCATGTGTGCTAATGCAAATAAAAATTGAAAAGAGGGAGGAAGACACCTTCCCCTCCCCAGATAAGCATCCCCGCTTTCCTGTCCACACCGACCCTGCGGTGCTGGGGTGGGGAGTCCTCGCCCCGCTGGACAGGTCCCTGAGCTTCCGCTGCGGTGACTTCTGCCCGCCCACCCCCAAGAACGAGGGGCTGAGGCGTCGGTGGCTGCACCCTGACCAGCCCGAGGGCCCGGGAGCCTCTTGCCTGCTGTGGAATGTTCCGAGAGGTGAGGCCGGGCCCCTGTCCCCAAGGGACACGTCTCCTCTCACCTTGTGTCCCTGGCCGCCCAGCGCAGGAGCCCTGCCGCACGATGTCCTCTGGGGGAGAGCCGCGCCCAGCTCTGCCTGGGAAGTGACGGCTGTGGTGGCCATGACTGCAGACAGGGTCCCCCTCTGCACCCGCTGTCCTCTGACCCGACCGAGGTCAGACAGACAGCTGCAGGCTTGGGGCCGCTCTGCAGCCCACTGGGCCAGGTGGGTGCCCGACTGGTCCTGCACCTGTCTCTCAGTGGAGGCATTGTGTGTCACTCGGCCCTAACTTGTCCACAGGCCGAGGCCCTGGCCTAGCAGGCCTGGCCCTCTCCCCACGCCCTGCGGGGTCCTCCCTGCCCTCCTGGCTCGCCCCAATGCCCCACGTGACATGGGCTGGGCCGGTGGGTGGGGAGGGGCCCTGGCACCCCAGGGCTCCACTGCTCCGGGCCTTGCGGTGTCCCCTTCAGTGACAGCCAGCCGGTGCCTGTGGTACCGAGGTCCTCTGCTCAGGCCCAGCACGCTCCAGCCCGATGGGTCAGGAGAAAGAGCGGGTGGGTTTCGGGGACGGAGGGCTCTGGTCATTTCGTCTATTTCTTCATGGGTGTGTCTTCCAGGGCCCGTGGGAGTTGCACGTGTTTACGGGCACAGTGGGGCCTTTCCACACGGGAATGTGACTCGGGAGGATGGAGTACAGCCGGTGCTCAGACACGGCCCCTCCCTAGGCTGGGTCACCCCGCACCCTAGTTCTGTGCAGTAGTCAGCTGTCACCAGGCGCAGCTGTCCCGCTGTGCTGCCCAACACCAGCCCTGTCCCTCCCATCCGACACACACTGCCCCCTCCCGGCTTGGTGACCTAGTGGCCGTTGTCCTGGTCAAGGTCAGCTTCGGTTTCACACTCAGGCAGAGCACGCCATGGGGCCGCTCTGTGCCTGACTTGCTTCACTTCACATGGTGCCCTGTGTCCGTCCACAGCAGTGCAAATGACAGAATTTGAGCCTTTTTATGGCTGAATAATATAATATTCTGGGCTAATATTCTGTCTTGCTTTCTTCCTTTCTCTTTCTCCCTTTTTGTCTTTTTCATTTTTTGTTTGTTTGTTTGTTTTTTTGAGACAGAGACTCACTATGTAGTCTAGGCTAGTCTTTAATTGACTATGTAGCCCAGACTGGCCTCAAACTCACAGAGATTCTCCTGTCTCAGCATCCCAAGTGCTGGGATTAGAGGTATGTGCCACTACACCCGTCTGTCCACATTTTCTTTATCTGTTCATCCATCAGTGGATCTGTAGGTTGATTCTATTTCTTTTCTGTTGTGGATAGCAGTACAATAAGCATGCAAGTGCAGGTGTCTCTTTGACATACCAATTCCATCCCCTCCAGATACATACCCAGTTATGGAAAAGCTGGGTCACATGGCACAATGATTTTTAGTTATTTGAGGGAAGGTCCATGGTGTTTTCCAGAGTAGCTGCACAACTTACAGTCCATCATCAGCACCTTAGGAGTTCTCTTTCCCTGAATCCTGGCCAGTTGTGTGAGTCAGCTTCCCCCACTGCAACAAATATCAACTTAAAAGGAAGAAAAATTTGTTTGGGCATACAGCTCTTAGGGTCCAGTCCATGGTTACTTTGCCCATTGCTTTGGGCCTGTGGTGGCCCAGGACATCATGGAATTAGCATTGGCCAGGAGGTCTATTTACCTCATGGAAGATGGAGGAGGAAGGGAGGGACCAGGGCACCAAGCCCCCTTCAAGGGCACACCCCAGATGCCCCTGCATGACCCAACTTACTTTCACGAGGCCCAGGGCTCCTCAGCCTCCTGACAGTGCCACAGCCTGGTAACCAATCCCTGAGCACACGGCAGCACACCTGCGTTATTTTCTGTCATTCTGATCCTAGCTGTTCTGCCTGGGGTGGGACGAGATCTCACTGTGGTTTGATTTGCACTTCCCTGTTGAGGAGTGATATTGAGCATGCTTTGCATAGATTTGTCCTCTGTTCCACATCCTCCTGATAAATGTCTGCTTGGGTCATTGCCCTTTTGTGTGTTCTGTTCGTGTTTGTTGGCTGGTTTTGTGCCGAGTGTTGGAGCCACTTTGTGGTAGAGTGCTAAGCATGCACTCTGCCATTGAGATGTGTCCCAGGCCCATCTCAGCCATTTCAAACTTGATTACTATTACTGTTGTTGGCTATTGATGCAAGTTCTTTATGTGTCATGGGAATTAATCCCTCATCAGATGAATACCTTGCAAATATTTTTTCCTATCCTGTAAGCTATCCGTTGTTTGTTTTGCTGTACAGAAGTCTTTCGGTTTGATATAATCCCATTTGCCAATTTTTGCTTTTACTGCCCATACTTTTAGGGTCATATTTTTAAAAATACAAAAAAATTCTTTTTTGTTTGTTTGTTTCATTTTGTTTGTTGTTTGTTTAAATGGGGAAAAGTTTAGCTCACAGTTTGCAGAGGTTTCAGTTGCTAGCTGTCTGGCTCCAAGGCAGGGCGGCACTGAAGAGAGCATCATGGAGGAGAAACAGTTTGATGGACAGAAGGCAAAAGTCAGCAAGGTGGCAAGCTAGAAGTGATGACCTTCTTTCTGTCCTTCATCTCTTATCCAAACTACTTGCCCTTAGGGCAGATAGCACTCACACCCTTATTCTAGCATAGCACCCTGAATAAATCCCAGCATCACACACCCCAGATCCAGCCACATCTGAAAACCCCCACCTATGACCACATGAGGCTTTGGGGACATCTAAACACAGCCATAGCATTCTGCCCCTGGCAGCCCCAAAGATTCACGCACATCCCTTCATGCAAAAGGCCATCTCTAGGAGTTGCCAAAGTCCTAACAGTTTCAGCGTTGCTGAAAAGTCCAAGTCCAAACTCTCCTCTGAGATTTAAGACAAACTCTTAGCTTCAAGCCCCTCTACAGATGAAAAGAACATTAAACACCTACAACATCAATGGCACAAGACAGACATTTCCACTCCAAAAGTTACAAATAAGGAGACAGAAAGGAATGGGAATAAAGCAAAACCAAAATTTAGCAGGGCAAACATTAAATCACATAGTTCCACATCCAGTACCCAAGGCAATCCAAAGGGATTGAGTGCTGGTGATTGTAGCTCTCATGGCCTCTCTCTTTGAGAGGGAGCTTTGCTCCCTCCTTACAGTTTTCCTCAGATGATCCATGTTCCTGGCTTCTCCAAACTTCTGGAGTCTCCACCGCACCTTCGGCTTCACACTCACAGCTTCACACACTGCCCCCTCAGGGCCACACTGCTGGCCTCCCAGGCCTTCTGGAATCTGGGTGGAAGCCTTCCTGACCCCACAACTCTTGCATCCTGCATCCACCTAAAACCAGCACCATGTGGATGATGCCAAGGTCTCCCACCAGCTGGAGAGGCAGCCGGGCTTCCTTCTCTCTTGGCTGAAGGGGTCGAGTGCCTATGAACTCAATTCCGAGGAACAACTTTCCTAGGCTGCTGCCTTTCTGGAACATGGTGCTCTGGGGCTCTCTTCTCAAAGCAAAGTCTTTCACCCTTGCAACTCTGCAAAGGCTGGAGTCCTGCTCTTTCTTGTGATGCCCTCAGGCCATCTTTTCTATTGCTCTCTTCTTAAATACTCAGCTTTTCCTTGCTAGCCTTTTCAGCAACCAATTTCTCCTCTGTTCCATCTTTGCAGGCTGCAACTTTACTGAAGCTTCCTTCCTGGCCAAACACAAAGCATTTTATTTATTTATTTTTTTGGTACCCAGGATCGAGCTCAGGACCTTGCGCTTGCAAGGCAGGCAGCAGTACCACTGAGCTAAATCCCCGGCCCCACAAAACATTTTAAATCATTCTGCTGGGCTCTTTGCTCTTGATTCTCCCCATAAATCTGGGTAAAAGCCCCCAACAGCAGGGGAGTGCTGAGGATTGAACCCAGGACCTTGTCCATGCTAGGCAAGTGCTCTACCAATGCACTACGTCCCCAAATCCAGAACAGCCTTTTTGCCATGTAAATATATCATTCCTTATGCTAGATCACAAAGACTTGTGTTGGGTCAGTTGCTAGCAAGGAAGAATTTGCTGCAGCCACACCCATGCAGTGGTTAATGCTGACCGTCATTCCAAAACAGCTCCTTGTACTATTAGCTAGCAGGTTTTGTTCAGTGAAACCCTAAATCATGTGTACCTTCTAGTAATAGTTCTGACCCTCCTTGTGGTTCCATACACGGTCCACACTGTCCTGATTCCTTGTATCGCCAGCTCTCTATGTCGCCACCACCCAGGGTTCATCACAGATGCAGGGTTCCACGGATGGAAAACCCCTTGACTGGAGTCGTCCTGCCCACTGCACTGGTTTTGGTGTCCTCTGCTCCCTCCTGGTCCTCCTCTTCCTCTCCACATTCGCCCTCCTTATCGTCCTGGTCCTTGCCCTCTTTGCCTGGCAGCTGGAAAAGACACTCTGCAGAAGAAATCCTGGCAGACGGGGCATCAGGCCTCCCGGAAGGGTCTCCCCTCCTCCTCCGGGGCTGGGTGCCGTCACTCTTCCTCAATTTCTTTCCTCAGTATTTTGTAATTTTCTCTGTAACGACCACTCACTTCCTTGGTTAAATTTATTCCAAGGTATTTTTTTATGGTTTTCTGAATTTTTTTGTTTTGTTTTCTTGATTTTTTTTTTCTCAACAATTTTGTTCTTGGTGTATAAACAGGCTACTTACTTTCGTATGTTGATTTTATATCCTGAGACCTTACTGACTTGTTTATCAGTTCCAGTAGCTTTTTGGTGTAGTCTAGGTTTCTCCATCATGTTTTCTGCAAACAGGGACAATCTGACCTCCTCTTTTACTACCTGAACCTTCTTTCTTTCTCTTTTCTTTGCTGTGACCAACACTTCCAGTATTGTACTGAATAAGGATGCTCAAAGTGAACACCCTGTTCTTGTTTCCAAAGGAGTGAAATGATTTTAAAATCATTCCTAGTCTTTAGGATAACCCATCTTGGAAATTCTGCAATTTATTTTTTTATAAATGGAAACTTTCATAAAACTGAAGATTTTTAATTTTTTTAAAGATTTTTAATTTTCAAGCAAATATTTCATGGATTACTCTTAAAGAAAGATACTTTTTTTTTTTTTTGCATCTCATATTGCGAGTGGGTTTTGAACAAGAACTAGAATTCAATTACATTTTCAGAGTTACCGGGTACCAGCCATTATTGCAATGTCTTTATGAGACAAAGCAGTGAGATGAAAAACATAACATTAGCAAGTCATTAGCTGGCTGGCTGTCGTGGCCTCTTCCAACCAGAGTAATTACAATCCACTGTGTATTTCCAGGGGGATTCGGGGGACTAGACCTGAAGAAGGAAAAGACTTCTCTCAGGCCCCTAACTCAGGCGTAGTAAAACCTCTCCACCTCCACTCTTGAAGTGACTTCGAATTAGTGCTGAAGGGGCAGAGATGCAGCTCAGCAGCAGATCGCTTGCCTAGCATGCACACGGCCCTGGATTTGATCCTCAGCACCACAAATAATAATGATGAAATGATTTTAACAACCCAGTTTTGCAGCTGGTCAATTCTTATCTATAAAAGTGATGGCATGGGGCCGGGGATTTAGCTTAGCAGTTCCCCTGACTGCCTTTCAAGTGTAAGCTCCCGAGTTTGATCCCCAGTCCAAAAAAAAAAAAGTGATGGGATGAGGCTCATTTGCATGACTTGACGTGCTATAATATTTAAATAAAACCACACATTTCTCTGGGCGTGGTGGCGCATGCCTGTGATCCCAGCACTCGAGAGGCTGAGGCAGGAGGACTGCTGTGAGCTTGAGGGCAGCCTGGAGTACAGAGTGAGACCCTGACACGAAGGAAGGAAGGAAGGAAGGAAGGAAGGAAGGAAGGAAGGAAGGAAGGAAGGAAAGAAGGAAGGAAGGAAAGGAGGGAAAAAGACATTTTTAAAAACACACATTTTTCTCAAGAATACTACTCTGAAATATTCTGAGTGGGCAGATTCTGTGGCACGATGAACAGCAAACACATCAGACTTCTGACATACGGCATTGCTGTGACGCATTTCTCAGCAAGAAGTTCTTACAGCTGGACGCGGTGGCGTTTAGTAGTTATAAAGAAAGATGATTACGAAGCCAGACATGGTGGCGGGTACCTGTAAACCCAGCACTCAGGAGGCTGAGGCAGGAGGATCGATGAAAGTTCAAGGCCAGCCTGGAGTACAGAGTGAGACCCTGCCTAAAAAAAAAAAAAAAAGAAGGAAAGAAAGATGATTATGTGTCCAAAGAAGTCTGTGCTGATACTTCAACCAAAAGGCCTGCACAACGACCCAGAAATCCGGCTTCCATTTAGAATTCCCGGGTCCCGCCCAAGGCGGCCTGGCAGAGGGAGCCCTGCCCCTCCCAACCCTGCCTCGCAAAGCCCTCCCTGTCCGCTGCACACCTCCACGGGGCCCCAGGTCACCACAGCAAGCAGACCGGCAGCGTCGGGCGGCTCGAGAAGTGGGCGAGGACTTCGGAGTTTCAGGGGCCCACAGTGACGTCCAGCGCTGTCAGAAGGGGCTCGCACCCCAAGGCGCCCGGCCCAGTCTGCAGCCGTCCTGCTTTGCTGAGCAAGCTGCGCCCCCTGGCGGTGAGGGGGAGGCTCAGAGTCCCAAGGACGGGCAGGGAGGCTGGCTCCAAAGAGGGCAAAGGGGCCAGCGACTGAGGAGGTCACACGGACGGACGACTTCATAGCACTTGGGCTCTGCCAGGATGTGGGGGCAGAAAAGGGCACCTCGGAACGCTCAACTGCGGGATCCTCTATCGCATCTTCCAAGGGTCCGTTAGCATGTACGGTTTTTCCTAAATGAGCAACTCTTTCCCAAATGATTTTAAGTAGAATTGTTACATGTTCACAACGCTACAGCTACTTAAGCATTTTCCCCATAAGAACCTTTTTTGGTTTGTGTGTTTTAGACAGTCACACTATGAAGCTCAGGCTGTCCTGACCTTGCTGTGTAGCTCAAGCTGTTCTCAAAATTGTGATCCTCCTGCCTCAGCCTCCTGAGTGCTGGGATTACAGGTACGTGCCACCATGCCTGGCTTCATAATCATCTTTCTTTACCACTACTAAATAGTTCTGCCCGGAGTCATCTACACCTGGGTGGCAGGTCCACCTGACTGGTCCCTGACACCCAGAACCCTCAGGACCAACACAATGCCCCCTACACACACACACACACACACACACACACACTTCCTAAGCACGACTGGGAAACGGCTGCCATATCTGGGCTCACTCTAAGCGTCTTTGGAGAAGTGTTCTCCAATTTTGCTTCAATTGTTCATTCTGTGTCCTTTACAGAGAGGTTTAAAAAAAAAGAGCAGCCAGAGTTTTAAAATTTTTTATTTTATTTTTTCAAATTTTATCTTTATTAGTCCATGTCTGCAGTATGTAATGAATGCATTCCCTGTGGGGAGCTGGTAGGCGGACATAACACATCTCAGCTCTCTTTACTTCCTCTCCCCTCCCTCCCTCCCTCCCTAGGTGCCCTTCCCATCTCCTGCTTCCTAGGATCTCTCTTTTATTTGAGTGCAGCCAGGTTCAGTGACCAAGTGCCCTGAGCAGTCCATCAACATCTGGAGCCAAGCAATTACTAAGGAATCCGGAGTCGCATAGCTGTGGGCTGAGAGCTGCAGATTAGCAGAGAGCAAACAAGCCCTTCCGCCACCTGTGCTTGCGTCATGCTCCATCCATGTACCCAGAAGGCTGCCACAGCCGTGCCTCCTTTGACCCTCGCACCTGCTTGCGAGGCAGCTAGGGTTCGGTGTCTTCCCCTTTATACAGGAGAAGCCAGAGGCTCAGAGAAGGTAAGCTAGCATGTCGCCTAAAAATGTATGTTTAAGAAACAGGATGTGGTGACACATGCCTGTGATCTCAGCACTTGGGAGGGCTGAGGCAGGAGGATCACCATGAGTTCGAGGCCACCTTGGGCTATGTAGCAAGACCCTGGCTCAAGAAACAAATGAACAAACTACATATATATGGATAAGAGGTGGAGGAGTTTCCTGAGGACTGGGACAAATCCTTGCTTCTTTTTTTTTTTTTTTTTTTTGGTACCAGGGATCAAACTCAGGACCTGTGCACCGGAACCACTGAGCTAAATCCCCAGCTGACAAATCCTTGCTTCTACCGGGTACAGAGTCCAGATCATCTGAGGACATGTTGATTGCTTTTTATATCTAAAACCCTCTGGGCCTCCCAGGCTGGGCTGGCACTGACAGTCTCCTGGGTGGCTTGCTCTCCCCTAGTGTTCAGCCTCAGCTCCCACTGCAGATTATGGGGTGAGGGCAGTCCGGGCGCTGAGGCTCCTCGTCAGCAGACCCTGGATGCCCTTCGCCCCTGTGCAGGCCACCTTGGACCCAGGGCAGCCTGCTCTGTTGTGTGAATAAGCCTCCATCCAGCCGCCCGCGGCTCCATCTCCCCATGGCGAGCAGATCAGCTGCACCAGTTTAATCAGAAATTAAAAATGAGTGCTGGGGACAAGAAGGTAAACCCCCTATGCTGTTGTTGACCCCAAACATCTTTGAGGACAAGACTACAAGGCAGTATTTTCCACAGCATACCACTAACACAAATATTGATAGGACTGCTTGAAAGAGTTTTTTTGGTCACTAGGTCAAATGATCTTTCTTTCTCTTTCTTTCTTTCTTTCTTTCTTTCTTTCTTTCTTTCTTTCTTTCTTTCTTCCTTCCTTCCTTCCTTCCTTTTAAAATCTGGTGCTGGGATGGAACCCAGAGCCTCGCGTGTGCTAGGAAAGTAATCTACCACAGAGCTACATCTCCAGCCCTTTTTGTTTTATTTTGAGACAGAATCTCACTCTGTAGCCCAGGCTGGCCTTGAACTTGTGACCCTCCTGCCTCAGCCTCCCAAGTAGCTGGAATGACTGGCAGGTGCCACTGTGCCCAACAACTTTTAATTAATTTTGAAAGTCAAATCTACCACTGTAGCAGTTTGAGTCATCCAGCAATGCCTGCACCTGCCCCATCCCATGGTTTTTACTGTGAGACCTCCAGCCTCATCATGAATATGTCCTGCCCTCTGGCCTTGCACCCTCGGGCCACCCGTGCTTGGAGCCCAGCGGCCGTCCCAGGAGGAGGTCCGGACAGTCTTGAGCAGCCCCCAAGGAGAAGACACGAGCAGGTGTGCCGGGCTGGCAGCATGTCACCACCAGCCGAGTGTGTGATGATGTCCCCACCTGCTCCCACCCTCAGCAGCGACCGCTCAGCCTTCCACCCCTGCCCGGCCCAGATCTGAACCCAGCCACCCAGAGCACAGCACCCCAGGTTTCGGGGAGGTGTTTTAGGCCGCGATTATAACTGCACAACCTCCAAAAGATAAAACATGCTCCTGCTGAGGAAGGTCTGAAGAATGTGCCCGGAAATGTTATTTTAGGCATCTTCGGAGGATTTGAGGGTGAGGACCTTAAGCCTCTCCTGGTGAAGGTCTTCACGCTGGTACTCAGTGTGCCTTCACACCTGAGCTTCCCCACACAGAGGACTCAAGAAGCAGCGTATTTGCTTAGCAGGAAGCTGCCGCTCTCAGGCTGCCCCATCCAGGGTCCAGAAGCAGAGCTGACAGAATCAAGGGCCTGCCAGGCTCAGACTCAGTGGGTCACCCAGGGAAGACAGGTTTGTGTGTGGCTGCTCCTGAGGAGGAACGGGCCCCGGCACTCCTGGGAAACCTAGAGGGATGCTCCCGTCGGCAGCCTTGCTCTGGGCAGATGTGCCATCTCAGTGCCCTGGTCACTCCCAGAGCCCACGCTCTCAGGCGGTGCAACGTGCAGTCAGAGGTCATCGCTGGAGGGAAGCTCGGCTTGTTAGGGTGCAGGGTGCCGTCAAGTGAGGCTGAGGTCGAGGGCTGGATCCGGAGCGCTCTGGGGATAGAATCTCTCGTCATTCATGCACTCAGTGGATGTGGGAAGGCCCAAGGCTCTGTGACTGAGAACACGCCCTGGTGCGTATGTGCAGGGTTGTCTGGGAGCAAACATGTATGTCCTTGTTTATTTTTTTAAAACAAAGCTTCTCACCGCCTGCTGCGCAAGTGCAAGGACCCAAGTTCGATCCCCGGTACCAAAAAAAAAATTGTCTAAAAACAAAGTTTCAGTAATTCATGATTAATGCAAAGGCTTTCTTCCCCTCTAGGTGGGAAGTCCTGGTGGAGGACGCTTGTCCATCTTGTTCCTTGCTGTGCCTCCTGCGCTCAGCATTGGCATACCACGCATGCGGTCACAGTTAGCCAGTGGGTGAATGGTGGCCTGTCCATTTGGTCCCCACACACACTAACCACCTATGACAGCCAGGCATGGTGGCGAAAGCCTGTGATCCCAGGAGGCTGAGGCAAGAGGATGCAAGTTTGAGCCCAGCCTGGGCAACTTAGCAAAGTAGCCAGACCCCGTTACAGCATGTGGTGAAAGAGGGAAGTCAACAGAGGCCTTGAAAAGACAGGGACCCTCACCGTCTAAGGCATGACAGGAGCCAGACACGAGGGCTGTCAGATGAACGTTCTCCGAGCTGAAACAGCCAGTGCCCAGGCCCTGTGGCAGGACTGTGGCTTCTCCGCCTCCCGGGGGAAGAGGAGAGGTTGGTGGCACAGTGCACAGGAAGGGGCTTGCGGCTGGGAGACTGAGCCACAGGTGGTGCAAGAGTTGGTGTTGCTGTAGGCTCAGGCCTGTCCTTCACAGAGCCCATATAATGCAAACACGCACAAGACAGGCACAGATGTCTGAAGCCTTCAGGACCAGTGGGCAGCAGGCAGCACCGCAGAAACCGGGTCCCTTCCCAGTCCCATGGATAGCACTGCCATCCACGAAGCATGTTCGTCCTTGTCAGGGTAACAACAGAAACCAGGCTGGAGGAGCCGGGCGGTGCTCTGCAGGGCAGGTCTGTAACTCAGCCCACTCTTCCCTGACTCCCTGCCCTGCTCCAGCTCCAGCTCCACTGAGCCAGGGTCCTTGCTCTCCCTGCAGAGAAGGACGGGTCCAGGCTCTAGGGCAGGGAGTGAAGGGCCTCGGGCTAAAGGTGGGAGGGTCACAGCAGCGGAGGACCAAGTTGAGCAGGATGAGGGAGTCGAAGGCCTAAACAGGACAAGGAGACAAAAGAGGAAAGGCAGCGACCCCCCAGGTGAGGCAAGAGTGCCCCTCTGGGTCCCGAGACACCCACACTCCTGTCAGCTCCTGGGCCCTGAGATGCTCTCCAAGCTCTGCATCCCCCTAGCTCCCAGCCTGGGGCTCTTCCCCGGGGTTTTCAACCTGTCACCCGTCACTGCAAAGTCTTGGCTTTGAGGGTGTAGGGTGCTTACGCGTGAGCAAGGCGCTCACAGAAAATGTTTCTCATGTCCCACAAACATGGGCTTGACCTGATTCCGGCTGGCCTCCTTCCCTGCTTTTCCTCTGTCTGCACTCTGGCCTATTTTCAACTGCTCTGCTTTGACCTTCTCTGTCCATTCTCCTTTCCAGCAGACTCAGCCTCCTGTGGTTCCGGCATCTGGTGACAAGGTGTCGGTCGGTGACATAGGTGGGGACAGCCTGCATCTGGGACCAGGACTTCCTGGCTATCCAACCCAAGACTGTCCCGGGCTCACCAGCAAATGGAAAGCGAATCTAACAGTGTCATTCCACGTCTTCCCAGAGCATTTCTCATTCACACAGACACACTTCTTAAACACTTGTTCACAGCGGGCTTCGTATTCCAGACTTGCTTGCTTTCCAGCGGCCGTCATGCTGGCCTGGCCCTTCTGTCTCTCTCCCCAGCTCTTCTCTCTTCTCTCCTCACCCACCACCCTCCACCGCGGTTGCACTGCACTCTTTGAAGCCAGTTGAGAGTAGATGGCGTATACCATGATCCTGCAGTATCCAACTCCTAAGAGCACAGGCCAGGGATTTAGTTCAGTGGTTCTGCCGTCTGCCTTGCAAGCACAAGGACCCAAGTTCGATCCCTGATACCAAAAAAAAAAAAAAAACCAAGAGCAAAGAGAGTTGTTTACGTGCCCTAGTATAATAACTAACAGATGCCACAAGTTTGATGTTGATCTATTATTTTGATCTCATCTACTTGTCTATATTCCAGTCGTGTTAGTTGGGGCCAGGGATTTAGCTCAGCAGCGTAGCACCTGCCTGGCAAGCACGAAGTCCCGAGTTTGATCCTTGGTACCAAAAAAAAAAAAGAATCCAATTGTGTTATTTGTTCAAAGGATAAAACTTTCCTCCCACCAGGATTAAATCATGGGTTAAATCACACCCCCTTCACCTCCTCTAACCTGGAATAAGCCTTAGTCTTCGTCTTTGATGAAGACGATTGGCATCTTGAAGAATGTAGGCCAATTATTTGATGTTCTTCAACTGCTTTATGTGGTGTTTCCTCATAAGTGGACGCAGACTCTGATCCCCTAGCTGGATTATCACATAGGGAATTTTGTGTCTTTTTCAGAATACCACTTCTGGAGACAGGTGATACCCCTCTGTCTCTGCTGGATTAACTTTAATCACCCAGCCCTTGAATGTTTTTTCACTGTATACAGTATTTGCTAGGCAGTCCCTTGCAGCCAATAAACAATTTGTGGAAAGACAGTGAGACTGGGTAAGTGTCCCGCTCCTCATCAGACACTCCCCTAACATTTGACACTCCTTCTTGTTCAAAACAATTGTTTCACGATGGGTGTAAAGTGGTTTTCTAATCTGCCACCACTGCCTGTGCCTTTATCATATGATGTTCTGTTGTAAGGAAGAGTCCCCCTTTGTTGTTTTTTCACGGCTCTGTTGATGTGATTTGCACACTGAACCATTCACCCTTCCACAGTATACACACAACTCAGCAGTGCCTTGTATAGTCACAGAGCTTTACAGCCATCGGGAACGCCAACTTGAGAACGTTCCATCACTCCCAGAAGAAATCGTGTACCCTGTAGCAGCCATTTCCCCATCCTGGGGAATTGCTAATTTATTTTATGTCCATATAGATCTGCCTCCCTGACATTGCCTATCAGTGGATAGGATGGCCTATGACCTTTCACAATGTTTTTGAGGTTCGCCCGTGCTGTGGCATGTATCGGTACTTCATTCCTCTTATTGCAAAATTAGTCATTATTACTCATGTATTCTGCCTATGGAATTATGAGTTGCTATTTTGTTCAGTGGGTCATGATCATTATTCTTATTTATCCTGCTGCTGGACTTTCCCAGATTCGGCCTCAATTCTGCAGTTCAGAGAATATAACTTCTGAAAGCTAGCGCCATGCTCTACAGGAAGCTGACATGGAACTAGACTAAAGATTTGCTCAGAGCTCCTTCTCCCATAGATCAAGGGTGTAGTCAACATACTGTGCTCACAAGTTGGTCAGATCAGCTCTTTTTTCCCCTTCTCTGTGGTTTTATGATTCATTTGATGTAGCCCTGGGTTCATTGCTTCATTCATTTCTGTTTGCATCCAAGTTGGAGTTTTCTATTCCACCTTGTGTTAGTTTTATTTTTTGAATATGTAGAATATTAATATGCTTTTAAAAGTAAAAAAGTATTTAGAAAGGCATGGTCATGTCATTCCCGGACACATCCTCCCCGACCCATTCCCTTCTTAGCCCTTGTAGGTAACCAGTTTCTGTATTTTCTTGTATGCCCTTCTTATCTTTCTTTTTTTCTGTAAAAATAATGAATTTATATGTTTTCTTCCATTTTTTCCCATGAAAGGTAGGGTACTATAGATACACTTGTATTTTGCATTTTTTCTCTTAACAATATGTCCTGGAAGTCATGCCAAGTCAGATTATAAAATGTTTCCTTTTTTTTTTACACAGCTGTATAGTACTCTGTTTATGTATATGAACCGTATCTTAGTCAAATAATGTCATATGCTGCAAAAGTAACCTCATACATATGTATTTTCATATGCTTGATGATCTACTTTTAAGTAGATTCTAGAATAAAATTGCTGATTGATCGTTAAACACATAGTTTTGCCTGACATAGTAAATTCCCCCCTGTGGATTCTGTTTCTCCATGGCTCCACTGACAGAATGTGTCTTCATTTTATCAGTCTCACGGATGACAAATAGTATCTCAGGTAATTTAATTTGCATTTTGCTTATTATGAATGAAGTTGGACATCTTTTAAGGACTGTATCGTGAACTTTGCTAAAAAGTATAATGCAAATCCTACAAAATATATATATTTAAAGTATAAAATTTGAACAGTATGTAAGCCATTGGTGCAATCATATAAACTGTAAGGGAAGATTAGAGGGACATAAAAGAAGCCAGGGAAAAACAGGGATGACTAACATTGTAAACTACATTTGTACCTGATGATTGTAAAATCATCACATGCTTATCATGTACCATGTGCTTGAAAAAAATGTACCTTATGTATCCTTTTATGAAAGTGTTACTCACTTTTACTGTATGCACACCTCGTCCCCTTCCCAGAGACAAAGGCTAAGACCCCGACTGGCCCAGCCCACACCAATCAACAAAAGTTTGCCCCTATGAGTGTGGACTCATCTCATACTCACCGCCGTCCCGAGGAGGACGCCCCTATCTTGCAGCACTACTCTGCTGCTTAGATAGCTTTCTTCTGCTGTCTCTGCATTCGTCACACTTTACATAAACTTTCACTTTGCACTATATCAGTCTTGACTCCCCCATTTCTCACTAAAAGCTCCACCTCTTCATTCTTCATCAGAGTCGGGCAAGGACCCGAAGAGAGGCAGAAGGGCATTGGAGGACTCCTAGCCCCTCCTCCCCACCCAGAACACCCACCACCACCACCACTACCACCACCGAGGATGCAACACAAACCATCTCCATCCCACCTGTTGTGGTTTAAATGGGAAGTAACCTCCAGAGACTCAGGAACTGGGGACTGGGCCCTCACTGTGGCCATGTTCAGAGGTGGAACCTAGAGAGGTGACTAATCATGAGTGTGGATCAACCCATGCTGAATTCACAGCTGAGATGGCCCCCCCGGGGGAAGCCAGTTACTGGGGATGGCCTGTGGAGTGTGTGTCCTCTCCCTAGCACCTTCTTCTGTCTCTCCTGCACACATTGAGCTCCCTGGCTGTCATGAGATGAGCAGCTTTTCTCTTCAGTACCATTTGTGTGATGGAGCCAGCCAACCAGGGACTGGAGCCTCTAGAACCGTAAGCCAAGCTAAGCCTTTTCCTCTTAAAACTCTGGATGGTATTTTATTTCAGAAAGAAAGGTGACTCTACCCCTCAAAAGTGTCTGGTGACCTTTTTAAAATCATTTCCTCCTGCTGCCTTCCATCCCCATGCCCAGGCAACCATTGATCTGGTTTTTTTTAAAGTGTATTTTTAATATTAACACACAGTAATTGTATATGTATATGGAGTACAGTGGGACATCTCAGTACACCTATACTATGTGTAATAAGATCAGATCAGGGCCATGGGCATATCCATCAGCTCAGACATTTAGCATTTCTTAGTTTTGGGAACATTCCAGATCCTCTCTCCCAGATTTTTTGTTTATTTGTTTCATTTTTTAGATAGAGTCTCTCTATGTAGTCCAGGCTTGAACTTGTTGTGATCCTTCCACCTCAGCCCCCCAAGTGCTGGAATTACAGGTGTGTGCCACAGTGCCTGGCTCTACCAGCTATGTTGGAATTGGCAAGTAATCCCAACCATAGTAATCTGACTGTGCTGGAGAACACCAGAAGTTATTCATCTTTTCCAATCTGACCCGCTTTTAACTTTCTAGACTTGTATAGAAGTAAAATCTTACCATGTGTACTCTGTCACCTGGCTTCTTTTAGCAGAGTGGCTTTGAGATTCACTCACATTGCTGTGTGTAGCAGTAATATGGCCCCTTTCATTGCTGATAGTATTCTGTTGTGTGGAGACACCACCTTTCGTTTATTTCTTCACCTGATAATGGCTCTTTCTAGTGTGGGAATAATGCAAATAAAGTTACTTTGAACATTTGTGTGCATGTCTTTCTATGGACATACATTTTTTTGTCCGTTTGGTAAATAAACCTGTTAGAAGAATGATGAATATGCAACATATGTCATATACAGGTACAAATTCCCTACGATGAATGTTATCATTATGTGTTTCTAAAATGTACCAGTAAAAGTTTTGCTTTAAAAAAATGATGAACGAAGTTGAGCATCTTTCAAATGGTATTTTTAAATTTTTCTTTTGTGCTTCTCCACACATGTCTTTTGAACATTTTTCTATAAGATTTTGATCTCCTCTATTTCTGAAGTTCTTTATGTTGGGAATACACCCCCTGACTCAATTTGCTGGTGCAGATAACAAAGCTCTCAGGCACCAAGAAATCTCAAGGAGGCTTTCTTTTGCAGAAGGGCACAAGCACACTCTAGCATGAGGTAGCAGGTGCACAGAGAGGCAGCAGCAGGCTCCTTTTCTTTCCTAACCAAGAGAAGCAGTTGGCCTTCTCCCCACTGGCTGGTTTGAAGGATCACAACCTGTCTCTATTGGTTAGTTTAAGCAGCATGAGGGGAAGGCCTGAAGGGTTGCTGGGCAGGATTGCTGAGGGAGGGGAGAATGGGGTTTGGGGAACCAAAAGTCCTTGGCTGTTGATAAGCTATCTTTGGTGGTCAGTCCTGTTCCAAACACATGGAGCTCGAAGCTGAGCAGACATTTCCTGTAACTTTGGTGTACAGGGTGGGGGCGGGCACCCTAGGGTGGACTAGAGTTCAGGATGGAGATACTCCTCCTGTTCATGGTTTTGATAGAAAAGACCTTGTTTCTTACCGTTTATATATTAGAAATATTAAGTCTTCTCCCAATTTGTCATTTGTATATTAATTTTACTTAAGGTATTTGTTTTTGTTTTTTGTTTTTTTCTGGTACCAGGGATCAAACTCAGGACCTTGGGCTTGCAAGGCAGGCGCGGTAGCACTGAGCTACATTCCTGGCCCTACTTAAAGTGATTTTATGCACAATTTAAAATTTTTACATAGTATATTTATCTTTTATTAGATGCATCTGAATTTTGAATCGTGGTTAGAAATTCTTTCCCTATGCACATATTATAGAGAAATGAACCCATGTTTTATTCTATTATTAATATAGTTTCTCTTTTTACATTTAAATTGTTTTTTCCAGTACCGGGGATAGAACTCAGGACCTTGCACTTACCAGTCATGCATGGTGCCACTGAGCTAAATCCCTAGCACATTTAAGTTTTTCCCTATTTAAAGTTTATTGGGTGTGTTCTAAAGAAAGAACCTCATTTATTTTTTTCTGAAAGACTATTCAGTTGTATTGAGATCACATAAATCCTTTTTCTTGCTTGTGTGTTTACATTTTTATCTGCCTCCGTGATTGGAGAAATCACCTTTATTGTTTTTTCATTCTATTCCATTGGTCTTTCTAATTCATGTAACAGTATCAACTTGTTTTTTGTTTGTTTTGATTTTTTTTTTTTCTTTTTTTGGTACTGGAGATTGAACTCCGGACCTTGCACTTTTGAGCCAGGCAGTGGAACCACTGAGCTAAATCCCCGGCCCCTTGTTTTGTTTTTTGAGACATAGTCTCCCTACTAGTTCAGGCTGGCCTTGAACTCACTATGTAGCTCCAGAGTCTCCACCTCACCCCAATCCTCCTGCCTCAGCCTCCTGAGTGCCAGAATTGCAGGTGTGCACCACCACATCCAGCTAGTATATCACTTTGTTTTAAGTACATAGGCTTTGTTGTATGTTTTCATTATCTGCTAGGTCTAGTTGCTCTCCCCTGGGCCCAGTGATCTTCTTCACCAGGTTTTCTAGCTGTTCTTGTGTGTTTATTTCTCTGCCTCAATGGTAGTATAATCTTCTTCAGGAAAAGAATTAAGGAGCTATTAATTTTATTAGGATCACACTAAATTTGTAAGTAAAGTCAGGCAGAACAGACATTTTGATGATTAGATATTCTAACCAGGAGCAAGGGATTTCTTTCCATTTGTCAAAGTTTTCTTTTAGGGCCGGGGATTTAGCTCAGTGATTTCACCACCTGCTGCACAAGCGCAAGGACCCAAGTTCAATCCCCAGTACAAAAAAAAAAAAGTTTTCTTTTGTTAAACAGATGTGGGTGAGAAAATAGATTCAAAAGCTGAACCATAGATTACTTCTATAAGACAGGTAAAAACAAGAAGTCTGTTTTGGTTTCTTTCCAACAAAGAAAAACAGTGATTTAAAAACATAGGAGCTGAGGCTGCAGCTCAGTGGTACCATACGTGTTCAGCATGCACTGGGCCTTGGGTTCAATCCCCAACACCAAAATAATAATTAATGTTGTTTAATTGTCTTTAATTATGTTCAGGAATTATAAGCATCTCGACCTGCAACATTCAAGTTTGTTAGATGTCACTTCCTTGAGTGAGCTCTAGGTAAACACAAAGTATAGTTGCCTCTGGTTATAAACAAGCCTGGTCCAAATAAGGCATTGGCTTGCTTCATTTTTCTGAAGGCATCTGGGATGGATTCAACTGATTATCTGAAAGCTACAGACTCTTTTTCCCTCAAAATACATAAGCTTAAAACACTTTTCATAGGGGAAGAGGGGAAGGCATTGAGCCCTAAAACCAATCCTTAGATTCTAGTTTTGAGTTCCTGCTCTATGAGTTATGTGTTACAGGATTACAAACCAGGAGATAAGTAGGGAATAAACAAGTTCGGGCACTTTACACACAGACAGTCATACCCATTATCCATGCTTCCCTGTTCCTTCTGAGAGTTTAATAATTTAATTTTGTTGAAGAAAAGTTTATTTTAGCTGGGCGTGCAGGCTTGGGCCTGGAAGCTGAGGCAGGGAGATCACAAGTTAAAATCCTGCCTGGGCAATTTAGTGACTTAGTGAGGACTTATTTCAAAAAATTTTTTAAAATTTTAAGGGCTGGGGACATAGCTCAGTGTGAAGGTCTGGCATCGATCCCTAGTATGGAAAAAGTTATTTTGGTAAGCAAAATCCCACCAAAAAATCAGGAACTGGTCCTTGTAAAAGTGATTTTAAAAAAGAGAATAACCACCTACCTTCTTCTCCGTCTAATGGCCAATCTGTTCCATTAACTCCATGTAAGAACCTAAAGTTTACAGCTGCATGTGTAGCTCAGTGGCAGAGCACCTGCCCACCATGCACAAGGCCCTGGTGTAGAAGATAGTTTATCTAGTTACCTTATGAGTAAAGCAGCAAGCTAGAGAAAGGGCCTGGAATGGAGGATGGTGCCCAGCCATCCTGGACAAATTGATATCTAAGAGTAGACAGTGACTAGGACTTTAGAGAAAGAATGAATTCCCTCAGGCAGCATGGAATGCAGCCACTCTACTCAGATCTTGAGGAGAGATGCAGCCACTTCCTACTAAGGTCCTGAATTTGAAGGAAGTTATAATGCAAATGAACCAGTTCCTCCTCAGACTGCAGTTTCCTGCAAACCCTGTGTGAAAGAACTGGACTGAGAGCTGAGTCCCAGGGGCCCATTGTAAGTCCACAGAGTCACCCGTGATATGTGACCACTGAACAAGCAATCTCGTACCTACCGGCCTATGGTAGTTCCAAGCTGAGAGGCCATGCAGCCACCACTCGGGACCCTGCCTATCTCTCAGGAGCTATTTCTACTGCCTAATAACCCTTTCCTTCTCTTACCCTTCTTTGGCCTTTGGAATCCATTCTTCAATTTCAGGCCAGACGAACTTGGCACATCTGACATCTAGCAGATTGGCAGTTATATTTCTCCTGTATCACTGGGTTCGATCCTCAGCACCACAAAAAAAAGAAGAAAGGAAGGAAGGGAGGGAAGGAGGGAGGGAAGGAAGGGAGAGAGAAAGAGAAAGAAAGAAAGGAGTCTAAACTTTAGATTCTAAGGATTTCAACGTTGAGAATAAAGTACTCGATGATACTCGATACCTTGTCTAAGCATTAAGGAAGGGGAAGCTGGGCGTTAGAATTGCCCTACACTGAGTGTTTCAATTCCTTCTGGTTAGGAAATCTCCCTCAAGAACTGACAATTCTTTTTTTCTTTTTTAAGAACTGACAATTCTAGCTGGACATGGTGCACACCTATAGTCCCAGTACTCAGGGCAGCAGTAAGTGCCTGGGACAGAGGCAGGCAGGGGAGGAACCTCGGGAGTTGGGTTTGGATTAGGAAGAGGACACCAAGGGTGACAGGGTGCATGGAAGCCTGTGGGAGCTGCAGCCTCGGAGACCGGGCCCCAAGGTTCCTCCCTCCCAATCCCCGAACAGACGTCTCCCCTCTTGGCCGGCTGCAGCAGGAATAAAATGTTCTTCATCCCAAGCACCAGCAGCAAGTGTGAAGGTGCAGGCAAGGAGGATGAAGCAGAACATGGACAATAAGAAAGAAGTGCTGCCGGCTGGGAGGCCCACATTGTCCTGCCCTGTGCTGCTTGGTGATTTTGGAGCCCTGGGTCTTCTTTAGCCAAGGCTGTGGTGGGCCTGTGCTAACACTGTGTGTAGGTAGTGTTTTTATTTTCAGAATACTATTTTCATTGTCTTTTGTGCTTATCCAAGAATAACTTTCTTATTCTTTCCACTGGCTCAAAGGGTGATTTGTTTGGGGTGATTTGTTTGGGATGATTTGGGGGAGGGGGGGCTCTTGCTGTGTAGTCCAGGCTGGCCTCGAACTTACTAGGTAGCCCAAGCTGGTCTCAAACTCATGGCCATCCTCCTGCCTCTCAGCCTCCTGAGTGCTGGGATCACAGGTGTGCACCACCACACCCAGCTGTTTTGGACAATATTAAAACCTTTTTCCCAAAGGTTTGCCATGGCTTGAGTTCTCCAAATCCCCCCCCCCATCTCTGCAGATTTGTCCAAGCGTATTTATTTCACTGTCTAGAGGGTAATAACATCCCAGCAGTAAAGTGCACGAGTACACTAATCTTAAGTGTGTAATTTGAATCTTGCAAGTGTCGCCATCTGAATAAGCGCCATCCAGATAAAACCCTAGAGCGTTTCCTGAACCCATTCGTGCTTCTCAGCCTGCTCCCTGAAAGGCTCCTCGCTGTTCTGACTTCCACAAACATCTTCGCCTTGCTGGTTCTTACCTTTTAGATAAATGGGACCACGGCTAGAATTCATTTGTGTCTGGCTATTTTCATTCAGCATAGTATTTGTGAGATTTCTCCGTCTTCTTGCTGGAGCCAGTTACTGCTTTTTTCATTGAGGTATAGCATTCCATTATATAAAAGTATCACAATTTATTTATTTGTCTGTTGATGGGCATTTGACTTGTTGCATCTTTTGGGTGTTCTAACAAAAGCCACAGTGGGCCGGGGATTTAGCTCAGTGGTTCCGCCGCCTGCCTTGCAAGCGCAAGGACCCGAGTTTGATCCCCGGTACCAAAAAAAAAAAAAAAAAAGCCACAGTGACCATAATATTGTACAAGTGACTGTGGGGCCCATCTCCAGCATCACACACGCACGCGCACACACACACACACACACACACACACACACACACTGTACAAGTTGTCACCAATCAGCCAGGGTTCTTTGGCTTAGTCCGTACAGGAATCCTGGACGGTAAAGTGCAGCTCTCCGACGTCAGTGGCTCGCCTGCCGCGTCAGTCAGCTCCTTTCGGCAGGACTGGTCCTGGGCCCCAGCTCCAGGCCCCTAGCCCGGGAGGGAAGAGGCTCCGGCAGAGCAGAAGCGGCCTGCGCAGGCGCAGTCTCAGGACTTTCCAGGGGGCGCCGCAGCCCAAAGCACCTCTCAGTGGCCGCGTCCCCGCTCCGAGGTCAGTGGGTAGAAGTTGCACCCCCAGAGGCTGCGGAGGGGCGTCCAGGAGGGGCCGTGGTGGCTTGGGGTCTCGGGGGCAGTGGCGGTGGACCCTGTCCCCCCCTGGCCTGGCCCTTCCCGGGAGGGACCTTGGCCCTGGGCGTGGACGGAGCTCGGGGCAGCTGCCGAGTCACCCTGGGGCGGCTGCGGCGGCCGAGCTGCCCACCGCGGCCACTGCCCACCTCCAGATGAGGGCGCGGGCGAGCGCGGGAGCCCGGCTGGCACCACGCAGGGCGAGTTTCCTCCGGCGGAAACCAAGTGCTTTTCCCAAGAAATGGTGTCGCCCAGCCGGCCCGGCAGCACCGCGCTGAAGCTCTGCATGCTTACACTCACTCATTGCTGGCTTCGCATTTGTCTTTTATTTTATCAGTGCACTTGCAGCACGTAGTAGTCACATTCACATGGGCGCCGGGCTCAGGCTGAGACCGTCTCAGGTCCTTTCACTTCCCGTCCCCTCCTCCTTGCTAGCCTTTTAAATTGTAGCCCTCTGGGTGGGGAATGGAGGCTTCTACGGTTTAATTTGCATTTTCCGGAGGAGTCACGTAAAGTCCTGTTGATCTTTCTTTCTTTTTTCTTTTGCCCACGTGGATGGCTTCCTTTCCCAAGTTGCTATGGGAGATTTTGCCCTATTTCTCTATTTATTTATTTGCTGTGGATCTGGAGGTTGAAGTAGGGCCTTGTACATGCGAAGCTGCCAGTGAGCTATACCTGCAGCCCCAGCCCAATTTTCCTCCAGACTGGAGGCCTTTTCTGTTTTTGTTTGTTTGGGGGGTTTTCTGGTACCTCGGATTGAACCCAGGCCCACATGCTTGTGAGGCAGGCACAGTGCCACTGAGCTAAATCCCCAGCCCCTGGTGGCCTTTTCTTAATGATCACTAGGAATTCTTTATTTTATTTTATGTTTTATTTTATGGTACCGAGGATCAAACTCAGGACCTTGGGCTTGCCAGGCAGGCACTGCAACACTAAGCTACATTCCCAGCCCAGGAATTCTCTTTTTTAAATGGTAGTTCTGAATCCTTTGTCAGGTGTATGTATTGCAAATATCTTCAGGTCTGTGGCTTGCAAACAAACTTACTCATAACCAAATGAAGTGGATGTTCCTAACCGAAAGCTAAATTCTGAGGCCCAGCTCCTCAGGGCGGGGCTAACCCACTTTCAGCTCACTAATCTGCAGAGGTGGTGATTAGCCTGGCTAAGTTCCCCTGGAAGCCCACAGACCCTGCAAGAGCACCAGGTGCACTGGGCAGGCACTGGACACCAACAGGGTGGCCGCAGCAGGGACCCCTCGCTGCTGGGTGGGGACGGAGGGAGGAGGCGGCACTGGCAGGGCTGGGTCCTGAGGATGGAGCAGGAGCTCTCCAGGGACGCGAGGCTGGGCGGAAATTGGAGGCCGAAGGAAGGAATACCCAGAGGGACAACAGCCAGCACCAGCAGGGCGAAGGGCCAGACTGAAGGCAGCAGGAAGCAGGAATTGTTACTTCCTGGTGGATCTGACAAGAGATCCCAGGTTCTTGTGTACGGCAAGCAGTGAATCACAAAGCGGTGGTGGGGAGAACAGCCACACGCACTGAAAGTCACCAACAGAGAAATGGGTGACAGGAAAGAAGCCTGGGCACCGTGCGTGCATGTGAATCAGGCTCTTGGGCTCCTGAGCGAGAGAGGAAAAAGCTTGCAGTGTTCTTTGCTGTGGGTTCTATGGAACGCTCCTCAGGTGGCATCCAACTGTACTAGAACAACTTGTAGCAAGGAGAAAACATCAGCCAAGTGAGGGTATCGAGAGCCCAAGGCAGTGTTGGAATCTGAGACTGACTGGGTGGTGGCAGGCAGTTGTAGCCCCAGGCACTTTGGAGGCTGAGGCAGGAGGATTCCTGAAGCCCAGGAGTTCAAGGCCAGCCCAGGCAACATTCTGAGACCCAGTCCCTGATAAAAATCCTGTTTAAAAAGTGGTACAGATACACAATGGAAGACTATTAAGGGTGAGGGCTGTACCTTAGTGGTAGAGCAGTTGCCAAGCCCATATGGGGCCCTAGGATTGATTCCCAGCAGAGACAAGAGGAAGGAGAAGAGAGAGAACAATGGAATTTGGGGCTCAGTTAGACCTGAATTGATTTGTTATGATCAGAACAGAGCTTTTAAATCTTTTTTGCCCTTGAACTCAGAATTCTCATGAATTAACTCTTTTCTAGCCCATTAATTCCTCAGAATAGAATTTTAAAATGTACTAATTAATATACATAGGGATTAAAAGGACTCAAATAATGTTCAAACAAAATATTTCTTAATATTTGGTTCATTAGTAGCACATTTTGAAAATCTAATGGTTGGCCCAAGAGTGTCATCACTTCAAAGCGGTGACAACGCTAAGCGACGTCTTGACAGAGCTGTGATATGATACGAAAATATCTGTCATTTCCTCCGGCCACAGGTACCTCCGACACTGTGTTGCTGTTATATTCGTTCTCAAAGGAAGAGCAGCCCTTCTGTTGCTCGTAACGGAAAACCGAGATGAGCTTTCTCCAGCTAAGTCACAGACTCCGGGCTGGAGCACGTGCATCCCAGGTGAAGAGCCCTGGGGCAGCTGGAGGCCAGGAGCTCGAGGGAGGCCGTGTCAGTGTCGGCAGAGCCAGGGCACAGGCAGTAGGGGCTCGGGACAGAAGCCAGGCGTGGGGCCGCCAGTGGGGAGCGGCTGAGAGCGGGGCCGGGAGGACGCAGAGCGGCCGCACTTGGGCCGGCTGCACCTGGGCTGCACCCGGACGGCCCGGCCTTTGGTGTCGGGGCCGGCCTTTGGTGTCGGTCCCCGGCACCCTGGAGCCTAAACCCAGCAGCGCAGTGGCTGAGCTGTTGAATCATCAGCACGCACCACACCCTTGACAGCCAAGGTCCTTACAAGGTCACCAATGCCCTCCAGCCAGCCACTTCTCTCTGAGCTCCTGTCCACTGTCCCTCCGCGTTCCCACTCACCAACTCTGACGGCCATGGCTCTCCGGGACGTACAAGGGACTCCTGCCCTGAACCTTGGCAGACCTGTTCCCTCGGTCACAGAAAAACAAAGAAAAAATGTACATATTTCTAAATTCGATTTTAAAAATCCACATCAGGGATTTTTCTAATATTTTTGGGACAATTCTGTGGTGAAACAGCATTTGGTGAGTGTGCCAAATCTTTTACTTGGGCCTTGTTCACGTTTCATACTTTCTAATTAATCTGATACAAAGGTTCGAGGTCTAATTTCCATGACTTCTTTGGTCCTAAAGGAGAAATGACAATAATGTCTGTTTTAATTCTCAGCAGTCACATATTAAAAAACGCTGAACTGAATTTAGGGTTTTTTTGGTCTTGGATTTGTTTTGTTTTTGAGACAGAGTCTCCTTATGTAGTCCAGGCTGGGCTTGAACTCACTATGTGGCCCAGGCTGGCCCTAAACGCTCAGCAATCCTCCTGCCTCAGCCTCCTGAGTGCTGGGATCAGAGGTGTGCACCACCACATCAGGCTTGAGTTGAAACTGTCATACAAAGAGCCCACGTTGTATAGTTAAAGGAAATGTATCAAAAGGCAAAGCAGACCCATCGTCCAGCGCCCTGAGCTTAGAAGAAGCTGATCTGGTGAACGAAAGAGAAGAGCTGGGTGTGGAAAAGCATGTTCTCCGGTGCAGGCACGGCTCTGCCCCAACTCTGCTCTGTCTTATTCTGCGTGAGCACCAGAAGCAGGCTGGGAGAGGCAGTTTTCACGAGACTCATCTCCCTGGGGGAGTGTGAGGCTAGTGTTCCACATATGACTTTGGAATCAACTTGTTCAGTTCCATTACAAATGCTCCTGAGATTTTGACTGAGTTCGCACTAAATCTGTAGGTGGAGAAGCCTTAAGCATGAACTGCCTCGCCAGGCAAGGTGGCAGGCATCTGTAGTCCCAGAAACTTGAGGCTGAGGCAGGAGCTCAGGGGCTTGAGGGCAGCATAGGCAATTTAGCAAGACCTCTGACCTGAAAAAATAGCATATGGTGAAGCATTAAGTTCCTACGCAGAGCACCAGAGCACGGTGTACCTTCCCAATAAACACACCTTTGAAGTGCTTTGGCCTTGACCTCCCCAGCTCCCCTAGCCTGGCCCCGGGGGGTTCAGCTCGGAGTCTTTGCACTGAGCCCTGTCCTCAGCCCTTTTCGTTCTCTATTTTGAGACAGGCTTTCGCTCAGTCAGTAAGTTCCCTGGACCTGGCTCAAACTTGCGCCCCTCCTCCTGCCTCAGCCTCCCCAGTGCTGGGACTATGGGGTGCACCACCATTGACTCACCTGTCTCACTTCCAGTTTTAGCACATTGACTAAAACTTCCAAATACGCTACTGTGGGAATAGGAGTTCTGATCTTATTCTTTACTTTTTCGGGCGTGCTAGCAGTGATGTTTCCTGTTAGACACGATGCTCACTCTACGATCCTCCGAGCTCTGGAAGACCTTTTGGAAGGAAGGGTACCATTTCGTCAAGTGCACTTTTCGGCAAAGAGGATTATTTGGTTTCTACTTCCTTTCCTCAGATAGAATGGGCATTTGGATTTGCAGACATCATCACCTTGGCAGGCCCTGCGTTCCGGGGTAACTCTCTTGGTCGTGAGGTGATATTCACTTAGTGCCCTGCTGGATTCTGTGCTAGTATTGTACTCAGGAGTTTTACTTTTATGTTCATCAGCAAGATGAGGGTTATTTTCCATTCTGGTTTATCAGGGTTTGTTTGTTTGTTTGTTTGTTTGTTTGGGTTTTTTGAGATAGATTCTCCCTATGTAGCCCAGGCTGCCCTTGACCTCTCAGCAGTCCTCCTGCCTCACCCTCCCAAGTGCTGGGATTACAGGTGTGCTCCACCACCGTGCCCAGCTATCAGGATTATCTTTTTCTCCTTTTCTTTTTCTCTGGAGTACTTTATACAACAAAGTAATTATCTGGTTTTTTGATGGTTTAAAAGAAGTTTCTGATAAAGCCTTCTGGGCCTGGTATCTTCTTTAGGAGTAGGTCTTTGACTTTTGATTCCTTAGATAACAATTGGTCTAGTCAGGTTTTCTACTAATGATTTATTTCATTTGATGGTTTATAATTTCGTTAAGATTATCCATTCAAATAAGATATGGTGGCACATGCTTTTATTCCTATCATTTAGGAGGCTGAAGCAGGAGGATTGCTGTGAGTGCCAGGCCAGCCTGGGCTACAAAGTGAGTTCAAGGCTGCCCTGAAATACACAGTGAGGCCTTGTCTCAAAAAAACAAAACCATTATGCACTCATTTCAATTTTTAAAATTTGCTTGTATAAAATTACATATAAATAAAATTATCAGTAATCAGAGTTAGTTTCTGTTACTATAGTTACATCATCTCTCTAGTTTCTAATGTTGTTTGTTCTCTATCTGAACTGTGCCCTATTTAATTGGAGACAATGGGAGAATTTTCACAGGAGCATCTGGATGAAGTGTCACACAGCAATTAGAAGTTCTGGTGTTTAGGGACCTGGGAGTCCTGGACAGGAAGCTTGTGCAGTGTGGATGGTGGCATGTGACTAAGAGAATCCAGGCCTTTGTTGCTCCAGTCAAATAGCTCAAGTGTGAGCACTCACCCGACCCTCCTCCCAGGCCATCTCACCCCCAGGAAAGACAGCCCTAGTTTCAGTCAGGCCCGGAAAAATAGCCTTCAAAGTTTTTGCTTGACCATGCAGTTCCGAAGGATCATCGCAGATGCATCAGCGTCAGCTCCCTGACATTTCAATTTTGCCTGCCATCTGATTCTATCACCTCCATTTCTCCTCAGTCTGGTTTAATGAATCACCTCGCTCTTTATTTTCTGCCTGTTATCTTGGGCAATCCATGCCATTAGTTTTCAGTTTATCTTTTACTTAGGCTGAGGAAAAATGTGGGGCCTTTTGGTCCCCGGGCTCCTTTTCATTTCTAGGCGGCCCCTCCCCGCCGTTGCAAAAGGCTCTGTCAGAAGTCTCTCTTCTTCTGGATTTCCACAAATCCTGCCTGGTTACTCTACCCGCTCTACATAAAGGCATGGCAGGGTTAATAGTTTGTTTTACAACTCTGCTCTCAGTCGTTTGCTTTATTTTATGTGTGCTAAATTGTAGCCGTGAGCTTTAGGCCAGGCCTGGTAGCACACTCCTATCATCCTAGCACTCGTGAGGCTGAGGTGGGAGGGTGACCATGAGTTCCAGGCCAGCCTGGGGCTCCAAAGAAAGTTCACAGCCAGCCTGGACTGCATAGTGAGACCCTGTCTCAAAACAAACAAACAAACAAACAAATAAAAAGCTGAGCTTTATTCTGAGGTCAATATAGATATCCTTACATTAAAATGTTAACACTTGCATTTTAATGCTATATCCTTATCAATGTAATATACTTGGAAACTGTGTATATTTAAAACAAAAGCAGACAAATGTAGATCACAAGCTCTGAGAGATGGCATTTCAGTTTGTCTGTAGGATACACGTAAGACCTGAGCAGTCTAAGAATCCCAGAGGAAGCTGTCTCGATAGAGAGGCAGGTCTCACGTGGGTCTTATTCATTACCAAATTCCTAACTAGTACAGGGCTGGCTCATCCCAAAGGCCTTGTGTTGGCTCCAGCTGCTACTAACTCTGTGTGTCATCAGCATGTTGCAACCCTCCCACCATATCAGAAAGAATAGGTTTAGATGGGTGTGGTGGTACACACTTGTCATCTCAGTACTTGGGAGGCTGAGGCAGGAAGATCACCATGAGTCTGAGGCCAGCCTGGGCTACACGCCAGCTTGAACTACATAGCAAGACTGAGTCACTGAGCCACATCCCCACCTTGCTCCTTCCTTCCTTTTTTTTTTAGACAGGGTTGCATTAAATTAACGAAATGTCTGATTCTCCCTCATCAGCGTCCCAAATAGCTGGGAGTACAGGGCCCAGCCCTTTTCCTTCTTGGTGTCCCATGGGGCAGGGTAGCTGCCACTGGCATGCAGAGTCTGAGTAATCCGCAAGTCCGGAGGAGACCTCATCTATAAGCTCCTGCACTGTCTCCCTTGGCCTACACATTGTCTCTTTAGATGCTTACGACACATTACAGTGTCAGCTGGGGATGTAGCCCAGTGCGGTAGGGCGCGATCACCTAGCATGTGTGGGGCCCTGGGTTCAAACCCCAGTACTGCAAACCAAACCCTAAATAGCCCCGTCCTCGCCTTACCCCTGTCCCTTTCTCTGCTGCTTCCTTTATTACAGCACAGTACTCGTGTTGTCCTCCAGCTATTCTGTCCACTGCCTTTCTCAGATTTGTACTGCTGCAGTTGGATCATTACAATAGCTTCTGTCTACTGGCTCTCCACTGTCCTCTTCCCATCTCCGACTTTCACTCTGTTGTTAAAGCTGTCTTTCTGAAACAATGTACCTATTTATGAAAATCTTTCTGCATTTTCAGTTACCTACACGATAAAATCCAAATCCACTAGTATGGTTGTATTGGTTTGCCACTGCTGCACTAGTGCTGAGTAACAAATCATCCCATACCTCAGTGGCTTAAAACAATGGTTTTTTTTTCTTATGGCTCTGTTGTTCAGGGTGGTTGTCCTGCTAATCCAAGCTGGGTTGTTCTGTGAGTCAGTTCCCATTTATCCTACATCTGGCTCTCACCCTCCTGGGACTAGCAGTTGACCCAAGGAATCTGATTTTCCTGGTAATGGCAGAGATTCAAGGGGAGAAATAGGCCAGGCTTCTTTGGGTCCAGCTCAGAGTCACTCCCTGTCATTTCAGCCTTACCGAGTCCAGTGGCTGAACCAGGGCTGGGAAGTATCTCCTGACCTTGAGAAGGCCTGCAAGCTATGTGGCAAAGGCCTGGGTGGTGAGAGGGGTGCACACTGGGGCTGTGACCGAAACAAACAATGTATCCCACAGTGAGCCTGTCATTTCCATTTCCATTAGTGTCTTTGGATGTGACCTTGTAACAAGGCATCCCTTGGCCATCCTCCAAAACATAGCAGAGGTGTCCTTTCCGTGAATGACCCCTCTCCTACGCCTCCTCCCCTCTTTGTGCCCCTAACTTTCCCTGTACGTGATTTTGCTGAGCTATTATCCAGTCAACTGCCATTCTTCATTGGCGTGGCTGCCCCCTTGCTAGACTCAGGCAGCTTTCGGGGTGAGAGCTCGCTTTTCTTGTCTGTCTCTCTGGGGCCCAAGAAAGTGTTTGGCATATAAAGTTCAATAAATGCGGAATTGGACTAAGCTTACATTAGACAGAGAGACATTTTGGAAATGAAAACCAATTACTTTCAGCCTCACATGCAGAATTTTGCCTGCACAGTTTAAAATAAGAGAAGAGCTTCAGCACCTTCTCTGAAGCGTGAGAGTGTGACGTTCTTGAGACAGACAACAAGCAAATGAAGCGATCAGTTCCGGGATTCTCTTCAGACTGAGTTGAGCTTCAAGGTGCTGATAGAACCAGCAGCGATTGCAGTCTTCAAAGGTATAATTTATATTGCTCTATCATGGGGAGAATTTAATCTCAATTATGAATTTCCCCATCTGTGAAAAGGAGGTGGGCAATTTCTACAGTCTTTGTTCATTCTTAGCAGCCTTTGTCCTAGAAAAGGCCTTTGCCCTGAGCTACAGCCCTCCCTTTTTATTTCTGTTTTTATTTTTTCTAAAACAAGGTCTCACTAAGTCTCTAAGTTGCACAAGCTAGGCTTGAACTTGAAATTCTCCTACCTCAGACTCTCAGGGTGATGGGATTTCTGGTGTACAACACCATGCCAGGACTGTTCAGAATTTTAAAAAAATATCCAAAGTAGCCTGGTGTGGCAGTACATGCTTATAATCTCAGTACTTGGGAGGCTGAGGCGGGAGAATGGCCCACACATTCAAGGCCAGCCTGAGCTACATGGTAGGTTCAAGGCCAGTCTGGACTACATAGGGAGACCCTGTCTCAAAAAACGAAAACAAAAACTTGAGTTCCCTCTTCATACTCCTTGGGTGTGAATCCTGGCTCTGCTACTGCCTTGTTGTTTGACAGTGGGAAAGTTACTTACTTTTCCCTTTCCTTGTTTCTTTTTTTTTTTCCCTTTTCTTGTTTCTTTGAGTCTAACACAGAGATAGTAACACTCTATACGCATGCTATGAGGATTAAATGGGGCAGTGTATACAGCACTCAGAAAAGCGCTTACTACTGAAGGGCTCCCGAATTTGACCTGTCTTATGAGTGTGACCTTTTGGTCTTCTGAGTTCACATGTAACAAGCACAGATAATCTATTTAGAATTTATATCCAGATCACCGAGCCTAAACTGGCATAAACCAATTTAAATTCCAGCCATTTCCTAATGATTCTGAGCCTTGGTTTCCCCACTTTAAATGTCTGGAATTATTTATCCTGCTTGGAGATTTTGTAATGGAAATGAAAGGAGCTGCTCCTGGTGCTTCTGAGCTCCACCCCTGGGAAAGTTACTCAGCTCCCTGGCCCCGGGTTTGCCTACCGGTGAGCCAGGGCCACTCTCTAGGACCACACGCAGATGAGACGTGCTCAGCACAGCCACTGTCACAAAATAGGCAATTACTGCCAGGTGTGGTGATGCAGCCTATAATCCCAGCACTTGGGAGGTTGAGGCAGGAGGATCGCTGCAAGTTGGAGGCCAGCCTGGACTACAAAGGGAGACCTTGTCGACCCCCCACCAAAAAAAAGCTAGTATGGTACATTTTTGAAAAGTCCTTAAGTCCTGGTCCTCAGAGCCCTAGAAACCCAGTAGACCTTGAGATAAACAAGAAGTCTCCATGGCTGGAAGTTTAGAGACCATCGTGTTTTCAGGTACCACACTCACTTCTGCAGGTGGGGAGCAGAAAGGGGCAGTTTTACTTCCTTGTACCTGTGGTCACCAGGACAGTGCGGACAAACAGGAGCCGGGCAAAGCAGGAGCAGCCCAGCAGGGTAAGCCACGGCTGTGCACAGAGCCAGCGCCTGGGCAGGGGCTCCCTGGTCTTTCCCTCTTAGAAAGACAGGATCTGCAGTGTACGTACCGGTCTGACCAGAGAGAATTCGGTATGGAAAAGACAGCCTGCATTTATGTTTTCTGTCTTCAACAATGAAAAGTACACAGTTCAGTTTGTTTTTATTTTTGCTTACTATGCAAGACTAGATTTATATATGTATATTTAAAATTTTTATCTTTTTATTTCCACATACTTTATGATGAAAAAAATCTACCAATTGACACATTTAAAATAGCATATGTTCTTTCTTTAAAAAAAATTTTTTTTATTTTTTTTTGGTCTTTTGAGACAGGATCTCCCTGTATAGTTCAGCCTGGCCTTGAATTCATGGTGATCCTCCTGCCTCAGCCTCGAGTGCTGGGATAACAGCACACCTGGTTTAAAATAGCGTATTTTCATCTGATGATTCCCAACCACTTTCTCATGATCATCTGTTAGCTATGGGTCATAGTTACTTTGCAGTATTTGAGAGATCTTTTTTCTTAATATTTTCAACTCCTTTATCGTAACATGCAGAATTAAAGATCTCCATGTTTTAGTGGCCAATCTGTAAGACTCCGATCTCTTTCTTTGTCACGTGGCTTTGTTTCCTGTGCCTCCTTGCCTGGTTACATCCCCACAGACCCCATTTCCAGGTAGGTAAGTGGGGGCTTCTAGCCTGTCGTCCTTAGGGAGCACGACCAACTCACAGCAGGTTCCTGCTGTTATGAAACAAAACCAAAGTGATGAAAATACACCTTTCACAAATGAAGTCTGTGCCCATCACCAGGTTCCCAACCCTCTAGGGAGAAAATAGCAGCTGGCATAGGGAGCACAGCTTATAGATATGTGCAGGGGAAGTTATTACCACAAAGCCTGCCATTTACTGGGCTCCTGCCCTGTGACAGGGCCTTTGTTAGGTCCCAGATAGAGGGAAAAAGTGCCAGTCTTTGCTCTGTAGCTGGGACTGTTTTATGACACTGGGTGCACCTTGTACTAAAAAGAAAACCAAACCAATCATCCTCATCTTAGTAAAAAGAAAAGAAAGGAACTTGACAATATTTATTTATATTTTATTTCATTTTTGTGGCACTGGGTATTGAACCCAGGCTGGGCAAGTGCTCTACCCTGAGCTACCGTCCCAATCTTTAAAAAATTCTGAGACATGAAGGTGCCCAGGCTAGGCTCCAACTTTGGATCCTCCTGCCTCAGCCTCCTGAGTAGCTTCTGGTAGGATTATGAGGCAGGTGCCACTGTATTCAGCTTAGTATGTATTAAGTTTTTGCCTCACGCTGGTTCTTGGAACAAACCTGTACAAGCTGATGGATGCCCTTTCTGGTGATGAGTTAACTTTAAGTGGATCGCTCATGGCTTTGGAACATTGAGGAAAGCAAATTGGTAGCAAATCCCACAGGCAGACCGGCCTTCTTTGCCTCACCCACCCCACCCCTCACCATGGAGAAAGAGGGATGCTTGGTTCTGCTTCCATTATCAGCAATGCTTAGAGTGAGTTGCCATTTCCGGAACTTATTCTCAATCCTTCTGGACACTTTTATTTCTTTTTTTGTTGGTGGTGGTGTTGTTGTTGTTGTTTGAGACAGGGTCTCACTATGTAGTCCAGGCTGACCTAGAACTCACTATGTAGCCCAGGCTGGCCTCAAACTCCTGGTGATCCTCCTACCTCAGCCTCCCAAGTGCTGGGATTACAGGCGTGCAACCATCACACCCAGCTCTCTGAACATTTTTCTACAATTGTAGGATTGTTTTTGAGGATTAGAAAGGAAAGAGATTATTTACCTAATTGTCTAAATACCTCATTTCTAAATTTTGAGAGGTCGAACTGTGTTGTTTGGGTTGGTCTTGAACTCACTATGTAGCCCAGGGTGGCCTTGAACTTGTGACAGTCCTCCTGCCTCAGCCTGCCAAACCCCTCATGTTTTAGGTCACTCTGAGGCATAGAATGTGACTTGATCCCAAGCTCTGTGAGAGCAGTGACCCTCTCTGGTTCAGGTGACCGCTGCGTTCTTGGGGACTACTATGTGCCTAGCAGAGAGTGAACGCTCAGGAAATGCATGTTGCCTGCATGAACAGTAATTTAAATAGTGAATGAGCCAGAAATACACTTCTTGGAAGTATTTTCCACCATCTCAATGACAACAAACTTTTAAACAGATTTGGGAGTCTGTAAAAACTTAGTCTGACAAATGTTCAGGCACCAGCACTGCTAAAGCTGAGGTTATCAAAGGGGAACGCAGGAGTCTGTGCTCCAGGCCGGCCAGTAGTCTCGGCCTGGGCGCTCTGTATTTTTCTAGTCTTCGTGTCTCTTTCTGGCAAGGAGGCAGAGGGAGAGGACCTAAAGTCCAGATCTGGCTGCCTGTCCACCCTCTAAACCCTTTCCAGGAGCTGTTATCTGACCCAGCTGTTGTGCTAAGTTTAGGGTTTTGGATTATGTAACTGTTCTTTCCTTCTCCCATTGCCAAGGTTAGCAGAGAAGTGATTGTAAAAACAAGTAAAACTTCAGTTCATCTCTTAAAACTACATACCACAGCAGTTCAGTAATAGTGATATCAACTCTACTGGGAGTTAACATTTGCAGCCACTGTGTAGACTTTTGCCCTTTGTGAAGAAGTTTCGTCTTTCTAAGGCCAGAACAGCCCGGGGACACGCTGTCCTCCTCTGGCAGTGTTCTGATTAGGTGCAATCTTGGGATTAAAGCTAATTATTGCATTGTGCACGTTATTGTTATTTTACCGTCAAAAGCTAAACATCTAGAAAATACTACTTTTTTTTTTTTGGTATTGGGGGATCAAACTCGGGTTCTTGCGCTTGCGCAGCAGGCAACGAAACCACTGAGCTAAATCCCTGGCCCCGAAAATACTATTTTTTTATAAGAGAAATTTCATGTTTTGATCTGAAGCAAAAGAAAATGCAATTGTCAATCTTTGCGGTTTACAAAAGCTTCTGATGTAAAACTAATCCGTAGTCACTGGAAAACTTTAGAAGCAGCACAGTACAAAGAATAAAGTAAAAATAAAACGTCTGTCCTCCTACTTTCCTGTTGTGATTCTTGTATGCAAAGTTCTTTCTAAAAATGTTTTTTCCCTAATGAAACCGAAGGGCCTTGGGAATGTTGTACTTCTTGTCCCTTTGCACTGGCTACACACTGATCGCCTTAGCTGCTGCAGATTCTCCACATCTGTTGGTGCTTAAGTGATGAAACAACCTCACAACGCGAAATGTCATCCTGTCACGCTGTTACAGCACAGCCAAGTTACAGCTTCGAGACAACAGCACCGGGCAGGCGTGCCCTCCCGCAGTGAGTCAGGGCTGCCAAGTTTCCAGTTATTTTTAGCTTCGAGGCCCCGGCCCGCGGGCCGCTCCGGCCGGAGCCACCCAGAGCCCGGGCTCGGCGGTGTTGCCATGGCGCCGGCGCGCGGCGCGGAAGTGACGGGCTCGGGCGGTGTCGGGCACGTGACCGCCGTGTTTTGACAGGGCGGCCCGGGGCGAGCGGAGCGGACGGCGGCTCGGGTGCATGGCCTCGGGGGTGCAGGGCAGCCGCGGGGCGAGGCAGGCGTGGGATGCTCCGAGCGGGGCGCCGAGCAGGACGGGGACAAGGAGTACGGCCGCGCCGGGAGCCGCGGAGCGAGCCGCCCGGGAGCCCATGGACGCGGCCCACGGGCGGACACCAGAGCGCGCGCGGCAGGGCTGAGAAGACCGGGGAGCGCGGGGTGAGCGCGCCGGGCGACGGGACCCAGGCTCAGGGGGCGGAGCCGCGGGGCGGGGCGGGGGCGCGGGTCCCGGCTGGGGTTGGGCAGGGCCTTGGGAGGGGCGGGGCCTCCGGGAAGGGGCGGTCCTCGCGGCGGGAGGGCGGGGCCTCTGGCGGGGCGGCCCGCGACGGCGGCCGGCGAGCGCTTGGGGCCCGGGCTCCTCTCCTGAGTGGGCGCGGCCGCGGGGCGGGCACACAGGTGAGGCCGGGGCTGACCGAGCGCAGGGCAGCTGGGTCGCTGCCTCGGCCGCGCCTGGGGCTATAAATAGGCCAGGGCGCCGCGGCGGAGTCGGCGGGGACGCGGGCCTCGTGGGGCTGCTCTCGCAGGGCCGCGCCGACCCACTCTCTCTCTTTCAGCGCTCGGGACCCGGAGCGGGGCGGCGGCGAGCCGTGGAGGGCGCCCACGCGAGCATCGCGGCGCCGGTGCGGCCCGGACACGAACATGAAGTCCGAGCGAGGTACAGGCTTGTGGAGGGCTGGATGCGGCCGGCCGCGCCGCTCGGGCCTGCTGTGGACGGGGCCGCCGGCGCGGGGTCTCGGGTCCCCTGCGAGGACCGGGGAGGGGACGGGGCCGGCGGGGCCAGGCGCAGGCCCGAACAGCCTTCGGCGGAGAACTAACTGGGTGGGAAATGACGTGGCTAACGACAGCATCTGGGTGTGTGGTCGCCGGCCCCTCCACGGCCGTTTAGAGCTGCGATCGCTAGTTTCAGGCAGTCGGGCTGACTTCAACTTTAGAGACATTTACAGGCGCTTAAACTTGCCATTTTGAACTTGATGAAAGAGTGAGTTGGCAACTTACTATTTTATTATGGTCCCTGCTTTCATTAGTTGCTTTTTGTTCTTTAAGCAAACTCCCAAAGTTTGGAAAGTACGTCAGCATTCAGGATATCATAAGCATAGGAATCCCTAGCAAAAGGTCAATGCTGCTTCCTTCCTAAACCTGTATTTTCATGTCTTAGGATAATGTATACACTGTGCTTTTTCAGAGGATTGTTTATCAGTTTTCTGATTAATGACAAGTATCAGTATTTGTAAGATTTTCATATAGCAGTGCTTAGTGAGGACTTTAGGTAGATAGGAATTCGGTTCAAGGAATGTAATAAAGCAGGGATTGTCGTGTTTGGTAGGGAGTTGGACTAAAGAGAGTTCACTGCAAATTTGAGACTTGAGGTCGGAAATAGTCATTTATCCTATGAATTAAATGCTTACTTACAAAAAGAATGGACTAAGCGGGTTATTTTTCCAGATGGTCTTTCAAAGTGATTGGAAAGACAGATTGTCTATTTAAAATGTTTTTTTGATCATGATTATTAAATGCATTAGAAAGACATGAAGAAAGCTATATTTAATTTAGTTTTAAGTGATACTTCAAATCAGGCAACAACTATGTGTGTATAAAATATTGGCAAATGCATTGCTGCTGACCAGATTGCTTGTGTACTATGCTAAGTTTAGATTTTTCAGTGACTTTGAAAAAATAGCACCAAGGGCAGTGATTGAATCTCAGGATAAACAAACAAATAAAATCAAAGTCACTGTTTGTCTTGGATTGTTGTTAAGTTGCTTTAAAGTCGTGGCAGTTTAAAAACTGGTAGTATCTGCAGTAGCAGTTTAAAATATAGCATTTATTTTAGGCAAACTAGTGCCAAACACGACAAAATGTTTATATACTTACAGAGGTTACTGGGGAAAATAAATACATTATTCATCAAGATTCCTTAAAAAAGTGACTTTTTTCTCTTTCAAAATTGTGGCTTTCTTTAGCATTCTCAAGTAAAACTGATGAGATTACAAGTTTAGTATTGTGATTATGTTCCATAATACATGAACCTTTAGGCCTATGGCTTTTTTTGAACCAGGATCCAGGGTAATTAATATCTTTGACTTAGCAGATGAGTACAGAAATACTGAGATAAGGCCAGGTGTGGTGGCACAGGCCTCAGCACTCCAGAAGCTGAGGCAGGAAGATTGCCTGGAGTTTAAGGTCAGCCTGGGCTACACAGTGAATCCAAGGCCAGCCTGAACTACCTAGGGAGACCCTGGCTCCAAAAAAAAAAAAAAAAAAATACTGAGAAAAGTTTTTCACACATGGACTACCTTTACTGTGTGCAATATGGTCTTATATTTTCTGTTCTAGTTCACTTTTTCATCGCTGTCACAACCTGTTGAATTGATTTTCTGACCAATTAATGGGTCGCGGTAACCTGCAGTTTGAAGAGCACAGTTGTGGGCAGCTCTTGGCTAGAAACACCAATACTTCATGTTTTTCTACTTTGGTGTCTGAGGATGTATTTTATATGAGTGAATTTTTTTAGATAATTGAAACTTCGCTCTAAAATGCCAAAAATATTTTCAGTTATAATCATAATATATAGATTTCTCAAATATTCATGCTTCTCTACCCCTTTTTATAAAAAGAAAAAGATTCACAGACTTAATGTAATTTAACCCTTAGTGGATGATAAAAGGACACTGCTATAACTGTCAACCTTGTCCTAGGTCATAAATCTAGAAATGCCCAAAAAATGTTTGAGATTTTGGGGTTTTTTTTTTCTTTAGCTTAAAGCACTGCATTTTATCATACATGTACATATTTATATCTGTGGGGGTTTTTTGTTCCCTTGGTATCAAAAGCTTTTGTTGTTACTATACTTATTCTTTAATTTCCTGCTTTTACTTTGTGGGCTAGAGAGTGAGATAAGCATATTTAACATTGAATTCTTGATAAAGTGAGGGCAAATAGGAGAACCTCTCAGATACTCATTCAGCATGTGAGTGAAGTGTGGATATTAATGTAGAGACTCAAATATTTGTTTAGTGAGCTACAGCTGTGCTTCAGAGCGTTGCCTAAATAAGCACATCAGAGCCTCTTAGCCTACATGACTGGGTGTGGTGTTTGGCTAATAGAAAGAATTTAAGTGGGGAATCAGAATAACAGCCTAGGTTTTTTTCACACACACACACACCCCCACCCCCGTTTTTCTACTTTTTTGAGACATGGTCTTGCTAAATAGTTCAGGGTGGCCTTGAACTCACTGTGTAGCCCAGGTTGGCCTAGAACTGGTGGTGATCCTCCTCCCTCGGCTTCCTGAGTATTGGGATTACAGGCCTGTCCAAATTGCTGGGCTGTGTTGTTTGTTTGTTTGTTTTTTAATGTGGTACTGGGACCTTGCACAATACTAGACAAGTGCTCTGCTGCTGAGCTATAATCCTAACCCTTTTTAGTTTAGTTTTGTTTTGTTTTTTGAGACAGGGCCTCACTATGTAGTTCAGGCTGGCCTTGAACTCACTGTGTAGCCCAGGCTGGCCTTGAACTTGCAGCGCTCCCTCCTGCCTCAGCCTCCTGTGTGCTGGGATCACAGGTGTGGATCACCCCGCCCAGCTTATGACCCTATTTGAGGGTGAGATGGGGTGTGTTTTTTATTCTAACAAGGCCTTTCTTGTAGAAACCATATTAATAATGTACATCCAAGATTTCTAGTTTTGATTTCTTTAAAGTGGAATTAAGATTTCTCAGAGCAGTCTGAGGGTAGAATGTTACATAGTTAAGTAATTTAAAAATAGTTTTTAAACTTAAAATTTTATACTGTTTTCTGTGCACATAATTCAGCATGAGTTTGTTTTAGGAAATGGGAATTTGTGTTTATCAAAATTAATGTTTATCAGGTCTGGGTTGTAGCTTGGAGGCAGAGCACACATGTCCTGGTAGCACATCCAAGGCCCTGGTTTGATCCCTGGCACCAAAAAAAAGGCATTTCAAAATACGTTCTTTCCAAAGCATTTAATTTAGTTTTAGTAGAAATAACAATTTTTTGTACTCATGTTTTATTGGTATATTATAGTAGTTATAAATAGAGTGGCATGACAGGTTCCTGGTAATCGTAAGCCTCAAGCTGGGGACATCGAAGCATTAGGCGCCTCGAAGCAGCCGCCTGCCCGCCTCCGGGTGGCATTGGCAGCATCTGTCCATTGTTTTAATGCTAGGTGTACATGGTCCATCCTCCAGATAATTCAGTATAGGGCACTTAGGAGACAGGATTCAGGTTTGATTTGGTTTGGTTTTGAGACAAGGTCTCATTAGTTCAGGCTGGCCTGGAACTCGCAGCAATCCCCCTGCCTCAGCCTCCCAAGTGCTGGGATCACAGGCATGCACCACTATGCCTGGCACGATAAAGAATGTTTTTTACAGCACCTCGGCTAGATTTCATAATAGTCACTGTATTTTACCATGTTTTAAGTAAAGTAAAAGCATTTTAGGCGGTTATATAACATTGCTTAGCTAATGCTGCAGAATAGGAGTCTCTGCTGCTGTCCTTAGAACAGGCTTCAGAATCAGACCTGGATCGTATACTTATTCTGTTCTTGCCTGCTGTGTAATCTTCATCACATTAATCTCTGACTCAGTTTCCTTGTCTGTACAATGGGAATAATTCCACCTGCTCACAGTTACTAGAATGAAATATGAGAGTGGCTGGTGCAGAGCAGGTACTAAATAAATACCTCTTACTATATTAAATAAAACATTCAGGGCCGGGGATTTAGCTCAGTAGTTCCGATGCCTGCCTCACAAGTGCAAGGTCCCAAGTTTGATCCTTGGTACCAAATAAAAACCAAACATTCAGATACTTGTATGTTGGCCAGTTGCAAAGTACTATACTCAACAGAAATAAGAAAATGATTAAATGTACAGTAACCTAACACTTTTTTTGTTTTACATTCATAGCATTCAACATGCCAAGCCTAAAGCAGATTTAAGACTTTTATAAGACTTTTAACATATAGCCGCCTGAGAATGTCTGTTTCCTTCTTTGGTTTTTTGAGACAGGGTCTCCCTACATAGCCCAGGCTGGCCTTGAACTCACGGCAATCCTACTTCCTACGTCTGTTTCTTTTTCTTTTTCTTTTTTTTTTTTGGTACCGGGGATCGAACTCGGGTCCTTGCACTTGTGCAGCAGGCGGCGAAACTACTGAGCTAAATCCCCAGCCCACTAGTCTATTTCTTTATATTGTCGTTTGGTGTTACAGTTACAGCTGAATTTCCAGGTGGGTGTGCCATGGGTGGAGTGGTCAAATTGTTAGGTGGTCTCACTTTGGACTGCAGCCAGGAGGCTGCACAGTGTGATCAGCCTTGGACTTCAAGCCTGGACCTGTTCCTAGCCGTGTAAGGACTGAGTTCTGAGAGCTTCCAGATAAGTTCAAAATGTGATCTTTGAGTTACAGTAATTAAATCATTTTTAATGTAATAAATATATGGTATTTCTATATTTGCTCATTTTTAAATATTATCTGTGCTTATCAAAACTGTTGTGAAAGAGACAAAATTTAATCATCAATAAATTAATCATGTAAATAGACTGTGTTTCACTTCGTATTTAAACCCAAATCATAGGCCACTTATGATGCTTAAGTAAAAATTATTAGTGTGGGGCCGGGGATTTAGCTCAGTGGTTTCGCCACCTGCTATGCAAGCACAAGGACCCGAGTTCGATCCCCGGTACCAAAAAAAAAAAAAAAAAGAATGTAAAAATTATTAGTGTACAACCTGTTCTAAAAATAAATATGGTAACAGTTTTTCTTTTGAGGTTAAAACTGAGGGCTTAGTGTGTCCCTCATGGCTTATTACAGATGTTGACGTTTGCCACAGGAGTTCGGTGGCTCAGGAATTACCCACGGCTCAGGCCAGCCCAGCTAACTTGAGAGTATTCCTTCATGGGTGCCTGAGACAGGAGGAGAGAAGCGATGTGGGCAAGGCCAGCCTCCACTGCTCAGTGGGCCCTGTCTCAGAAGAGCCAAACAATAAAAAAATTGAAATAAGTGATAAGGATAAAAAACAGTGGCAAGGGACTCGCTTTTTTTTCAGAATAGTTCACTATTAGCCTATGTAAATCGAAAGACAAAAATGACAGATGTTGGAGGAAGAGAATAGAAATGCTGACTGGGTTGAATAGGGCCATCTTTTGCTAAATTCATATCAACAGTTAGTACTTGTGCACACTATACCAAACACCGCTCTGAATGCTGTATGCACATGCCTCACTCAGCCTCTCCATTAACTGAGGGGAGCAGATGTTGTTGTCATCTCCAATGTAGTCCAGGCTCACGGCGATCCTCCTGCTTCAGCTTCCCAAGTGCTGGGATCACAGGTGTGTGCCACCACGCCCAGCCCATCTCCATTTTAGGGATAAAGGAAACTGCTTCCCAGCCTCTGGTTTCTTACCCAAGGTCACACAGATAAGGGCAGCCCCAAACTGAAGTAGCTCGAGTACATGCTCTTAGCTCCCTAACTGGTAGCAGTGATTGATATTAAACTACTCTGAGAAATTGTGACCAAATTAAAAATAAGGTTGAGAAAAACTTGAAGCAAGGACTTGAGTATTGTGACCCTCGCTTTGCTTTGGCCTGTTCATCTTCACAGTGGGATGAAGTACAGTACTTGGTGTAGGGTGATTTTGAGAACTGAGTTCATGGATGTTATGTGTCTGAACAGTGGCTGGCTCCAAGCACGCACGTGTGAGCTGCTGCTGTTATTTTTGGACATTTTCTAAAGCAGCCAATCATTTGGGAAAGCGGAGAGGGCGAAGCAAAGGCTAATTCAGCAGCACCCTTTGTATAGACATGGGGATCTCAACTGAAAAGCTGGCCTGTGGGCCCACCCGTTTATGTTGATGAGTCTTGACACATCAGTAACTGTTGAATAATTGCTGGCAGGGACAGCTTCAGGGATGCAGACACTGACAGGAGCCTGTCTGTGCTTTGCCTGTCATCCACTAAGAAGGAAGTGACTTAGTGGACTGAACACTGTCATTTCTTGGGAGGGTGAGAGAAAGATAATTGGAAGGTAGAATTGAGAGGCTAATGTGTATAGATGAAGGGTGACTTAAAAATTGATTTATTTTCAAAAAGTGGAGAAACCCATGGGCTCTGGGAATTTTGCATTATGAACAAGTGTAGAAAAAAGGAACAAAGAAACATATTCTTTTGCCCTTCTCATCTTTGTATCTAATTATGATAGTGTTTGCCCTCCTTTTGAGGCCAAGGATGCTTAAAACTGGGAATATTAAAATTAGAATAACCTTACACTGGCATTCATCCATTCATTCATTTATGAAAATGAAAGTTATTGTCCCTAGATACAGTAGATAAACAGTTTGTCAGTAGTTAATTCTGTCTTTGCTCAAATGAGTGAGAAATCGGAGTAGTTCCTTTATTCTGTCAGATTTTCTTGCATTCCAAACTGAGACAGGATGGCTGGTGTAAAAGGCAGCAGCCAGTGGAACCCTGGGCTGGAGAGCCCACGGTGAGACAAATGCACCCGGCCCTGGTCTGAGTGGAGCTCGCCCAGCTCTCCTCCCATCTCCTTTGCCGTGGAGGTAAAGTTGCAGCCAGGCACCGTTTGGTTTTGTTTTTTCCATCTCTTCCCCCTGTTCACCAGGCCCAGCCCCATCGGCTGTCTCTCTGGCTTTTGCTCACCACTCGGGATCTCACGCTCTAGTCTCCCTGTCTCCCAGCCATCACTCGGTGGCTTCTCACTGTCTTCCGTCTAGGCTTAAATGTCATTTTTATAGAGCTTTTCTGTGAGGACTCTCGTGTTTGATTACTGTGAGCTGCTACCAGTCATGTTGTTTATGAAATTAGACATCCTTTGTTATTCTGTGTCTCAAAAGCCTGTTTCCTTGGTAGCATTTGCCACATTTTGCAACTAGATTTCAAGTGCCACAGGGCCACGAGCCTTAGATCTCGGTCACAGTGATCCCCCAGCAGGTCCTGTACAGGTAGTGTACAGTAAGTGTGCAGGACGTAAGTGCAAAGGAGGTGCTTATTTGTGGAAAGAATGCTGAGTGTGTCTCATTGCTTGTGGAGCAAATAGGACAGAAGCAGATGGTTATGAGCCATTGTTTCTTTTTCTTTTTTTTTTGGTACCAGGAGTCAAACTTGGGTCCTTGAGCTTGTGCAGCAGGCGGCGAAACCACTGAGCTAAATCCCTGGCCCACCACTGTCTCTTTGACAACAACTAGGATTCTACCAATTTAAGGGATGTTTGGATTAACGATTCTTAGACTAGTATCATGATTTTATCCCAGTTCTTTTTCTTTCTTTCTTTCTTTTTTTTTTTTTTTTGGTACCAGGGATTGAACTGGGGCCCTTGCGCTTGTGAAGCAGGTAGCGGAACCACTGAACTAAATCCCTGGCCCCCCAATTTTTTTTTTTTTTTTTTTTTTGGTACCGGGGATCAAATTCAAGATCTTCTGCTTTCGAGGCAGGTGGTGGAAAACTGTGCTAAATCCCCAGCCCTCTGGTTCTTTTTCAAATGCATTATAAAACACCTGGCTGTAAATTATTTAAAGGAAGATTACATTTTTTAGTTGATTAAATCTCATTGAATTAAAATGTAATTCGGGGCTGGGGATTTAGCTCAATGGTTCTGGTGCCTGCCTTGCAAGCAACAAGGTCCTGAGTTCGATCCCCAGTACAAAAAAAAAGAATAAAATGTAATTCAGTTTTTTAAAAATGGGCAACAAGTGGTGTCACTGGTCTCCGGTGGTCTGATTAAAAAGTGGCCCCCACACAAACCTCTGTGGAAGTTCCCTGACCGCCCCCAACATGCTGAGCTTGTTCTGGGTGCCTTCCCCACCCAGGCAGAGAGGGAGGGAGAGAGAGAGAGTCATCTGATGGCCCAGTTTAGAGTTCAGGAAGGGAGGAAGGAGTAAGGGTAGAGTCCTAGGAAAAGAACTCACAGGATTACAGTTTAGATTGGGGACCCATTCTGTCATTTCGAGGTTTTGTGTCACAGGTCAGGTCCCAAACCAGTTTTCTCACCTGTAAAATATCGCTGGCTCAGAGTGTGGCATCAGTGTTCGGTGAGTTGTGTGAAGAGCTCTGTAAGCCGCACAGTGCTGTGTCAGCGCCGACTCCTGGAGGGAAGGGCAGGGTCGTCCTTGTAGACAGCAGAGCCAGGTGCTCCCCAAAATACCCACTTCACACTCTTGAGTGATGCAGTTCTATGCAGACTGGAATCATGCCGACTAGAGACTCCTTTGGATTAATATGTACATATTCAACTCTGGTTTTCTAGAAGTATTGAAATGATGGCCATATTTTGGTGAGGTCAGGTGGTTCCTTCTCAACAGCATGACAGTGTAATAAAAGTGAGGACCTAAGGCTTTAGGATTAAACTTAGATTGAAACTCGAACAACGTCAGCACTTACCAGATAAATTACTTGGAGAAAACTGCATAGCCTGTCTGGATGATTGCCCTTTTTGCTCGAATCCCTTCGGCCTGACCCCTTTTGGAAAAGGTGAACTGAGAGTTTGTGCCTCGGCACCCAGCTTAGGCCTCGTGCAGACCAGCTCAGTTTTCCTTCACTTCTAGGAAAGTTTGGAACAGCTGCTCTGAGGGAGTGAGTGAATACTCTGCTATGAAAACTAGTTGGAACAGGCGGAGGAGACCCACAGACCCTTGTTATGTCTCTGTCAGCTTGGTCTCTGCAGGAGGCAGACTAGGATACATCAAAACCACCACTGAACTGCAGTCTTCAGTGCAAAGAAGAGAGAGAAAGTAGATCATTTGAGGCACAGCCAACCTTTCCTGGGGAACGTACCCTAACGAGCAGGTTAGAGTAGCATTAGCCAAAGAGATTGGGATGGCTGGACTCTGAATACACAGCAGAGAGTTATTGTCCAAAATTGCCCTTTTCTTTGAGAATATTACCTAGGTCTTAGAGCTTGGAAGATGCCCCTTTTGTACCCACAATTGACACTAGTTTCCTGATGCTGCCAGTAATGGCCATTGTAGATTAGGAGACCTTTGCTGGCAGCCCGGGAATCTAGCCATGACTCTGCCACTCAAAAATAAGTAGTATTTATCCTAAGTCTGACTGGCATTTGGATTTTACAATGTATGGTTTTTGGGAGCACAACCAATTTGTATTTGGGGATTAGCATTTTAAATTAATAGGCAGTTTCAATATTTTATTTTCCTTCTTATCAAACATATATGCTTGAGGGAAATTAATTGAATGTTAATATCTAAAATCCTAGCCTCCATTTCCTAACATCTAGAAAGTTCTTTTACACTTTTCATCTAATAAGCAATTTCTTTTGTGAAGAGAAACTATGGTTTATCCCATTATACAGTGAATCATTTCTACTTAATTTGTAATAGTAAGATAATATGTAATTTTGGCCCTTAACGTTGGCCATTTACCTTTTTTTAGGTTTTGGTCTTAAAATAACTTCAGATGAAAGGACTACACTATATTGGTATAGCTGACAAGAAAGCACTAATACACAAGGAATTATGATTTACTCATTTTATAAAAGAATTGGCCATAGGATTTCTTTAAACTTTCCTACTTTCTTTTCTCTATAATTTAGGTTACAAATAATGTTTTAAAATTTCAGCCCCACAGAAAAGTTTGTAAGAATGCAACTAGACCTCTTCATAGGTTGTGAACATTTCAAGACTTTTATTTTCTCTTGATACGGATAGCTGGGATGGACAGGATGGCTGGTTGGGTAGATAAGTGCCCTGGAGGATGGACAGAGGGAAGATGCTGTAGGTGGGCAGATAAATTTGATGAACAGATGGATAGGTGGATGGATGGTTGGACAACAGGATTTTGTTTCCCATTATTTTTGTTTTGTAATTTGCAAATAAGTTGCGAACATCATGATATTTCAACTCCTGTGTACTTCAGCATCCAAGGGTATGTTGGAGTTTGCTGGCACCCAGTTGCAAAAGAAGATTGTGTATATTTCCTTTCCAGTTGATTGCTGGAAGTCAGCCTTGGTGGCAGCATTTATACCATGGAACTTGGCAATGCTGCAAACCAGGGCTTTTTTCTTCTGAGAGCCAGTAAATCATCACCACTGCATATGTCTTCTATAAATAAGAACATTCTCCTATATGTCTACAGTTCAGTATCACACTCAAGAAATGTCACACTGCTGTAGTACTCATACCTATTATATAATTTATATTCATCTTTCCCTGCTTGTCCTAGTAGCATCTTTAGTCACACTGCCTTTTTTGTGTGTTTTGTTTTGTTTTCGTTCCGGGGATCGAACTCAGGACCTTGGCTCTTCTTGCAAGGGAGTTATAGTCCCACTGAGCTAAATCCCCAGCCCAGTCACGCTGCCTTTTAAAGTTGTACCTTGCTTTTTATTACAGAAGGAAGTTATGATGTTAGACCACATTTATGAAGGTTTTGGGACATACCATAAAATATAAGAAAAAATAGATTATGTAAAAAGGACAGTTAATATTTTAGCAGATTTTTCCTTACTTAGAATTTAAAAAAACATTACTTGGACAAAATGAATTTTAAGAGAAAAGTGAGTATTAATGGAATTCCAAGATTTTTTAAGTTGATATTTTTAAACCTACAGTCTCAGGCTGCCTGTGCGACCTCATTTCCTAGCACTTTCCAAGGTTTCCTGCACACTGGCCATGTAGGTCTGCTATTCTTCAGTCACAGGAGGCACATTTGGCCCCCACTTGGAACACAAGTCTCATGGCTGTCTTTACTTAATTGGCTTCCTCCTCAATTTTCACCTCAAAGAAGCATTCTCCAACCACCCTTTCAAAAAGAATGCAGCTCTTTAATTCTCTCTTTATTGCCGCTGTTCATAGTCCTCCCGGTTTGGCCTGATGTTCTGTATTTACTTATTTATTTGTTTTCTGTCTTTCTCCCCAGTGGGAGTGCAAGCTTCATGAGGGCAGGGGTGCACTGGCATTTGTCCACTGCTTGGTGTCCTCATGCATGACTGGTGCCTGCTCAATAAAGAGAATGAATGAGTGCCTGTGCACTTTAGGATCTTTACGGTATGGCACAAAACCTGATATTACTAGAAGATGTTAGCCATTGTTTGTGTGCACACACACATGTGGATGTGTGTATGATTTGTTAGCTTTGTAACCCTAAAATCTAACTCTCCAGTGTCAGGGTTTCTGCTTCTAAATAGATGTGTTTATTCCCACTTCCCAAAGTTGGGGGGGGGAGGTCAAGTGAAATTATGTATGTGAACTCCCTGTGTAAAAGACAGAGTGTACCAAAAATGAAGAAAGACTAAATGAATCTTGCCATTCCTTCTTTAGGCACTCGTACTCACACAACAGCTAGGTCCGGGAACACACAGATGGTAAGTGAAGGCACGGTGTGGCTAGTGGGGCCGCAGGCACCAGCACTGTGCCCCGTGTGCCCATTGCTTGGAGTTCCTAGGAAACACGCCAGGCCGTGACAGGTGAGTCCTGTTTGGTGGACGGGAAGATCCTGGACTCTGCTGCCGACCTCTCTTTCTTGCCAGTGCAGTGTTTGTGACTTGGGGAACCACAGCCTACACATGTGACTCCCTGCACAACATGAACAGCCCTCAAGTGTCTGTGATGTGGTGTGGCCTTGCTGTCCATATCTCTTAGAAATTGCACCAGAAATGTGGGGCTGTCAAGCAAGCACCGAAGTCCAAGCAGAGGAGGAGATGCTCACTAGAAACCCTGCCACGGTCTGATTGGACAGCCGCCTTTTGGGGTCTGTCTTTCTAGTCTGTGTATGTGTGTATGTACACATCATATTTAAAAGTTATTCAAACCATACATACCATTTAGCAATCTAATTTTTCCATAACATACTAAATACTATAAATGTATGTTACTAAGTGTACCTCCATTAGTAGTATTTTTAATGGTTGTAAAGCTAACCTTTTTATATGTGTATCCAATTTTTAAATTTAGAATTTGTTTTAATTGTGGTAAAAAGTAAGATGGAAATTTATCATCTTAATCATTCTTAAGTGTACAATCTTTTTGTTAGTCATTTAACTTGTTTTAAATTTTAGGCTGTTATAAGTAGCACTACAATGAATATTCTTGTAAACTAATCTTGGTATATATCCTTTTTTCCCCCAGTATTCTAAAAGTAGAATTACTTTTAGATCAAAGTTTATGTAAAGGTTTTTTTATTATTATTATAAAATCACTTTTCAGAAAGTTTTGCCAATTTATGGTCCCTCCAGTAATCTGCTTCCCCTGCCTTTCATGTTAGATTCAACTGTTAGATTAAAAAAACTCTGGGCTGTATTTTTTTCTTTTAATCACTTTGTAGTTGGGTTTTTTTGGCTTAAGGTTAAGGGGCGGGGTTGAGATAATCTTTTTTTTGTTTTATTTTGTTTTGTTTTTTGAGACAGGGTTTCGCCTTGTAGTTCAGGCTGATCCTGAACTCACTAGGTAGCCCAGGCTGGCCTTGAACTCACAGCATCCTCCTGCCTCATCCTCCTGCCTCAGCCACCTGAGTTCTGGGATCTGGCAAGATAGTCTTGGTATGTAGCCCAGGCTGATTCTAGCGATCCCAATCTGAGCATCCCTAGTGCTAAGATCACAGGTGTGCACCACCATGCCCAGCCCCTCTAGCCAGTATTCGGTGTGTGGCCACTAGAGCAGTGAACAGAATATGGGTGGGGGAGTTTAGCAGCCCAGTACTCAAGTGTCAGCATTGTTACTTAATAGCTTGTTGAATTTAGGAAAGTCAGATGCTCTAAGCCTTAATTGCCTAAAATCTGTAAAAACAGGAGTCATTTTTTTGGTGGTGGTGGTTTGGGGAGAGGGATACTGGTTTGTTTTGTTTTGTTTTTTCCTTTTTTTGAACCTTTTTTTTTTACCTGAGGGCCTTGGCACTGAGCTACATCCCCGGCCCTTTTCACTTTGAGATATGTTCTCACTAAGCCTCACCAAATTATCTAAGCTAGGCTTGAATCTGTGATTCTCCTGCCTCAGCCTCCCAGAGTGCTGGGTTAACAAGAGTGTACCAACCACCATACCTAGTTCTGTGGTTCTTTTCTTAAAGGTTGTTGTGAGAGTTGAAGGAGACAGTATCCGCCATAGCTAGCGCAGTGCCTGGGTACAGGGTGGGTACCATGTTCTGTGACGACACCAAGTTGCCAGGCTGAGGGTTCTGGACCGTATCTCCTTCACCTGGGTTTCCCAGCTGGGATCTCGTAGTGCCGTGAAGTTGGCTAATGTCACAGCTATGTCGGTTCACTGCATCCTGTGGGTCGTCCTGGCAGTCCATGCCCTGCGACACCTGTGCTCAGTAGCAGGGCTCTGCCAGCCCGGGTTTCCTGTGTAACCAGCACCGAGCAGAGGACAGCGGAGCTTCCGGTGAAGCCAAGCGCTGGCCTTGATGCCCTTGATGTCGATTTGTTAGTGTTTCCGCTTACTGTGATTCAGGGTAAAGGGAGAAACCCCATGCCTCCCCCGTTGGGTGGAATTCAGATTGGCTGTGTGACGAATTGTGGTATTAGCTTTGTATAAATGCTTGGATTTACTTCGTCTGTAATATCCAAATGAGCAGACATTCTCAATTCCTTAAGATCGTCCTAAGAAGACTTAGGGTTAAATAGACATAATACGTGCCATATGCAACTCTGATACTTAGTTTATCTTGCCACAGATATGTACTCTGAGAAGAAAGTATGGCTGGTTTTGTGTGAACCACTGTAAATTCTCTTCATTTCGTACAATTTACTGATGCGTGTCCTGTGGTAGGACCTTGAGGGTAGACTGTTTTCTGCACGCCTGGAAGTACAGTAAGAGAAAGAAGATGTGCATGTTACAAAGCATTGATAACTAAGTGATCAGGAAGAGCAGTGCCTACCATCAGACTTCTAAAGAACGAAGAATTTCAGGGCAAGGAGTGTCGTGGTGGAGACAGAAAAGCTATATTGAGCCTTGAATGACAGATATGGTTTGGCTAGGTGAAATGCGCAGAGATTAGGGCCAAGGTGACTGAAAGAAAAGACACCTGGTGGTGACTCAGGTGTGGAGGTGAACTGGAGATGTTAAAGGGATGGTGGGAGAGTGATGCGAATCAGAGGGTTTGCTTCAGAACAGTAGAGATTAGGGTTTTAAATGTCAGCCTGAGAGTTTGAGCTTCATACATTTGACAGTGGGGCACTGTTCAGTACTTTGGTATGATTAAAGGAACTTTATAGAAGAATAATTGGAGTTTATTTCATTTAATTTCATCATAAACCAGCACAGAGATAATAACTACAAGGCAGTCTTAGAATGAGTTTTTTAGCTCTCAGAATTAAATAATGACCTGCTGCTATAAAAATTACCTGACTGTAAGCCTCCTCTGCCCTTGGCCCGTTCTTTTTCTTCTCCATTTTTCCCTTTGCTGTCATTCTTTGTTTGTAACATAGGGATTAATATTTCCTTTTGCGAAAGGTTTTTTTTTTTTTTTTTGGAGACAGGTTCTTGCCGTGCAGTTCACACCAGCCTTGAACTCACAGTGTAGCCCAGGCTGGCCTTGAACTAGCGGTGATCCTCCTGCCTCAGCTTCCCGAGTACTGGGATTTACCACCAATACAGGCATGTGCCACCATACCTGGCCTTGTCAACGTTTTAGGACTATCAAAATATCACACAGTACTAATAATATGTCTACTGTTTTAAGACACTCTTGTCAGAGTAGTAAGCTACACTATTATTTGAAAGTAGTTGCATGTTATTACAAGTAGAAGGGAGAAAAATGCAGGGTGAAACCAAAGATTCCTTTTCTCATTCTAGACAGTTGCTGGCAGCAGCTTAATTCTGTGGGAAGGAAACATTAAAAACATTAAGCTGTGTGATGTCCATGATGTACCCTAATCCTACAATGACGTACTACAAAGATGGACGAATACACATTAAACAATAAACACATTCTGTGGGGTGAGAGTCCTTTGTCACCCTGTCCCTGTTCCCCTGAGCCCTTTGTGGGCGCTCTGAGAGTGCAGAGTAGCAGAGGCTTGTCTGAGGTGCTGGCGTAGGGAGAGCTGGGTGGAAGGTCCTGGGCCCCCCTGTTTAGCTCTGCCACTGTCTGGGGAATGACTGCCAGCCTCTGTGACCTTCCTCTGCCTTGTTGGATAACTAGGCATTTCAGAGATTCTTCCTGGGCCTCACTCCTCCCCTTCAGAACTCCTTTCCTAGACAGTGCTTCCCTGGCCCATGAGTCTTTCCTGTGTTGGCCGAGAGCTCCTCGAGCTGTGTTCCTGCCCTGTCAGTGCTGTATTGATGGATGCTGGTCCAAGAGGCTGTAACCTAACCCTACCCTGTGCAGAGCTCAGCTACGGGTGGGGCATTCTGGATGGCTAACTGGAAAACCCTCAGGTTACATAGTAGTGCAGATACAGGAGCTTAGGACAGAAAAAATGTTTGTGTCATCCTGAAATTACTTTCGAGATTGTTCTGTAGCCAGAAGTCAGAGTAGAAAAGGTCCTTGGGGAGCATGAGTCTCTCATTTTTACAGTTGAGAAAACAAGGCCCCAAGAACAGAAGCAACCTGTCCAGCTACAAAAGCTGAACTCCATTTTCCTACTAGTCTGCTGTCTTCTGTGCTGTTTTGCCTCTAGCACCTCCTGGAAGAGCTGCTGTAATGATCAGTTGAGGTAAGCTGTAGAAAGGGCTTGGAATGCGATTTGATTCTGAATGAACACCCCATAAATGTTGGCTGTAGCTGTTGTTAATGCATCGCCATCCCTTCAGTAAGACAAACAGACTCCCAGTACTGGGATGGCGGGCGGCCTGCAGAGGCTGTGAAAGCCGCTCTGACCTCCAGGAGAGGAGTGTTCGGAAGAGTCTGTGGTGTGGGACTGAAGGACTGGAGGACAGCCTGCAGGCACCATGGCCGACTGCCCCTTCCTGTCCTCACCGCGGCTCCGAGGCAGGAAGAGGTCTGACTTTCCTGCAGTCCCCTCACACCTGCCACAGGTGCAGGCCCAGAGCTGCCTTTTAGAAGGTGTTTATGAAAGCGTCTCAGGCCTGCTGCTTTCTCAGTGACTGCCGGAACCTGGAGGGGAAGGGCTTTCTCCTCCCCCCAACAAGAATAAGCTGGGATGCAGGACATTGCATGTGGTAGCTCTTTTTAAGACATCTGAAAAGTTGTTCCATATTTGTTAAGTATTTCAAATGATAAGTTCTGAGATATTAAATATTTTGTTATGAGTTTCACAAAATAAAAAGTTCACGAAGAATTACTGTATTTGACTTAACGTTTACCTATTAAGTTCAGACTGTGGGGGTGTGGCTTGATTAAATGCTGCCTAGGACTGTCCGATTTGCACCTGCTGCCCGTGTGACAGTCCTGTCTCTTTCAGCCTAACCATGCCACACTTTGGACATGAGTTGCATGATCATTTTTATCATTGGTCATTTTGTTGTCAGCTAGTGGGCTCAGCTCTCATCTTCCATGAACCTGTGCTTCATTCTGCACTTAGCTTAGACTGCGTCTGATATGTTATAACTTAGGTGGCTCCTTACATGGAACCAAGACTGACAACATGGAATGCATGTTGTGATTTAACACAAACTACAACACTTGCTGCTCTGATTCAGAGATGCTCAGTTCCCTAAAGTCTTGCCTAACTGCATGTATTGTGACAAAATGTTCTCAGAGTGAATTCTTCTGCACCAAAAAATGTCTCATGGTTGTATTGGTTAAATACAACTTTGCAGCCTTAGAATTTGCTGGACCCTCCTTGCTGTCTTCCTGAGACAAGTGTCCCAGGAGCAGGGGCTCTGTGCTTGGTGCTGATGTGTTGACAATACAGTGATGAGCAAGGAACCCAGCCTCTCCCCTTGGGAAAGTCCTGACTTGTTCCTGAGCCGGCAGGTGAGGCAGGAGCCGTGTCCTCTGCTGTGGAAGAGGCTAGGTTAGGGTGGGGTAGGGGAGCTGCCCCAGGGGAGGTGGTTGTCAGATGCCCACAGAGTCCCTGTGCTTGGCTCTCCCTCTGTCTGTGGTGGCCTCCAGTATTTCTGGCTGGAATCTTGGAGTGGGGATGTGGGGGTGATGTTTTATGTTTGACCGTGAAGAATGAAGACGTAGTCCCAATAATTGTGAACCTCAATAGAGGCACTCGACATGTGAGTCCTTACTGCCGTTCATTCCCCTTTAGGTTGGTGCAGCTGGAAGCTGCCTGGTCTAAACTGCGAGAAGCAATTGAGGTATTCAGATAAGTACCTCATAAATTAAAATAGCATTGAAAACAAGAGCTTTGATGAAAAGGTTAATTATGGCAGTTGTGCAAAGAAAAAGAAAGCCCCTGTCTTCCTCTGCGCTGAAAGTCTGATTGGTGGTCACCGAGTCTGTGCGCCCTGGACCCGGAGGGCTGTCCAGATGTTGGCATCGGCGTCTGTAGGAAGTGGTGTCAGCTGTCTTAAAGCAGAGTCTAAGGAGTTGAGACGAGGCCATCTGTGGAGGATGTGGATCTGGTGTGTGGGGGTGTTTGGGTTTGGCTTGGTTTGGGTTTTTTTTTGTACCAGGGATCGAACCCAGGACCTTGCAGTTGCGAGGCAGGGATCGGAACCACTGAGCTAAATCCCTGGCCGGGTTTGGTTTTTTTGAGACAGGGTCTCACTATGTTCATGCTGGCCTTGAACTCACTGTGTAGTGCAGGCTGCCCCAGCCTCCGGAGTGCTGGGATTACAGGTGTGTGCCACCACACCTGGTAGGGGTGTAAATTTTGGCTATAAATCTCTAGCAGCTAGTTTCTGAAACTATTTAGTAAAATAAAACCTAGTATTAGCATTTCATTCAGCTATGTTGGTTGAATGAAATGCAGAAACAAGTTCTTTGGGGATGGTGAACAAATTATGGTAGAGTCAGATATCTATTTGAAGACACATAGGGAGTGGTACAGTTGAGAGTCAGTGCCACACAGACTGGTGACATTAAAACCATTTTTACTGCACAACTGAAAGATACTTGTCAGTGCTGCCTGGGACAGCTTCTCCCACCCCCTAAAGGTCGTCACCAGTCTTGCTCCATGCAGTGGGGACTGGTCTTTTTTTCCTCCTATGCTATTTAAAAGAAAATGCTAGTTCTTACCCTTAACTGATTTCATAGCCCATTAACCCTGCTGGTTGTTTTAGCACTTGGGAGGCTGGGTTCAGGTCCTCTTGTTGCACCTGCTGTGTGAGCTTGTGGAGGTTCCCTGGCCACTCTGCGCTCGCTGGTTGAAGCTGGAAGACACTGGCATCACCTACAGCGCTGCCATACTGACCTAAGCAGAGCAAAGTGGGCGTGCCCCACACCTGCTACACGCAGTCAGTCCATGGCTATTTCATTCTCTCAGAGGTTTGTTAGTTTACAGAGGTGGAAGGAGACCATAGATAATGATGGTGAACCCTTCTCCAGAGAACAACTAATCTAAAAACTAATTTTTGTTTTTGAGAATGAGGAAGGGGAATTTATTCCTATTGAGTGCAAGAATTCAGAGCTATGGATAGCCACAAAGTTTAGTCATGTCATTTAGAAACAGACCTGTGTGAAATAGTCTCAAACCAGTGGATTTTAAAATGGAAACAAATAGTATTAGCGCTTTGGGGTTTTAATGATTGAATCGTTACAGATACATGAGTTTGACTAGATTCCATACAGCTACTCACACTTAGCCGATCTCTGCTAACCTTCTCCAGTATTTAAAATGCTGGCTTTATTGTTTGTATAACTATCTGCCTCTGTTAATAGAATTAATGACACATATCAGGGATAGGCGGTTGTGGGAAAATAGGGTATGGAATTGCGCCTGGGGAAGTGATTCTAACTAGGTGAGTCAAAACTTGCTTTACTTTCTGGTTCAGTGTTTTTGTCCTCAAAATATTATTTTACAGTTACAGTTGTCAGAAGGACAAGTAAATATGGGATCCATTATCTACATAGAATATTTTTATCAATATCACAATAAAGATCATGATTTCCTTTAAATATTTAAGATTGAATTAGCCAGGGGCTGGGGATTTAGCTCAGTGGTGCTGCCACAAGGTCCTGAGTTCAATCCCCAGTACCAAAAAAAAAGATTGAATTAGCCAGGCATGGTGGTACATGCCAGTTATCTCAGCACTCAGGAGGCTGAGGCAAGAAGATCATTGTGAGTTTGAAGCCAGCCTGGGCTTCATAGTGAGTTCAAGGTCAGCCTGAACCATAAAGCGAGACCCTGACTCAAGAAAGAAAACAAGATTGAACTGAGCATAGCATTCTTTATAGTATAATAATAGCAAGACATTGACAATATCCAGGAACATGTCTGTAAGGAAGCATAGGGAAAGGAGAATCTGGGGACAGCCTGACACACTTTATGTAATGGTGATGATATTAACTTACAAAGACTAAAGTTTATAGGGTATTAAGCATGCATTCTTATACCTGATCTTGATGCTTAACTCTGACTAATGTGTGTATACAAGATATTATTAGACAAAGTGTTTGTCCAGTATCTTAGATTATAAATAACCCTGTTCTCACTTATTTTAAACAATGTAGTATAAATGATGCCAAAAAGGCTAGAACATTTTCTTCTCTCCAAGATCTTAGGTTTGTAAACAAGGCTCTGAAGGCGCTACTCCTGGAACTAATCTAGGCCATTATAACTCAAAATCTTTTGAAAGATGAGAATCCAAATTAAGTTTCTTAGGTACTTTTAATATTTTAATTTTAAGAAAATGTTTACCTCCTAAAACTGCCTTACTTGGGGCTTGTTTGTGTCGTGTCATAAGGAAAACAAATTGCTGGCCACTCACCTCAGCAGCTATGACTGCCTGGGCTCTCCCTGCCAGGGGAAGTTAGTGCCCTCAGGCCTGCCTTAGCCCTCTGTGGACTTAACTCTGACTTACTGAATTCAGCTGTTGGCCGAGTTGAGTTTTATTGTTGGGGATGGAACCCAGGACCTGGGGCACACTAGGCAAGACAAGAGCTTTGGCACTGAGCTGAACTACTTTTCCAACCTAAGAACAAACCTGCATTGTTTGAGAGCCAAGTTCTGGACTAGGTGGTTTGTAGCACTTATAAAAATCATTATTCCCATTTTACAGATGAAGAAATAAACACAGTTGGGCCAGGGATTTAGCTCAGTGGCACCGTGCCTGCCTCAAAAGTACAAGGTCCTGAGTTTGATCCCCGGTACTGCAAAAAAAATCCACAGATAGGTAAAATAGCTTGATAGCACAGCTTATGAGTAGAAACAACTTAACCCCTAGATTATCCAGCTCTTTTCCATTATGCTTTGCTATTTTAAAGGATCTTTCCAATTAGTGAGGTGGATTTTGTAAAAATGTGTTTATGCCACCACATCCTGACCCCAGACATCTCTCAGAAGACCACCGGGATGACCACCCTGTTGGCCCAGTGTAGCACGTTGCTGCTCTCAGAACAGTGGTGCCTATCCTGTTTGACCTTACAGTATACCAGCATAACCAAGAAGGAGTGAGAAGTTTCAAAGCAGTGCTGAAGATCACAAAGCTGGGTGGAGAAAGTTTGGACCTGAACTCAGATCTGTGGTTCCTGACTGTCCTTTTGTACTTTCTTGGGATTACATAAGAGATCTTTGTTCATGAAGTAGTGAAGCCATGATCGCACTGCCACTGTCCCCGGGGCTCCCTGCTGGAGAGTCAGGGGCAGTTCTCCTGGGTTACAAGCAGGGTGCTACTGGTGGTTCTGACATGGTGGTTACTGAATGAGTAACGAGGACATGCTGAGGTGAGGTTTCAGTGTTCAAACTCCATTCCTGTGTGATGCCGTACTTGGCGTACAAAAATGTTTGTAGGGGGCCGGGGATTTAGCTCAGTGGTTTCACTGCCTGCTGTGCAAGCTCAAGGACCCGAGTTCGATCCCTGGTAGCAAAAAAAAAAAAAAAATATGCAGGAAAATACTAAGGGAAGGATCATAGATGAGAGCAAACATTAGATTCACAAAGACCTAACTTTGAATCCTGGCATTGCCCACTTGGTTCTGGTTCCTTGGGCCAGTTAACAAGCCATTCTTTCTTGTATGGGGAAACAACTGCCTGTGGATCAGTGGAAATGGGTATATGAAGGGATTAGCATCTTACCTAGCCAATGTGTACTGGTTTTCTTTTTTTTTGGTACCAGGGATCAAACTTGGGTCCTTGAGCATGCACAGCAGGCAGTGGAGCCACTGAGCTAAATCCCCAGCCCTGTACTGGTTTTCTAATATCCACAGGTAAATGTGGTAGCCATTTAATACATGCAGTACTCGAAGATTTCCTCTGAAAGGTTTTTTCCAGCCAATATTATTTCATTTTGTTTAGAAAGCTATCAATTGTAGCATGATTATATCTAAAGTACCTTATCAGTAGACAACTCCCAGCTACTGCTAACAGAAGCCACGGATGATCTGGACAGTTGATTTTCTAAGTTTCTCCATTTTATATTCGGAGTATATAGTTTGAAAACTCATAGGGAAGATAAGTTTTTCTACCTATTTTCTTCCATTAGCATAAAATGATTTCTTGAACTGGACCATTTGGAGGGCATATTGATAGGGACCAGGGAGCCATGCTAGGTGGGTGGTATCCAGGGAAGGGAGTTGGCCACGGTTGGGGCTTGGAAAGTGAGAACATGGGGTAGTACCGTGTGGAATGTCCTGTTACTTAGATTCTGAGCTTGTCAGCTTTAAGACCTACCAAGTAGATCATATGCCATTATTTTATATCACCCATTATAGCTTTCTTTACCAAGATTAGCAAATCAGAGAAGAGCGAACCTACTTCAGAAATGTGCAAAATGGGGCTGGGGATTTAGCTCAGTGGTTCTGACGCCTGCCTTGCAAGCACAAGGTCCCGAGTTCGATTCCCTGTACCAAAAAAAGAAAAATAGAAATGTGCAAAATGCCATTCTGAAATCTATTGGAAAACTAGCAGCCCAGAGGAAGTATTTTACTGATAAAATTCTCACAGTTGAATTTTATTATTTAATATATGTCTTGGAGTACATTTTATACACTTCTAGTTACATACTATTCTGACTAAATTTTTGTTTGGTTTGGTTTTTTGGTACCAGGAGTCAAACTCAGGACCTTGTGCTTGCAAGGCAGGCACCACTGAGCTAAATCCCTGACCCAAATTTTTCATAACTTACCTTTATGTGTCAATCAGTAGTTTTATATTAACAGGTATATGAGAGCATTAGCTGTTGATCCAAAGCTTAAGGGTTGTAACTGAAAGGATATAGTACAGACGACTAGGGATTGTGTATTAACATTTTCGAAAGATAAATGGTCCATTTTGAAATATGCATCAATTCAGATATTTTTAAAATGTGACTTTCTTTGGCTCCCAGTGATGACTTGAGTAAATAAGCGTTTAGATCTGATTTCCTGATTGGAGCAATGAGAATAATGAGATGTGTTTTACTTACCCACCATGGTTTTGGAGTCAGAATCAAATAGGGCCTGGGTGTGAGTTGGCAGCGTGCCGTGCTGAGAGGCAGGAGCCTGGTGAGGAACCCGATGAGTGCGGTCCAGGCTGCCCCGAGTCGAGCCCCAGGGGGAGGTCCTGGCCACGGTGGCATGGCTGAGGGAAGGTTCTACCGATGAGGAAGCCGAGGTGCACGAAGCTTACTATGTTGTGCACGTCCTTACAGGACTGTGGGGTCAGGCTCACATGTGGCCCCAACACCTCGCTTTTCCGCTCCCAGCTGAGTGTCCCCAACACTGCCCTCTTGGGCCCTTGGGGCTGTGGAGCTAGGGACCAGACTGTTTCCTTAAAAGACTGGAGCCTCGGCTCTTCAGGCCACATCTTGCTGCCTTCGCTGGCGTCTGCTCCAGGGTGCGTCTTGTGGATTCTGGGTCTGTTATGAAACAGTGCTGTTTGTGGCCTCTGGGTTAAAAATAGCCCTGTGGTGCTCATGGGGTGCATTAGTAGCGCCAGCCTCTCTATCATCCTGCACTTCGCAGCCAGGACACTCCAGATATATTAAGCTGTGAGTAACAGTGCATCTGCTGCAGCCCTGCCTGTGCCCACAGACCTTTCCTAGAGCTACCATGGCTGTGCTTTTTATTGAAAAACTGCAAATAAAAAGTTTCCATTGCTTTCAGAGTTTGGAGCCACTATCCTGATTAATGTGACAAGCAGGGGAAATCTTTCTTTCTTTCCTTTTTTTTTGGAGTCAGGGTCTCATTGATGTAGTTCAGGCTGGCTTTGAACTCTCTACAGCCTAGGCTGGCCTCAGACTCCAAGCAATCCTCCCGCCTCAGTCTCCCGAGGGCTGGGATTACAGGCATGCACCATCATGCACGGCCCTAAGGGAAATATTTCTGAAATGAGAAATTTTTCTGATCTTTCCTGTCTGACCCCCTCAACCTGAATATCTTTGTAAGTCGAGAAGGGATTTTTGTTGTTAAAGTTTAGAGATAGTGTGGACTGATACACTGGAGCCTAGTACTTAAAACCTGAAAAGAAAACCTAAACCTTCATATCTTCAGGTAATTTTAAGATAGATAAATGAATTTAGGCAAAATGTCATTGTTTTTTAGTTTTTGAGACAGGATCTCACTATGTAGTTCAGGCTGGCCTTGAACTCACTATGTAGTCCATGTTGGCCTTGAACTTATGGCAGTCCTCCTGCCTCAGCCTCCTGAGTGCTGGGATTATAGGCGTGTGTCACCATGCCCCCAGTGTCATTGTGTTTTGTAACAAGATGTTTTACTGCAACACCTAGCTAGGTCTTGCATATTACGAGCGTCCTTCTTTTTGAATCTTTTTCTAGACAGCCTGTTAACCTACTCTTCCCCCCTTAAGAGACACTGCATACCTTTGAGGAGAATTTTCCAGACCCTATCCCATTTTAGATACCAACTGGTTGTGCTTTACTGGGAATTTTTGGAGTTTGTTGTAAAGTGGTTCATGGTCGTAGGTAGTGGATGTTGAGCGCAGTTTATCCTGTCGGGTGTGGATTTATGTGTCTGTCTTCAGAGGGCTTCGCCTGGTAAGAACCTGCTGGCCTGCCGGCTGTAGTGTGAAGTAATCCATCCCTTCACTGCCCTTCTTTGTCCCTAGTTTTACGGGAAATAGCTGAAATAAATTTTTGTCGTAGCCTTTTGTCAGTATTTTTAGAAGCAGCTGGAAATGCACGGCATAGGAGCCAGTGCTGGAGACCTTTGTCATCACCGGTGTGCTGTTCTCTGCTTTCAAGTTGCCTCAACACAGCTGAGTTGGTCCGAGGAGCAGAAAACAGGAGTGCGCGGCCGGCCAAGGCAACAGGAAGCCGCCGGGCCAAGCCGGCCGGGGACGCGGGGCGGGCCAATCAGCGGCGCGCGCTGTTGCTATGTGGCCTGCTCTCTGCCTTAGTGGAGCGGCCAGCTCGCCCTCGCCCTCGCCCTCGCCGCCGCCGCCGCCGCCGATGTCTGGGGCCGGGTGCTGGGCACGCAGCCCTTGACAGCCCAGCCGGAGGCGACTTCTGCCCTGCGAGATTCCAGCATGGTCTTCAGTGGGAACAAAGGGCCTCCCAGAGAAGGTGCGTGATGAAGCGCTTTCAGCGGCCGCGTTCAAGCTTTCCGTTTTCCATGGCTGTTTACCGGTCGTGGTGCTCGCTTCACGTGGGTTTTTAGTAAATAGTCCAGGAAAGTGAGCTCTTTTTGAACAAGACTGGTCTCAGGGAATCTTCTTCAGCTTCGCAAAGCCTGTTTTCTCTAAACTGCTTTGCTTAAAAGATGATTAAAATGCTCATCTGAACAATGAGTAGGAAGAAAAGAAACCAAATAGAAATGAGAATACTGGGAAGGGAGTGTAAGTGAGCCAGAAGTATTAACGGTGAATGTGGGGGCAAAGGATGTTTTAAAATAACAGCTGTTAAGAATGTATTTAAAGTAAGTTACTAGTTTTAATTGAACTAGTGTGGATTTGACAGATTGTCAGAATCTGTTTAGTGAGGTCTTCCACACAGAATCGGTAGAGGCTGGTAGGGTCTGTGAAGCGCTGGTGCAGACGCTGCCCCAGGTCGTGCAGCCCTTCATCATTCAGTCTGGACCTCTGGGAGCCCAGATAAGACAGGCAGCTCCTCGTTGTCGTCGTGGGGGGACAGGTGTGAGGCCAGAACACTGGTGGCCTGGTGGGGAGTGACAGGAGAGCAGGCCTCCCTCCCAGTTGGCGGGTTCCGACCCTACTGCTCAGTACTGCAAACGGGGAGGGAAGTCGTATTAATTTAAACCGCATTGACTCGGTGTTTATTTTAGGGTAAATAAGTGGCACATAGGTTGCAGTTTGTTTCTGTGGGATCTGGAAAAACTGGTTTGTCTGACACATTCTATGAAAGTTTTAAAGTATTTTAGAAAAACAAGGGATTTCTTTTGCATTTTCTCAAATACTGATAAATTAGTTTGCATAATTGCCTTAATGATTCTTTCTAAACTGATTAAACAGAGCAGACTAACATATTGCCCATTTTATGAAAAATTCACCCTAGGCTAATCACCAATTTTTCTTTTACCTATTTAGTTTCGTATGGTTACCTAAGTGAATCCTTTTTAATTCACCTGGTGACTTTGGCCTGATGAGTAAAGTTAGTATAAGTTCAGAGAGCTCTATTAACTTTACACATGTTATATTTTGGAGGAAGATTGATTTTGTTGTTCTTGTCAAAAGGTACCTGTCGTTGTTTCTTAAAAAACAACTCAAAATATATCCTTGCTTTAACAGTATACGTATATATATATTTGTATTAAGTGAAAAAGCCTTAAAATTAATTGTCAGTGCAAATTTACAAAGTAAGTTGCCCTTAAACACTAAAAAAGTGTTTCATGCGGACCCCTTGTTGCTGAACTTTGAAAGACTGACATGACTTAGTTTTTCCATTTGTTAGGTGCACCAAAAAAATTGAACTTGATATTATAATAAAACTTACAGCAAAATAAAGAAAGTGATTATTTGGACTTGTCAGCTCCACAACATACAGTAGTTACTTCCAGTAGAACAGCTGTTTGTAAGGGGGGAGGTATGAGTGCAGAGCGAGAGCAGGTACAGGTGTGCAAGAGGACTTAGGTTCGCTGAACACGACCAACTACATGAGGTCAGTCTCCCCATTTTCTTTTTTAAGCTTATTCTTGTCTCAAATTACTGATTTGTGGAGAAGGTTGTTTTGTTGAGGCAGGAACTCACTATGTAGCTCAGGCTGGCCTTGAGTTTGCAGTGATCCTCTTGCCTCAGCCTCCCAAGTGCTGGGATTACAGGTGTGCCCCACCACACCTGCATGGATTGCTAATTTTATTTTCTAATTATAGAATCACAAAAACCGAAGATTTAACTTAAATGTGTTTGTTCACTTTTCCCTTTGGTTTGTTTCGTAAGAATTTAGAACCTCCCAGAGCAGGCTGTTTTCATTCTTAGGCTGCAAGAGATGGAGGGACGTGAAATTGAGCGTCCTGCTGTATCACAGGAGCCTCTGCTGTTGTGTTCAGAAGGGGTATTCTAGGACAATCCCAGGCTTTTTCCCCTGTGCCCAGCACCTAAAGGTGTTTTGTACACTGGAGCATCTCAAAGTTCCTTCCTGTTCAGCTTCAAAACCTTAGGGTAACTGAAGTTCACAATCTGGTCAGTTATAACAGCACTGCTAATGTGTCCAACTCTGTGACTTTAATATTTGACAATAGAATTTTCATTGTCTCTTTCTGTGTCAGATCTGTAAATTAGCCATACTTTTTTATACTTGTGGAAAAATACTTTGGAGCTCACAAACAGTGAATTTTTGTTTGTTTAGGCTGCTTGATAAAGAAAAGCAAGTAGAAGTCCAAGTATTTATCACATGCTGTGATTGCTGTAACTTTTAAAAAACTGAACTGTGTTGTTTATTTTGAAATTGCTGGGCTATAATATATAAGGACTACCTCACTTACGTTCTGAAAGTCTGTAGTTTAAAACCCGAGGGTGGGAAGGGTAACAGTCTGGGTCTCTCTCTTTATCTACTTTTGTAAAATCTTTCGAAAGTCGAAAGTCATTAGCCCTTGAGGAATCATCACTAGTGTTGGCTTCCTGGACTCTTGAAGGGTGTGCTCTTAAGTACGGCTGAGGCCTGATGTCTCTTTGCCGCTCTCTCTTAGAAATTCCATCACTTCTTCATTGCCTGGATCCAAGGAAGGTTTGCTTTTCTCAGTCAGCTGGGAAGGGAAGTTTGAGCTTCCTTTTTTGTTGGGCGTATTTATTATCCTTCGACATTGTCTTGCCTTGTGGCCCAGGCTGGGCTGCAGGCCTGGGCTGGAGAGATCCTCCCCTCTCCCTGATGGACAGAGAAACGGCAGGTGGTGCTCGGCCCTTTCAAATATCAGAGGTGCTATTGCATGCACTTCATTGCTTTTGCAGGAATGTAGTGTATTTTTCTTTTTATTGTGAGACGTCACTATATCCAAAAAATCAAAGATGAGAGCTATACAAATAGAGTTGTGATGGCAATGTGATCTAATCCTTTGGGAGCAGGCCTCAGTGGCAGTGGCAGTGTAAGGACTATTAATTGAGAGACTGGAATTTATCTCCTTAATTCACTGGTCTCAGTTTTACTCATTCAGGGACTTTTTGTTGTTGTTGTTACCAGGGATCGAACTCGGGTCCTTGCACTTACGAGGCAGGCGACGCAACCACTGAGCTAAATCCCCGGCCCCATTCAGAGACTTTTGAACATCAAAGGAATTTAATGAGAAGTTTTAAGATTAACAGGGGAATAATAAAATTACAAATTACAGGAAGTTGTCAAGATAGGATATAAAAAGTAATCAGGCCCAACCATATGCAATTCAATAAAAAATATAGTGAATGCGTAAACCTTTAAAAAATATTATTACACAGCTGGGGATTTAGCTCAGTGGTTCCGCTGCCTGACTCACAAGCACAAGGACCTGAGTTCGATCCCTGGTACCAAAAAAAAAAAAGTATTATTACATTAAAAGACAAATTGCCCCTCAGAATACCCTTCCCCCTTAATTCAGACACACTCATCCCATCATCCTTGCCTCTTTCTTTCTTTCTTCCTTCCTTCCTTCCTTCCTTTCTTTGTTTTTCTTGCCGCTTTCTGAAGCAGCTCTGGAGTCCTCTTTCCTGAGTGTCATTAGTAATGCTGTCCTGGCTGCCTTGATGTCCTGAATTGATGCAAAACATTTCCCTGTCACTGTCATTTTGTCTTTGGGGGAGAGCCAGAAGTCACATGATGCCAGATCTGGTGAATAAGTTAGATAAGGGACATACTGTAATTTTTTATTTTGTTTTGCTGTTAAATTTTAAAACTTTTACTAGTGCATGTTTGCAGTACACATTGATTATATTCCTTGTGGAGAGTAGGTACATGTACCGAACACATCTCAATTCTTTTTATGGTGCTTTTGACAAATTCCCATACACAGCTGATCAATGAGAGGTGATCATCAAATATGATAAATGTGTAAATTTACAAATTTATTGCAATAAAAGATACCTTGGCCATTAAAGCTCCTCAAAGTCCTCCCCCTCACTTTGAACACACTTATCATTTTGGGCATTGTGTCTTTTACTATAATAAGTTTTTTGTTTTTGTTTGGTTTGGTGCTCTTTGTTTGTTGTTGTTTTTGAGACAAGGTCTCACTATGTAGCCCATGCTGGCCTTGAACTCAAAGCAATCTGCAGGCCTCAGCCTTCCAAGTGCTAGAATTACTGATGGTGCGCCACCATGCCCAGTTTATAAATTTTTGAAATTTTAAAAAATAAATTAAAAAAAAAATATATATATATATATATATTTTATTCTTTTTTTTTAAAGTAAATTTAAAAGGGCCAGGGATTTAGCTCAGTGGTTCCACTGCCTACCTCGCAAGCACAAGGACCCAAGCTCAATCCCCAGTACCAAAAAATTAAATTAAATTTAAAAATAAATTTTTAAATGTTTTAAAGTTATAAATTTTTAAAATTCAAACATTCACCAAATCTTTTTTTTTTGGTACCGGCAGTTGAACTCGGGTCCTTGAGCTTGCACAGCAGGGGGCAAAACCACTGAGCTAAATCCCCGGCCCCACACCAAATCTTTTGACACCCTTTGCACATAGGTCAGATTGTGCTGGAAGCTTCCTGTTATCCAAAGTATGAGAGAGAAACCATGCCAGTCAGTTGCACACGTCCTGTTCTGTCATTGGAATTGCTAGATATTGGCTTTAAAATTTACATTAATGTCTGTTTTCTTAATATTTTGAAAGTTTTGTTTTACTGAGCTTCAGAATTTGAGTGGCTTGCCTATATGGTTATTTAGCTGTGGATACGGGGTGTGCTTTCACCTGCTTGGCACTTAGTTTAAGTGAGAGATGTGGGAAAATGACTTAAATTAATGACCCAGTGTTAAAACTCAGTGAAAGGTGATATTTTATTATAGTAAACTTTCCTCTTCCTAAAATTCTACATTAAAAATGTTTTCTCAGTATTATGGCCATTGTAGCTTATAATATTTAGATTCTCCCCTGCCCCCAGCCTCCTCGCATTTACAAATTTACTTTGAAGTTTCTCAGTTGTCTAAGATATTTCATGATCTAGGAAGCCATGAAAATATGGAGACTGATGTAGAAAGAGAAGGCAGAGGCCGAGGATGTAGCTCAGTGGTTCCGCCATCTGCCTTGCAAGTACAAGGTCCAGAGTTCGATCCCCAGTACCAAAAAAAAGAGAGAGAGAAGGCAGAGCTGATGGAGAAGTACATGACTACCTGAAGATAGATAAAAGTGGGAAACAGAAGTGGGAGAAACACTGTGTCCTTGGTGTGGCGTCTGCAGCCCTCTCGCCGTGTGGAGGGGTTAATCAGCTGTGAGTCCCGTGGGGATTGTGTACTGGAAAGTGACTTGCTTTGACTTCTTGAGTAGGACTGAGCCCATGTAATTGCCGCTGCTATTAGTGACAAGGGACAAGCCAGCCACCTGGGAGCCAGAAATTAAATATCCTGAGTAGAAGAACTATCTTGTGACATAAAAATCAGATTGTGTTGGGATCACTTTTGAAAACTCAAACTTCAAAGCCAGAATGTTTAGAAAATGCTCTTTTACTTGTCATTTTAATAAGTGCACAAAATTTCAACTGACTGTGGCATTTTCACTGCTTTGAGCTGTGATAATTTTATATTATCTTGGGAGAAAGATTAAATCTGGGTTCCATCCTGGTTTTCATATTTTCATCCAGCACTAAGATTTTTTGATTGCTACCTAAACATCATTTAGCCCTCCATTTTGCTCAGGATACAGTTTAGATTATTGAGAATTGAAGAACAAGCAAATAGAAAAAGAAGCCAAACATGGTGGCACACACTCTAATCCCAACACTCAGGATGCTGAGGCAGGAGGATCATCATAAGTTCGAGGCCAGCCTGGGCTACATAGTGAGTTCAAGACCAGCCTGCAGTACAGAGTGAGACCCTGTCTGAAAAGAAAAACAATCAGTGTTTTCCAGGTATCTTTCATTTTATTCCTGTAGGTGAGGCTGACGTGCTGCCTCAGTGGCTTCTCTCTTTGGCCCAGAAACTACTTTGCCCTTGACAGCAAAGGGAGGAGGACCCTTTTAGAAATCAGGACCCCAGTTCTACCTGTGTGTCTTGCAGCGGTGTGTTCGTTGTGGGTAATGCATACTTGCCTTGGATCACTTCTCCCCAGAATGTCCACGCAGGGAAAGAAGAACTGCTGCATCTCAGTGTCTCATTCTGACCCTTTAGGGAATCTGCAAGAGCTCACAGCCCCTTTCCCAGGAAGAAGATGTATCTGTGTCTGTGTGCACAGATCTTCACGCATACCCACACCAGGATTCAGAGGTTCACATGTTCTCTTAGGTTGAGAAATTCTCTTAAACATAATTTGGTTTTATCCAGAGTCTAAAAGCATTAATTTTTAAAAATTGAGGCTTAACAGGGCTTGGCTCAGAATTTCAGGATACATATGCCTGTGGAGAGTGACGAGGAACACACAGCACTCTTTTAGCTTCCAAGGCAATAGTGAAGTGTGCCGGTGCACGCCTGACTTTCTCCTCCTGCAGGGGCCACTGTGCCCTCTCGGGCTCCTGCACTCTGCACAGGATCTGGTGCAGAAAGAACAAGCCATCCTGCAAAGCTCAGAGCTCTGAGTTGTAGGTGAGATCAGAGGACACCTCAAAGATGCCGTGTTTGGCCGTAGACTACCACTCGAGACCTCTTCCAGAAATGTCTACACTGGAAATGTCAGTCGAATATCATCTCATTCTGACTTTGTTTTCGGGGGGGGGGGGGTTGGTACCAGGGATCCAACTCTGGACTTTGCACTTACGAGGCGGGCAGCGGCACTACTGAGCTAAATCCTCGGCCCCATTCTTTGTGTAAGAGACTAAGCTGAACTGATCTCACTGCGTGTGTTCAAGTTTCTAAACTCTTAATTAAAAACATCTCTTTCTTCGTCCTGCTATTTGCCCATGAGTTTTCGGTTTCACACATACAAACACACGCTTGGTGGAAACTATGACTGTTGAGAGCACTTTGAAGTAGGGTCATGCATGTGGTGGCAGCAAGAAGGTTGAAAGGACAGAATGTGTCTTTCAGGACCAGTCTGTGTTGTAACCATATTCCCATGAGGTAAAAACATAAGGCAAGGAGGCCAAGCCTAAGGGTGACTTTGGAAAGCTATGTGCCAGTTAGCTGGGATTAGCGAGACTGGAGCCGCACAGAAAGCTCTGGAACAGTGGGCCCGTGCTGAGTGCTCTCTCGTGTGTGCAGGTAATCAGAAGTCGGGCTTACACAGACAGGACTTTGTCTCCCCTGCGAGTGTGTTTTCTCCCTGAACTCCTTGCATGGGGCTTGGAATGATAACATCACATAATCGGGAATCATCCCACAAAGAACAGTGAAAAGCACAATATTTTCTACTCAAGGCTCCAAAATGTGATGGAGTAGGTGTAACGTTTACCCTGAGCACAGACAAATGAAGTCAAATGAGGTTCCTGTAGGTGAGAAGGTGGTGAGTCTGTGTGCTCTGTTCGTCTGATGCGTGGCTGGCAGCATCTTTCTAGCAGGCTGTACTTTAAGGAGGCAAAACAAAAGGACATTAGGTGTTCTCCAGGCATTTGACCAGCTCTGACCCTTAGATTCCAAGCACCTTGTCCCTTGCAAGCTTCCTCTGCTGGCCAGGAGGCGGCCCCTCCCACCCACTGTCCCCTCCTGCAGGCCCTCTGTCCACAAAGCTGTGGCAGTGGCTGGAGTTCTGACACATCAGTGCTGCTACTCCAGCCTCTGGGTTTCTTTTTAGAGCGGGGTCGGCCCCACCTCCTCACTCAAGCACGCTGTAGACTGCTCTGATGTGTTGCAGCTCTAACCCTTGAGAGGCTGCTGAGGCCCAGAAATGCCAGTGATCAGGAAGCACAACTCAGAATGGGTTCCCTACCTTTATTTTTATTTTTGATAATTTAAGTGTTTCACCCTCACCCTAGAGATTTCATGAGTGAGCACCTAAAATAGTCTCATTATTTTAAAACAAATGTTTTCTTGTTCCATTTGAGAGAATTATATAGATAAGATAGAAAAGAGTTGACAATTGAAATGTGAAATCCAAAGAAAAATAAAGTAACAATTATTTGGAAAGAGTAACAGGAAGCTTTTATCAATTAGATGAACTGGAAATAAGATGAAACATTGGACGTTCATTCCAGTGCTTGTTCACGTCAGACACTGTGCTAGAGAGCAGTAAGACAGGCAGCAGCTCCAAATAAGTGCTTAATTTTAGTTGTGCTTAGTTGTAGGAAGAGAAAATAGAAGCTGCAGTGAACTCTTCTCAAACCAGTCAGAGCCATGGAAGAGGGTCATGGTTCAGATGACGTGGGACAGTCTGAAGGAGGATTATGTATATGAGCTGAAAGAGATCATCTGTCTCAAACCCGGTTTTTTAAATCTGTAGAATATGATCAAGTGAGAATTAAAAATCTTCCTTTCTGAGAATATAAATTATGTTAGAAAAAAAATTATGTTAGAAAATGTAATGAAAGGATCCTTGCACAAGGACAACAAACAAAAATATGGTTTTGAATAAACTTAGTAGAGATATTCAGGAATTAGATGGAGATTTTAAAACTCTACTGAAGGGGGGCAGGGATTCAGTGGTTTTGCTGCCTGCCTCATAAGTGCAAGGACCTGAGTTCGATCCCTGGTACCAAAAAAAAAAAAACCTCTACTAAAGGCTGTGGTAAAAGGCTTGCATAAATAGTGAGCTCTAAATGTTTAAAAGCAGTTTTTAGAAGTTAGTTGCAGTGGGTTTTGGGTCACTGGCTGTAGTTTTGGGAACCACCGATCACATCACAAGGTGCCTAAGGACAAGGAACACAACGAGACAGTGTGCAGAGCCGGTCGCTCTCTGGTGAGGAAGCCTGATGTTCCGTGTGGCTCCTAGAGGCCACCTGCAGCTGGGAGGGCTCCATGGTGGCCTGGAGAGGGGAGGAGTGGGGCTGTAGCTTAGGCTGCCCAGGGCGGTGATGGAAGAGGAGGTGAAGAGAGGTGGGAGGGTTTTATTTCCACCTCCTCCCCAGTGCTCCAGCCGTGGGGAGTGGGGAGGGTCAGTGTCGAAGAGGCTGAGAATAGCAGCTGTCAGGCCACACAAAGCAAAGCAGCTGTGGTTGGGACCAGTTTTGCACTCCAACCAGCACCTCCAGGATTATTTTTAGCTTGCAGTACCCTAGATGTAGGGTCAGAGTGCCTGTGGCCAAAGTGGTATTAACAACAAATGGGATGGTAATATTTTATAATTGCAAAAATTCACTTAAGTGGAATCAAATACTGGAATTGGAAGGGGCCACCTAGTTTCACATCTTAATTTTACAATCGAGTTTGCTGAGGATCACAGTTTAATTGACCTTTCCCAAGGACTTGGGGCTAGTTTGTTACAAAGCTGAAATTAGAACCCAGGTCTTCTGGCTCCAGTAAAGCATTTTTCATACTTTTTGCAAGTTGCTTAAAATTTTTCATTAGGCTTGTGTTTTTTTGTTGTTGTTGTTGTTTTTTGGTATTGGGGATCGAACTCAGGTCCTTGTGCTTGCGCAGCAGGCGGCGAAACCACTGAGCTAAATCCCCAGCCCTAGGCTTGTGTTTTGAGAAATCTGTAAATTTCAAGATTACACCTGTAAATGCTAATCTAGTTATCAGTTATTTAACTGTCAGACTTTAGGAAAAAGATCTAAGTTAAAGATGAAATTTAAGCAGATTGGCAAATTTAACTTTTAAACAGATTTTGGGATAATATAACAATAAATTATTGCGTGATCGTAATAGCTATGCTCAATTGACTGTAATTCTAATTGTGTGTGAATTGGCTGAGCTAAAACCAGTTTAATCTAGTTTCAGGAACTATTCTGCACTTGGCTGCCTGATGCGGGTGGTAATGGCCACAGAGTCATCCAGTAAAACATTAATTAAAAGCATTACTTTAGCACTGAATCTACTGCTTGAACATTATCCTTATCAAAGGATACTACCTTTGGCAGAGTTACCATTTTAAGGGGGAAATAAGAGCAATTTGAAACTGCCTTTGTAGGAAAAAAATGAAAAAGAATTGTTTCTGTTAGGGCCGGGGATTTAGCTCAGTGGTTTCGCTGTCTGCCTCGCAAGCACAAGAACCCGAGTTCAATCTTTGGTACCAAAAAAAAAGAAAAGAGTTGTTTCTGTTCTCAGTGACCTTGCACAGTAGTAAGGGGTTATCCTCAGAAGGACCACTTACAACTAAACTGTAATCTTCCGACCTGAATAACTGATCTCAGTTTTTAAATTAATTTTATTGGTACATTTTAGGTATACAATATAATGACATTCATCATTGGAAATTTGCACCTTTACATAATCTCTCTTGGATCTTATTTTTCCCCTTTCCCTTGCCCTCCCTTTAACCCCTCCATCCCTCCCCATTTACAAAGACTTTGTTTCCATTTTTTCCTTTTCTCATATTAATTCCATTCCCCTCTTTCCTTTCCCCTACCCCTCCCACTTCCCCTTCTCCTTTGCCCCTTTTCTTCCCATTTCACATTATCTATTATACCTTTTAGTCCTCATTTACACTATCAGTTTCTCACACTAGAGAAACTATTTGGTATTTACACATGTGTGTCCTATTTATTTCACCTAAAAGGATCGCCTCAATGTGCATCCACTTAACTATAAATGTCCCTAATTTCTCTTTGATCGCCTCAGTTTTGCCCAGATTAATAGATGAATCCACGTGAGCAAATGAAGTGACAGGGGTGTCCTTACCTGCTTTAATTGGTGGAACCACTGAGGAAGCTGTGGCTATTCATTTTAAAGTTTTTGGTTTTTTTCTTTTTCATTTTCTGAGACAGGGTCTCGGTATGTACCTCAGGCTGGCCTCAAACGCACAGCGATCCTCCTGCCTCAGTCTCCTGAGTGCTAGGATAGCAGGTGTATGCCTCCACGCCCAGCCCAGCTGTGGCTATTCTTTAGGATGGTTATTATGTTGTCTCATTTTCTTCTTGGAAATCTCATTTTCCGACGCCTGGTCCATTGCCCCTATTTTTGTTTTGTTTTGTTTTTTGGTACCAGGGATCGAACTCAGGACTGCGCTTACCAAGCAGGCACGGAACCACTGAACTAGATCCCCGGCCCGTTGCCCCTGTTTTAGAATGAGCAGACGTTGATCTTTGCAGAGCTGGTCTGGCCTCCCCAGCATCACTGTCTTCACAGGACAGCTCTGAGCATCTGAGCTGGTGCTGGAGGCCGCAGAGCCTGGCCCAGTCCTCTTGGCTCCGGTTTGTGGCTTCAGTTCAGGACGTTTCGGCGTTTCCCGGGCTCCACCCCCCTTCTGGCCTACGTCAGACGTTGGTGTCCACAATCATCCTCAGCATCTGGTTACCGAATGCCCTTTCTTCTCTGGAAGGGTGATGACAGCAGTCCAAGATAGATACTGTACATTGTCTTCTAACTTCGTATTTATTTAGGACATGAAATATTAAAGTTTTTGGTGCAGTTTCTTAATCCTGCGACTTCAGGAAATTTTAATTTTTTGGCTATCAGTAATACATAGCTTTAAAATAATACATTATTGAAAAATCATATAAAATTACTCGTGTTGCTGTTTAACTTAAGGAACTTTATCATATATTTTTTCTAAATAATACCTGCAGTTACTTTGTTTCAAGGAATCTGTTTCCTTGAATTTTTTCTTTTTTTTTTTTTTTAGTACTAGGTATCAAACTTGGGACCTTGCGCTTTTGAGGCAGGTGGTGGAACCACTGGGCTAAATCCCCGGCCCTGTTTCCTTGAATTTTTAATGGCTATAATATATGTTATCATTTTGATACTACTTAAACATTTTCCTTAGGTAATTTTTTCCAACTTAAAAAAATTATACTATATTAGATATAACACGGATTTTTAATATGATTTCAATTTTCATTCCTTTCATTAATAGGTCAAACATCTCTGTATATGTTTGCTCATTTTATTTCACCTTATGTGACTTCTCTTGTTATTTAACACCTGTTGTGAATTATCTTATCATAGTGATAGTTCAAGACAGCATATAGAGTAACAGAAATAAGAACATTTTGGTGATCATATGGTAGAACTATTTCTCCATTTGTTTATATTTCTTTTTTGTGGTGCTGGGGTAGAGCCCAAGGCCTTGTACATCCTAGACAAGCACTCTATCACTGAGCTATCCCTCAGCCCTCTCCTTTGTTTTTTATCTGTAAGAAGTATTTAGATTTTATACACTAGCTGGGGATTTAGCTCAGTGGTTTCGCCGCGTGCTGCGCAAGTGCAAGGACCCAAGTTCGATCCCCCGTACCAAAAGACAAAAATAAAAAATAAAAAGATGGAAATAGATTTTATACACTTGTAACTTGCCAGTATTTTCCTTTGTGTGTATTTTCTTATTTCAAAGCTAAGAAATTTCTTAATCTTCCATAGGTCAAGTAAATACACACTGCACAGTCTGCCCCTTTGAAGTTCTGTTTTGGAGCTGAGTGGGGCACACCTGTAATCCACTCAGGAGGCTGAGACAGGAGTTTGAGGGCAGCATGAACTACATAGTGACCCTCTGTCTCAATCTTTTTAAATTGTGTAATGGATCTACTCTTTTTACCCGTCACATATTCTGGTATGTGACATCAAACACTGCTTCCTAAAGTGTGGGTCACAGGCCATCTGCATCAGAGCCCTAGAGCCGTCCTGTTAAACTTGCCGACCACAAGTCTGAAGCTCTAGGACTCAGGTCTCTAGAACTCAGTCCTGGAAAGGTACGTTTCTACAGTCTTGAAAATGTGTTCCTGTGCAGATCTTACTGCTGCTGTAATGGTGTACCACAACTGCAGAGCTTAAAGCTCTGTAGTTTATTTTGCTCATGGTTCCAGAGGTGAGAAGTCGTGAAAGGGCCCAAAGGGCTGTGTTTTTCCAGAGCCTCCAGAGGAGACCAGATCTGTTTCTTTGACTTTTCCCCTGCTGGAGTCTTTCCCCATGGGAAAGCCGGCAGAGAGGCGATTCTGTGCTCTGTGACCTCTTCCTCACCTGTGTGAGGACCGTTGTAATTGTGTTCAGCCTGCCTAGATAACCCAGGAAAGCAAAGTGGCTAGTCTGGGCATGGGGGTCCACACTTGTAATCCCAGCATTCGAGAGGCTGAGCCAGGGTTATCCCTGTGAGTTTGAGGCCAGCCTGGGCTACATAGTGAGACCCTGTCTCAAAACAACAACATTACAACATATTTATATAGGTTCCAGGGATTGAGGCATGGACATTCCTGGGAGGAAGTATTATTCTCTCTGCCACAATACTTGGACACATTGAAAGTAGAGAACCAGTGGCATGCTACATGGGGAATTGCATCTCCTTGGACTGCTGATAACTGCTCTCTGTTCCATGTGGAGAAGCTTATACATGGTAGTTCGTAAGCTTTACATCCAGTCATTTGGAGAGCTTTGTATCTATTCTGGTAATCTCTTTAAAATATCTTTACCAAAATAAAGAGTTGGTAGTCCTCCAAGTCCTAGTTGGTTGTAGGTTTTTGGTAAGCATTGGTTATCTTTTATTTTAAAAGCCTTACAACACAATATATACCTTGAATGTGTCTTTAATTCCTCACCACCACTCAGTGTATTAAAAATTGATTTACAGGGCTGGGAATTTAGCTCAGTGGTTCCGCCGCCTGCCTCGCAAACACAAGGTCCTGAGTTTGATCCCCAGTACCAAAAAAAAATTGATTAACAGTGCTTGCTTCAGCAGCACATATACTAAAAATTGATGTACAAATTACAGAAAGGAGCACAGCGAAACAAAATCTAAGCAAAAAGTGTATAAATGAGTAGAAAATACTACTGATTTCTTCTTACTTTTATGCCTTATTTCCCAGGGCCACTCAGTGTCTGCCTTTCTGTGTATGTACCTCCAGCCTTTGCCTATCTGCATGTGAGGGTGCATAAATACCGTAAAGCATTGCTAAACCAAAGTAGGATATATACATATATACATATACCCTAATATATGTCCATATCCTTACCCATATGTCTGTATCCATACATCCATCATGTCATTTTATCTTTTCATGCAGCAGTGTTCTAGAGAATTTTCTGAGAGACACACAGAGATCTGCTTCATTTTTTAGCTGTATCAGAGTTTTCCATTGCAGAAATACATTGTTTTAACATCTTCTTTGCAGTGCTTTTTGTTTGTTTGTTGTGTTTCTAGTGGTGAGGACTGGACACGGGGTCTCAAGGAAGCACACTGAGCACATGCTCTGCCACTGAACTATAAATATGCCCCATTCTGAAATGTAGCTTTAACTGGCCAGTCTCTACTTTTATTTGCTAAGTTGGATAATCCTAAGTACAGAAACTAAATTACTCCCCCATAACCCTGTCCCATAGCCCTTGAGTTAATACAGCAAGCAGCTTGGTATGCATTGTTCGGGCTATTTTTTTTTTTTTTTTTGTATAACTAATACAGTTGCATAACTATACAAGTATATGTGTTTTTGGAATAAAGGATTGTGGCTTACATAGTGTTCTACAAACCTTTTTTTATTTTTATTTTTTTTAACCAATGATATATCTCAGAATTTTCATGTTCATGTCAGCAACATTAAAAAGCCACGGGGTGGGGATGTAGCTCAGAGGTAGAGCACTTGCTCAACATATGCAAGGCCCTGGCTTCAGGCTCCAGCACTGCCCAGTCAGTCAATCAATCAATCAATAATAGCCTAAGTACCATATTTAGCAGAATAATCAATTAAAATTTTGATAGAAAAACAATAAAATTGTAGAAAAGTGGATGCTCCTTTATTTTTAAATGATAAGTAAACTATTTCTGGTGGTTTCTGGTGGTTGTCAAGTGTTATTAAGCCATTTATAATTAAACCATACCCTTCAGAGGTAATGGCCTCTTGGTCTAGACCGACCTGTCTCGGCTTTACTGGTGCAGACTCCTACTCCCCACAGGCCTCACCTCCTGTGGACCAGTTCCCACACAGGACTGTTGGAGGCCACAGCCATTCAGACGTGTCAGGAGCTGTGTTGTATGTGTGACTTCAAGTTAACATCGGAGGGAGCAAGGGAGGGAGGGAGTGCCTTAAAGATTTTATGAGAAGTTAAAAGCCTCCAAATTATTTAATAGAGCTGAGATTTCAGTCCATTTCATCTCTCTTCCAGGCCTCCTACAGCAGTGTAAGGAAAAACATCAGTTATTTTTTAATTACAGCATAGAAAAATGAACTTTATAATTTCCTTATTCATATAGCTCTCATACAACCATAAAGCCAAAAGGTTTTAAAGTTTTAATGTTAGTTACAGAACCAGTAAACTTTAAATCATTGCGCACTGTGTGTGTTCCTGACTTGCTGGTGAAAATGTTCACACAGAACTGGGCGGGGGCAGCAGTGTTATGAGACAGGCCTGTGGGTCGGCCAAGGGCATGATCCCTGAGCCTTGACGTGTGCAGACGCCTGCCCCCTTGGGTGGCACCAGGCTGCAGTGATGTGTTGCCACAACCCAAAAGAACCATCTCTGTCTTAAGTCCACTGCTTTCTCATTGTACTGTTTGTCCATCTCTTCAATATGCTATGAACATGACCTGGCCGTGGTGGCTCATACCTGTAATTCCAGCACTTGGGGAGGCTGAGGCAGGAGAATCACCACAAGTTTGAGGCCCACTCAGGCTGCATAATGAGTTCAAGGGCAGTCTGAATTACATAGCAATACGATGTCTCAAAAAATCAAAACAAGGCCAGGGATTTAGCTCAGTGGGACCATGCCTACCCTCAAGTGCAAGGTCCTGAGTTCCATCTCTGGTACCAAAAAAAAAAAAACCCAGAACAAAACAAAAATGCTATGAACACAAGTCCTCACTGTAAGTGTAAATCACTGAAAATGTGACTATGACACTGAAATACAAGGCAGTCCCTAGTTATTTGTGGCCACCAAGAACAGTCCAGAATAGGTTGTGCTAATTTGGGGGGGGGGGTACCGGGCATCGAACTTGGGACTTTGCCCTTACGAGGCAGGTGGTGGCACCACTAAGCTAAATTCTGGCCTGGTTGTGCTAATTTTTAAAGATTTTCATTGAAAATAAAAGTGTTAAATACAGAGAGAGACCCTTTCCAGTCCCCAGAGCGAGTCTCACTTAGTTCCGAACTAGTTGTGTGTTTACGCAGACTCCTGACCCCCTCAGCGCACTCCCTGGTGCTGGTGCTGGCCGGGCCTTCTGTTGGGGTGTTTTGCCCCTCACTTCCTTCCCTGCCCCACACCACACACCTGCCCCCATTGCTCTGTCACCGACAGTGATGCTTCCGCAGCTGACTGCAGAGCTTTAGAACACTATTGCGCTGGCTAGACTTAGGTGAGGCTCTCGCTTGGTCTGTTTGGTTTTGGTGCTGGGAATAGACCCAGGGCTTTGCACATGCTCAGCAGGTGCCCTGCCCCAAGCGGCACCCTAGCTCTTTGTTTTGTTAAGTTTTCCAGTTCATTCTGTGTACAGCTAGGATTCAAAACTGCAAGACTTAGGATACTGAAAATTTCTACTGCGATGATTAAGGGTGAGAAGAATTCTACATTGCAGTGCTTCCTGTGTGGCACGCAGAGTTCACACAACAACTTTGTCTTGTGAAATAAACAATGCTGCAGCTTAGATACTTCCTGTTTTTCAAGAAAGTAAAGTTTAGGAAGACTAAATTTTCTTGGACTACATAGTTTAGAAGCAGGATTAGGATTCAAATTGTCTGTTAACCACGATCATAGCAATGAAACCATATTTTTTGGTACCGGGGATCGAACTCAGGACCTTGGGCTTGCAGGGCAGGTGCGGTGCCGCTGAGCTACATCCCCCCCCCGCCCCCAATTGTGACATTAGATTGATCTTCCGCAGACTTCTTTATTTGTAGGCCGCTGACAGCCATCAGTGTCCACCCACGGTGGCGCTGTGGAGGCTACTCTGGCCCGTTTTCAGACTGTGGGTGTCAGCGTGGATCCCGGCGTCCAGGATCTGCACGGAGACCTGGGCGCAGGCCGGGGCGGCGGACCCGAGAGTGCCGGCTGCCCGGGCTGAGCTGCCCGCCTGCCCACAAGTCCGGCACGGTCTGCAGGCGCTCCCCCTTCCGGCACGGGCCATCTCGCCGCTCCTCAGGCCGCGGGGCGGAGGAGGACCGAGCTTCTCCTTGTCAGGCGCCAGTACTCGCGGGGCAAAAACCGGTAATTGAAGTTTATACAGATGCCGTCCTGGGATAGTGAAGATTTATCTGTGCTTGATACTTTGTTTATTTTGCACAAAGTTGCTTTCTTCTATAATTTTTGTTGTTTCTTTATGATTCATGCTTCCCAAAACTTCTTAAATATAGTTTTAGGATAATTAAACCTGCAAAAATAAAAACAAAACTATTTTTCTGGTCTTTTTTAGGATGTAGTTAAGGGTGGCACTAAGTTGGCCAGGGTGGCCCTGAACTTTTGATCCTCCTGCCTCAGCCTCCAAGCACATGGAATTACAGCTGTGAGCCACCACACCCAAATTCTGCATGCATCTGTTGTTAGTGTCTTTGTTTCTCTCTCTTCTTCAATCATTCTCTCTTGATCTTCTCTCCCCCTTGCCATCTCTTGGCTTCTTTGAGTCATAGAGATAGAGATGCATAGAACTGATTTTTTCTTTTGAGTAAGACTAATGATTCAGTGTTTGACACACTTCGGTTATTATAATAATTATGTAAGGTGGTTACGCAGTGGTTATAATTACTAGTGGTTCAAGGTGCCCATCTTATTTTGTTGTGTCCTGCTGTCACAGCATACGTGAGGCTGGGTGATTTATGGGGAGCAGACTGGCTGGCATGTGCGGGTGCATGTCCCTGCAGTTCCCCTGCTCAGGCAGCTGAGGTAGGGAAGTTCAGGGCCAGCCTGGGCACACGACAACACGGAGAGGCGCTGTCTCTAAAGAAAGAGGGAGAGGAGCCAAGTGCAAGTCTGTCTGTCCGAGTTTCAGGAAAGGACAGGAAATATGGAGCCACTTGCTGGCTTTGCTTCCCACTGTGGTGTATCAGTCATCTTGGGCTTCATAACAAGCGCTGTAGGCCATGTGGCTTTGACTCCAGGAGTTTATCTTCTCACACTGGAGGCCGGAAGCCCAAGATGAAGGTGCTGGCCGGCATCAACTCTGGGAGCCTGGAGACTTCTCCTCTGCTCTCCTCCTACCTCTGCCCTCCTCTTCTGGCCTTCCTCTCCTCTCTCCTCCTCGTCCTTCTCCAGGTCATAGGATTAAAATCCCAGCTTGCTTGCTTGATGATTTGGGGATTGAACCTCAGGCCTTATGCATGCTAGAAAAGTTGCTCTACCATGGAGCTGCATCCCAGCCCTTGCCTGTTTTCAGACAGGGCCTCCCTAGATTGCCAAGCTGGCTTTGAACTCATCACCCACCTCACCGGCTGTCATTTAATCTTTTTTTTTTTTTTTTTTGGCACCAGAGATCAAACTCAGGACCTTGCACTTTCAAGGCAGGCGCCGGAACCACTGAGCTAAATCCCCTGCCCCCATTTAATCTTAATTATTCCCTAAAAGCTCTGTCTGCAAACACAGTTCCACTGGGGGCTAGGGCTTCACCATGCAAGGGGACAGGATGCAGCCCACAGAGCTTGGTGGCCCCACTTCAGAGTAAGGGGACACCCAGTGACTATGAAAGTCACACCTGTCCTTTCATTTCCTAACTTGGAGATTTTACAAACAGCCTCTTCTCGCTGGCTTCCATATGGTCATGAAGGACCCCATCACCACCACCTGCGTCATCTCATGTGACACTGATGTGGCCGCTCCATGCGGCATATGTCTTTTGTGGACTTTATATGAGTAGCGGAGTCATGATTGTTGACAGTTTCCACTTACAGCTGGATGCTTGGACTATAGCTGTTAGAATTCATGAATGGGCTTGAATCTGCTCTTTTTAAAAATTCACTGTAATTTTCATTCAAAACTCAATACATAGGGGAATGGTTTAGAACAACACAGAAGTTTTAGTATTGTCAGGTGTTATTTTTTCTATCTACTATTTATTATCTACTTCATTGTGTGGAATCTACTCTTAATATTTGTTTTCTATTCGTCTCATCTGTCTTTGTTCTTTTGCACTGTTTTTCTTCTTATTTTGGATTGAGCCTTTTTAAAATTCCATTTTGTCCTCTTGTTAACTTGTTAGTGAACTTTCCTAGGTTTGCTTTGCTTCTTTCCCTCTTCCTATTGGTAGGTTCGGCCCTGTGCATATCTAACTTGTCACTTTGAGTACATACCCGAATCTGCAATTTCCGCTGTTATTATACATTTTCCATCCACACTGCTACAAATTTTCTAACATGTTGTGGTTATTTTTCTTAAAAAAATCAATTATACTTAAAACAGATTTAAAAACTGAAGATATTTATACGTACCTACTATTTTATAGTTTTCTTTGGCTCTTTGTGTAGACTCAGAGTCCCAAAATGGCTTTCTTTAATATTTTTGGCCCTGCAGGTTTTCTAGTGATGTTTGGGTTTTTGTTTTGTTTTGCTTTTCTACATCTAAAAAAGCATTCTGCTTTGGTTTTTAAAAGAATTTTTAGTTGAAGCTGGGCGTGGTGGTGCACACCTGTAATCCTAGCACTAGGGGCCTGAGGCAGGAGGATCACTGTGAGTTCTAGGCCAGCCTGGGCTACATAGTGAGTTCAAGATCAGCCTGCACTACATAGTGAGACCCTGTCTCAAAAAAGGGGTGGGGGGTGGGGGATTTAGCTGAGTGGTGCTGCTGCCTGCCTCGAAAGTGCAAGGTCCTGTGTTCAATCCCCAGTACCAAAAAAAAATCTTGGTTGAGAGGGCTCCGTTCTGTGTCAGTGTCTGCCTTAGAGACCATGAGCTCTCTCCTGAGGTGCTGCTTCTCTCTTCCTGGTGCCAGGCCACCTGACCCTCCCTTCTCATTCTTTGTTCCTGCTCCAGGGAGACTGCTGGGCCCCTGCTAGCTTCTGCCTGTGCCCCAGCCTGGACACTTGCTCCAGGGCAGCTGTGGAGCTCCCTTGTTTAGTACCTCTCCGAGGTCCCGGTCCTCCACTGTCTCTCGTCCAATGTCAGAAAAAAGGTTTTTCTGTGGGGTGTTTTTGTCTGTTTCACGTGGTTCTAATTATGAGGTAAATCACATCCCTGTTGCTCCACCGTACCTGGAAAGAGCCCAGTGACTACCAGAGCCAAGCTGCAGTGTCTGCTGCCCGCCTGCTTTGTACAGAAAGCAGGGGCTCCCCTCCAGCCTGTCCTCAGATGAAGAAACCAGGTACCGGGCCTGGCCTTGCCCGGGATCAGACACCGGGATCTTACGGCCTTTTTCCATACAACCGAAGTCTCCACAAATATTTTACCTATTATAGTTATAAAACAGTGTTCAAAGGTCAATTTTGTTTTCAAAAAAAAATTCTTTACATGAATTTTAGCTTTTTCTTTTCTTTGGCCATAAATTATATACATAATCTCATTTCATTTCTTAAGTTGGGAGGATTTTATGCTTTATGGCAGTCCTTGAATCAAATACATTATAAAGGAGATAAACCATGAAATCAGTAATTTCTTAATTTATATTCTGCATTATTTATATGAAAACTGAGAATGTCTTCAGACTCTCTGGAGTAGAACATTAGGGAGTTTTTAAATACTGACTATCCTGGGCTTGCTATTTGAAGTTAAATATTAACTGAAAGTGAATCTGATAATTCCTGCCATAGCACAAGGTACGCCAAAAACCAAAGGGCAGGGTGTTTTTTCCTCAGAAATCTCAGAGGTGTGAGTTATTTCACATGGCTCAGTGGTCGGACACTTGCCTCCCATGCCTGAGGCTGGGGTTTGAGCTGCAGCAGGGCTATGAGTAGGAATTTATTATTCCAGTTTTCCCAGAATCACTCAGTGTTTGAATTTACATGTGTGATCATAAAGCCTAATTTTTTCTCCCACCTATGCTAGTGTTTCAAAATCACAATTTTCTAGAAAAGTATCATTTTAATATTTCAGGTTTAAAATTAATTATAATTTTGGTGTCTTATTTAACCCCTTACAAAATTAGTCTTTAAGATACATTTATCCAAAACCAACAAAAAATTATTATAAACAATGATTATCAAACAATAAGCACCAGAGAAATAAGAATAGAACTGCTTGCTTAAGTTATAGTCAATATTTTATGCTCAATAAATTGAGAAGCTAAAACTTTTGAACACTGTTCTGAACTAAAATTCGGAGGAATTGCTCTTCTCTGCTTTGAAATGTTTTTAATCAGTGGGTATGTAGCTAGCTTCCTATAAGAAAGGATAAGTTATTTAAGAAATCCTGTGTGTCATGGTTCTTGTCTGGATATAATATTAATTTATGTAATGGATAGATTCTATAATTTCATAAACATTCTCGGCCTGTTACCAGCCCACGAGGCAGTCCTTGGGTATGGAGGCTGTCGGTCAGCAGAACTCATCAGATCCCTGCCCTCCTGATGGTTGCAGGAGACATGCAGGTGATAAAAATTTACAGTTTGGGGCCGAGGATTTAGCTCAGTGGTTTCGCCGCCTACTGCACAAGGACCCGCGTTCGATCCCTGGTACCAAAAAAAAAGAAAAAAAATTTATAGTTTGTAAGAAGGGTTTAACTCGCTCACAGGGCTGGTTTAAATTCTGCCACAAACAGAAGAGTCCGGGACTCTGGAGGACTCTTACAAAACGCAAATGGAGGGGCCAGGGATTTAGCTCAGTGGTGCCGCCACCTGCCTCAAAAGCTCAAGGTCCTGAGTTCCATCCCTGGTACCAAAAAAAAAAACAAAACAGAGGGACAAAGTTTAAAATAAAGGAAGACACTTTGGGCCAGGGATTTAGCTCAGTGGCACCTCGCCTGCTTTGCAGTACAAGGTCCTGAGCTCAATACCTGGTACCGCAAAAAAAAAAAAAAGAACATAAACGGTGGCCTTGGAGAGCCAGTATCATTGTACAGCTGTGTCGTGGACCAGGCTTATTTCAAATTCAATGACATTTACTTATCTCAGAAGCAAATATTATGCTAATATGAGAGCAAAGGGCTACCTGTTGAATTTCAAAAGAAAGTATTTTGAGCCTAGCAGTTCTTTGGGTCAGCAAGAAATTGTTTTAGAACATTTCCGTCATTTGCTTAAGAACCTTATTCTTACATGGAAAAAGGCAAAATTCATTCCAGAGGTAACATGTATGGCAAAGCAAGCATGTTATGTCTTAGTACTAGGATTTATCAGCTTTGTATCTATCATTCAGGAAGTTACAAAGTACAAGTTGAGGGCTGGGGATTTAGTTCAGTGGCTCCGCTGCCTGCCTTGCAAGCACAAGGACCTGAATTTGATCCCCGGTACCAAAAAAAAAAGGTACTACAAGTTGAGTACAGGTTCATCATCCCTTATCCAGAAATGCTTGCAACCAGAAGTGTTGTTAGATTTTTGAATGTTTTGGATTTGGAATATTTGCAGATATCTAATGAGATATCTTAGGGCTAGAACCCAGATCGAAAGACAGATTTATTTATATATCATATACACTTTCTAGAGAAGCTACTTGTTTTGTTTGAGGCAGGGTCTCATTGTGCAGTTCAGGCTGGCCTCAAACTCACTGTGTAGCCCAGGCTGGTCTCGAACTCATGGTGAACTCCGCCTCGGGTACAGGGGGGCTGTGGGCTGGGCCTGTGGGGGCCCTGCACCTCCAAGAGTCAGGGCGCCCTGTGCACGGTGTCCCAGGAGCTGACTCGGTGGCTCCTCTGCAGGGACATGAGCTTCTGCTCTGCAGTTCAGTTTCTGTTTGATCCAAGAAAACTGAACTCCTTAGCATCCAGGTGATCTATCCGTAGGTGACCATGGTGGCGAGCCTATGGCACACGTGTTACCGTGTTTTTCTTTAAGTCAAAAATATGAGTTGTTTCTTCTAAACTAAAACCTCCGTGTTCAGGTTTCGTTGCAGTGTTGGCACTTTGTGATAAATAAGTGGGTTTTGGGCTGCAGTTTGGGTGCTCGTCTCTAAAAGGCTCGCCATCACTGAATAGGACAGATGCACTTGAAATAAGGTCTTCACCGCTGGAAGAGGCCAAGGATGGGCAGATAATCCCTCCCAGCAGCACAGCTGAGGGGATCCAGGGGGTGACTGAACTTGGCTCCTTTTGAGGACCCTTTAACCCTGCAGCCCATGAAGCTCTGGTCTCTAGAAGCAGCACAGGAGAGCACAGGAGACCGCAGCCTCTCCCTCCTTCCCGAGAGGCCCGCGTGTCATGCTCCGCCAAGCTGTACCATCCTGTACACATTGCTGGTGTCTTTGGCCCTGCTGCAGATGGAGCCCAGTGAAGTTCAGGGGCACCTGAGAGCTCTGTCGACAGGGAACGACAGGGAGCAGGAGAAGAGTATCCTTCCTAGTGCCGGATTAGTCTGTGGCCCACCACCAGAATGCACCTGATCTCCAGTCGTGCCGGATTGCTGCCCACCCATTTGTCTCATTCTGCGGCCAGCCCAGCTAGTAGAAAGATTCGGGCTCCTCACACCATGGAAGACACTGGGAAAACGTGGGGGATCGCTGAAAGGAAAGTTTAGCAAAAACTAAGATCATTTTAAGTTCATATCGGCCTGGCAAAATAAATCAAAATTCTCCTATGAATTTATCTCAGGAAATAATAGAATAAGTATGCGGAACCAAGTGCTTGTGGGGATATTCATGAGAATGTTTGTGTCCTTTTTTTGTTGTTTTTTTAGTACCAGAATTGAACTCCGGGCCTTGAGCTTGCCAGGCAGGCACTGCACCACTGAACTGCACCCCAGCCCTGTGTCCTGTTTTTTTTTAAAAGAAAATCAGTTTTAAATGTCTGAGAGTATAGGATCAGTTAAATAGATGGTGGTATAGTTATTTCTTTCTTTCTTTCTTTTTTTTTTTTGGCACCGGGGATTGAACTTGGGACTTTGCGCTTTCAAGACAGGTGGTGGCACCACTGAGCTACATCCCCGGCCCTGTGCAGTTATTTCTAAAATAGTATAGGTTTGCTTTTGATGAGGAAAGATGTATACAGCATTGGTGAAAAAACACAATGTTAAAAGAATGGATGATCATATTTGTGCGATCACATGTACATACGCATGCTTAAAAAGACATATGCAAATATCAGTCCTAAAGGAAACACACATATACTAAATTGTAAATAAATTATGGCTACTTGAGTGGTATTAAACTTCTATTAACTAAAAATTTGAACGTGTAGACTTCTGGTGGAGCGTGCCTCGCAGAGCAGGATTGAACAGTGTTTCTGGTACTCAGAATCATCTGCAAGTGTCTTTTCTTTGATTGTCCAGATATTTTCCCAGAAGGATTGAATGACAACGTGTGAGGGGAGTACGGGTTGTCACTTTTCTACAAGCCTTTCAGTATGAGGGGAATAGGCCCTCGGAGCTGAGAAATCTCTAAGAGGTGGAAGCAAATACATACTGCCATGTGTGTTGTGTCCTTGGGGGAAACCAGACGAGAGGAGGTTGAAGGAACAGAAAAAAAAGATAACTCACTGGTAGAGTTTCTCTGACTCAAAAGAGTGTGAAATTGAACCCAGAACTATATATACAACCAATCTTATGAAAATGTGTGGAAGCAATCTGAAGAAAATCCAGGAACACAGAATTTACTGAAATATAGGAGTGGAAAAGGACCACTTTTTCCTGAAATCCTGGAGGCAGAACAGCAGCAGCCATGGATGACAGACTTTTACTTGGAATTGCCCAAAGTGGAACTTCATGCCCACTTTAATGGATCCATTAGTTCAAATACCATGAAGAAATTAATAGCCAAGAAGCCAAATCTTTTCATCAAAAATCAGATGACTATGATTGACAAAGGAAAGAAAAGAACGTTAGAAGAATGTTTCCAGATGTTTCAAATTATTCATCAGCTTACTACTGGGCCTGAAGGTATTCTAATGGGAATGACCAAAAAGACTTATGTGGAATCTATACTTGAGGGTATGAAACAGTCCAAACAAGAAAACTTAGACATTGGTGTTAGATAAGATTGTACCTCAATAGTTACCATTTTAAAAACTAGAATACGAAGTTTTATTATTTTTATCATGGGTATATATAATGGGTTTTAAAAAATAAACCAATAACTTTCTACCTAAAACAGAAAAAAATAAAGAACTCTGTTTAAGAAAAAAAAATTTGAACGTGTAGATAAAAGCATTATCTAGTGTCTTCTATTTTAATTAGAGTCATTACTTTTTGTAACACTTATTATCTCTTAAAGTAGGTCATAGTTTGGTGTGACTTAAGTCAGGCATTTGTGTTGACACAGAGGTGATACCATACTGGTTCTGGCATTAAGAAATTAAGACTTAATTGAGTTGGGACACTTTTTTTCCCCTTTTAGATACAAACATTTAAGTTGGGTCAGAACTAGAATAACATTGATAACATGAAAAATGTAGCTGTATGTGAGTGGAGACATCTGTTAAAAATTAAAGGTTATGCCAAAAACAACAACAAAACAAAGGACTCTCAGTTAACATAACCAGCAAGCAGGTACTTAGACTTCATTTATGCAACAAATGTTAGTTAGGAAGCTGCCACGGGCAGGTGCTCGTCCTGCACTCTGTGACTCACAGCTTACATTAAAGTGGTAGCAGGGGAGAACCGGAGCCAGTTAATATGAAAACATTAAAGCCCAGTGCTGTGTCGCACAAACGACCACATGAGGAGGGGTCCGTGAGGTTGTTTAAGCTGAGAGTAACAGGAGATGTCCTTTGGAACAGCAGTTGGGATTAGATCAACGGGAGAGTGAAGCTAGGGGGAGAAGTTTAAATTTCATCCTAAATATAGTGAAGGATTTTAAGCGGGGGGGGGGGGGGATCATCAAATTTACATTTGAAAATAATCACCTTGGCTGCTAGGTTCATCAAAGAATAGGGGAGAGATAATCAAAGTAGGTATACTCCTTCGGAGGTTATCATAGTTATCTGTCCTTCACAGCCTGTGAAAATCCACAAGATTGTTTTCTTCAATCTTGTATTTACATCAAATATTTATTTCTTCTAAAATGTGTAAATAGTAGGTAAATCTAACAGTCTATATTTGTCTAGACATGAAACATTTTTTGTATAAAAGTACTCTTTTCATATGCCCCCAAATTAAACTCTACTTCTGCAATAAGTTAAGCCCTCAAAATACCAAGATGTATCTGTTGAATTGTTCATATTTCCCAGTTACTAGTTGTAGGGGACAGGGGAAGGGGACGTTACCAGAACCTCTGCAGTGAGTCCTGGTCTCCTGCGAGCCACGGCAGCACACGGCGAATTGCAGGAAAGGTAGAAAAATGAGACTGAGAAGAAGCTGAGCTTTGGATCTGATCAGTGCTGCTCTGGGCGGCAAAGACAAAAGCCCCCAGCTTACCACACCTTTTATTCAGTAC